>CM075942.1:57628314-58037091 GCA_038030265.1 Corythucha ciliata
AACTTTGGGCAAACCCTGCAACAATTGAGACATGATTCGGTTGAATTCCGGCGGTGCAGTTTTTATCCCAAAGCTGAGACGATTCATCCTGAATGTGCCTTTGTGAGTCGATATTGTTTGAATTTTGCTTCCTTCTTCATCAACTTTCAAATGTAATTAGGCCTTGTAGAGGTCCAATTTGCAGAAAAACTTCGATCCTCTGAGACTATGTAGTACTTCATCTATGCGACGGATAGGGTGGTTAGCTGTGACTAATTTCGGATTCACGCCACACTTGTAATCCACGCAGAGTCTTACGCCACCATCGGCCTTAGGGATAACGACAAGTGGTGATCCCCAATCACTGGTTGCGACAGGAGTAATAACTCCCTGAGATTCGAGTGAGGCAAGTTCTTTTTCGACTCGATCCCGCAGGGCAAACGGAACGTCGCGTTCCTTTATGAAGATAGGTTGAGCACCTTCTCTGAGTTGTAGTTTTACTTCCGCATTGGGAACACAACCAACCCTTTCTTCAAAAACGGGGGAAAATTTTTGGAAAATATCGTCTAGACACGTGACTGTGTCTATTCCAGTTAATTCCAATTGAATTGAAAGGAGCTTGTTTACGAGCATCTATTTCATTGAGATTAATCCTGAGTCCTCGAATGCGGCCAAGTAAAGTGGCATGACCGGCAGGGACTATGAATATGTCGCCAACCATTGATTTGGTTCCGTAGGCGACTGAGACAGAGACTTTACCTTTCGGTTTAATGACATGGTCGGAGTAAGATCGAAACGTGACTGTGGTAGGTTGAAGTGGAACGTTGAGTTTAAGCTTTTGGAAATCGGTTTCTGATAGCAGGGAAAAACGAGCGCCTGAGTCAACTTCAAAGGATTGAGGCTTCTTGTTAAGAGTAACGGTGACGATGTATTTGTCTGAGTCATGACCTACTTCGTATAGATCCTCTGTGTCTTCCATTCGAACGATTCCATATTCATTCGAAACAATATTTTCATCTTGAGAATGCTGAGACGATAGGGTATTTGTTTTAGATTTCCGGAGAAGTGAGGTGATGCACACCTTCGAGACATGGCCAATTTTACCGCAGGAAGAACACTTTAGTGACATACGATCTTTCGTGCGCGATGGGTGGTTTGACCAACCGCAATTCAGACAGAGATTATCGATGCCTAACGCTCGGTAATCGACACGACGTTTGGACGGAAATCGTTGATTAGGACGACGACTGCGGCTTTTTGGGCGGGAACGTTTTTCATAATGAGGTCTAGTGGCTCTGTGAAGTTTATGGGTATCATTGATTTCATCCGATGGGTTGTCCAACTGGTTCGATTCATAGCGGGAAGTGCTACGCTTCAAGTGCTATGGCTTTACTGAGTAGGGCTTCAAAACCATCGAGGGAAGTGTCCTGTAGGAGTTGCTCGCGTATCCAATTGTCTTTCAGGCCTCTGATGAATTGGGCGCGAAGAAACGAGTCAGCAATGGATAATCTCGTATCACATGCGGTGCAAGTAGTGTAGTAATTGCAATCTTTCAGGTTCCCTTTGAGTGAAGCGACAAAATCTGATATTGATTGGTGTGACTGTTGAGTGACATGGAGAAAATAATGCTGAGAGACGACTGAAGATCTAGTAGGAGAGAACATTTTCGTGAAGTGTGTAACTAATGAGGTGAAGTCTACGTCCTTGACTTGCTTTTCTGGACCTAAAAGTGCAGCGAGACTGTTGTAGTGCTCTTTTCCGATTGAAGAGCACAATAATTGAGCTTTTTTCTTCTGATCGCTAATGTTTTTGAGGTCGCAATAGTTGTGAAATTGTTCCAAGTAGGAAGAGAATTTTTCATTTTTGGCGTCATAGCTTTCGAACGGTATGATCTGAGGAACTGATGGGTTTGGTTGACTTCCAAGAGCGGTTGTCAAAAGTGACATGAATCTGTCGAATTGTTCTTCATTCATGACGATCAGAACGAAGTGAAAAAAAAAAATTCCGGTAAAATCACTGAGCGAATACGATCTTTATCGTCGTCGACAACTTGTTGTGACAAGAGTGGCCGGAAATAAGAGGAAAGGCATTTTCTGTTGACTCAATAACAATTACTTTATTTTTCTAAATTCAGATGTGTGTGGGTGTTAATGAACAACTGATTAAGAGTTCGGAGGCTGTTCATTACACTCCAGGAACCGCGGATTGGCGTTTTCTCAACTTTAGCCGCGAATTATCGCATTTTCATGGCCAATAATTGGGGATTCTTCAATAGTTACATTTTAATTAATTTTAACCGTGATCTAGCGCCTCTTCTAATATTTGACTCCGGATTAGCGCTGAAATGAGGACGTTTCACATTTTCCAAAAATATTTGTTTTCGATTAGGCACATCAATCCTTCCACGTAAATAAATAAATAAAAATGTTAAACCCTTCAGAAATATTTTTTATTTCTCAACAAAAGTTGGCATATTTGAAATCCCGCCAAAACGAACATTTTCCGCAACGTAATCGTCGTTGTATTCTCTGTCCTTTTCATGCCTCTAAATAGCTCATCTGTTTATCCTCCACTATTTTATTATTGGAGAGCTCTAGTAGAAAATAAGGCAAAGAAACACAACAAACCGCTCTTCGACAGCTACATTACAGGTGGCTTTTTTTCGGAAAGCGCCTATGACGCAAACATGCTAGCTGGCGTGTTTGAAATGACCTAAAACTTCAAAAATCGCGTATTTATTAACTGTTGGATTATTTTACGAACGGATCACGATTTATGCTCTATTTTACCATAAAGAAACGTTAAAACATAAAGTTATGAATAAGTTCTGACCCATGAAACTCATTGTCGTCACTATTTCAATCGTGAGATGGCACTCATCCTCCATTTTGACCGAGAATTATTCCTTTTTCGCGTGTCCAGCGTGTAAAGTTTGAGTTTACAGGCAAAAAAAAAAAAAAAAAAAAAAAAAAAAAAATGCACTTTTCACGACAGGCTGCTGTCGGAACAAAACTTTTTCACATTACGTTAATTTTCAGATCAGTTAAATTAGGTTAAATGGTATGTCACAATTTCACGATTGCGCAATGCGGAGTGCCTGGGATCGAATCCGAAACAATTTTTTTAAATTTTTTTTTGTTCCTCCCTTTTTGGCCCATCTCAGGATTTTTTACTCAATATTTATTAGGCTGTAGGCAAATCAAATAAAAGAGACGGCTCAAAATTCAGTGTCAATGAAATTTTGTTGGTAATTGGGTGGTCCAGTAAGGCATAGGGTTAATTTAATAGCTCCCCTCCGCCGAGAACTCCCCTGCCATATCAACGGATTTGGTTCACAAGGGTCTCATACGAAAGCGCGTTCATTTCTCATTACTCGTGTCAATTTTGGGGGCAATTGCAGCAACAGCCGTGCGGTAGCGAATTTTCAACTAATTCAAACCCCTCTTTCACACCGTTGCCGTGGACCGATTCATCTAAAACTGCAGGAAGTCGAGAGATACACACCAGAGCCATTGGACAACTTTTTTTCGGATCTTAAACGTCTCGCGTCTTCTTGTAACTTCGACAACCAGCAGTCTAAGCTTCTCAAAGCTCAAATTATCCTTGGACTTGATTCGAAAACTATGCAGCAGCGGCTTTTGTAAGAGGACCCGCCACTCGAGAAAGCTACTGCAATCTGTAAGTCCATGGAAATGGCGGACTGAAGCTGCTATTTCACGGCGATTGTCCCGCTTCTAAGACCTCAGACGACGCTGAATTTGAAGCCATCCATCGAATCGCCAAAAACTCGTCTTATAATGATCGACTTCCGGCCAGAGATGTGAATTCTAGACCACCGTCGGGCCCGTCCACCTGCTATCGTTGTGGATATAAACATCGCAACCGTGAGTGCCCCGCCCGAGGCCAGACGTGCGTTACGTGTAAACGCCAAGCAACGACCAACACCCTCGAAATCGTAAACCCCAATTTTAACGAAACTAACGACACCCCGACCGATAACAATATCGTGCACATTGATCAAATTTACAAATTTTCTGCTAATGTTTATAACTTTCGTAACAAAGAGGCCCAAGAGACCACTTCGTTAGTGGACCTCTCAGTGAATGGCATTGAAATTACGTTCAAATTAGACTCCGGGGCTGAAGTTAATATTATTTCCCAGTCGAGTCTCAACCTCGTTGCCCCAAATGTGACTCTAAAGCCAAGTTCTGTTGAACTTCAAGCTTTTGGTGGGTTTGAAATTGATCCCATAGGCAGCATTGATCTTCTTGTAAGTTACAAAAATGGCAAAAGTGTATTAGCTAACTTCGTTGTTGTCAAGAATTGTAAAGATCTGCCCATTCTGGGGCTCCAAGCTTGTGTCAACCTGAGCATAATCAAACGAATTTATACTGCCTCTATCTGTGAACCTGAATTGTCAAATTTTATTGATAAAAATGCAGATGTTCTTAACGGTTTTTGGGATGTTTCTCTACTCCTTGTAAACTTAAATTACAGCCAAATGCCCAACCTAGAGCTTTCCCAGCGCGTCGAGTTCCATTTAAAATTAAAGATAAGCTCAAAGAAACTCTCGATTCCCTTGTCCAACAGAAAATCATAGAGCCAGTCTCTAAGCCATCCGAATGGATTCATAACTTAGTCATTGTTGAAAAACCTGATTCAACCCTGCGTCTTTGCATTGATCCGAAGCACTTGAATAAATACTTACTTCGCGAATATTTCGAAATTCCCTCTTTGGAAGAAATTAGGATGAAATTAGCAAATAATAAATTCTTCTATAATTAATGTTATATTTTTAGTCAAGTTGTACGGCTTAAAAACTATTAATATTAATAAAATAAATTATTCTGTTCATTCGACCTCAAACATGGTTTTCGCCAAGTTCTCTTGGACGCTCCGTCAAGTAAATTGTGTAAGTTCAGCACATCTTTCGGCCTTTTTCGTTACATCCGCGCTATCCCTGGAGTAATCGTATACTTCGACGACATTCTGTGCTCAGCTGATTCCACAGAAGAACTTGAAAATATCGTGTCCCAAGTTGTCCAGGTCGCTAGACAAAATAATATTAAATTCAATAAGGAAAAAGTCTAATACTTTGTAGAGGAAGTTAAATATCTGGGGTTTGTTTTTAGTAAAGATGGCCACAAGCCTGATTCAGATCGTATAAAGTCAATAAATAAATTGAAGTCTCCTAATAATGTAAAAGAACTCCAGAGTGCGCTTGGAATGATACATTTTTTGCGTGATTTTCTCCCAAATATTTCAGAACTTATTGCTCCCTTCAGATTGCTTCTCAAAAAAGGTGTTGACTGGGCGTGGAATGACTCACATGAAGAACTGTTTTCCAAATTAAAAACCCTAGTGTCCCAAACGACTGTCCTTGTTGCATTCGACCCCTCAAAGCCTGTCGTCATTCAGACAGATGGCAGCCAGCATGCAATCGGATGCGTCCTCATGCCGGTGACTTTTGCTAGTCGATCCCTAACGTCTACTGAAAAAGAATTGTTAGCCGTGTTTTTCTCTCTCCAAAAATTTCACAATTATGGGTCTACAAATCTGACAATATTTAAAGATCACTCTCCTTAACGTCCATCATCCAAAAAGACTTATCCCAAATAAAAAATAACAGACTCCGCCGGTTACGTCTCAAGCTCATGCCTTGCACTTTTGAACTGAAAATCTGCCTGGAAAGCAAAAAATGCTTATTGCAGATCTCTTGTCCCGTAACGTCGTTGCTCAATCTAACCCCGATGATATCACAATGCGCGATGTAGTTCATTCAGTTGGGCTTAAGTTGACATTCTCTGATTCTAAATTAATGCAGTTTCAAAGTGAAACAAAAAATGATCCTGTTTTGTCGGAAGTTATTAGTTTTTATCAATCTGGGTGGCCGAATTCTATTAAAAATTTGAATCAAGAACTTACTCATTATTTCAAAATTAGAGATGATTTAACAGTTGAAAACGGCCTCGTCTATTTCAATGATAGACTACTCGTCCCGACGAAAATGAGAAAAAGCATATTGAGCGTCTTACACGAAACTCATCTTGGGTTTTTAAGAATAAAAGAAAAAGCTAAACATTTTTATTGGCCATCAATTATGAGTGACCTGCAGAATTACATAGAATCCTGTCCTGTCTGCCAAAAGTTTCAGCGATCAAGGATAAAAGAATCTTTAATACTAATTATACTAATTATACTAATAATACCAATTATACTAATAATACTAAGAATCTTTAAGTTATAATTGATTACTATTCGCGATGGATAGGGGCCTATATTTTGATCTACTTCCCTTCCATGTTGGAAAATTGGGTCGTCCACTTAAAAGTACGGCTACATGATACGAACCTGCAAAAAATTATTGAAAAAAACAAAACAAACTCTTATGGCGTTTTCCATTCACATAAAATTCCGCTCTGGAGCCGAGCATTTCCACCCGTCTTCTCCGTTACCATATGATACAGTTCGGAAAAGACGGGTGGAAATGCTCGGCTTCAGAGCGGAATTTTATGGAAATGGAAAATGTTATTAACTAATCCCTATTCCACCACAAACAATTTTTTTTTTTACCACAGTGATAATCCCTTCCTTCTGATTTTGTTCTCAGGAGAGAAAAATGCTTCCCTAAATGGATATGCATTACCTGAATGCTTTACCTCTCAATCTGATACTTTTAGAATAGTTATACATTATATTAATCGGAACGTTTCTAATTTTAGCTTCATTGAGATTGGGTGTAAATAACAAGGCTTTAATTCTTTACTCTCTCAGTCGCAATAAAAATGTTCAGTCAGTGCAATAAATCGCTTTCCTTCAGAGTGCTCGAGGACGAATTATACGAATAGAATGCGAGAGGGGCTTCAATAGATTGAAACTCAAGTCTACCACGCCTTCCCTTCAGACCCCACGACGGTACGTTACGTTTACGTTTTGCGGAGATTAAGTGTGTTGTGTGTTTAATGGTGTTTACGCCTTAGAATTCATCCCCCTCCTCGACATACCCGACTGCAGAGGAGATGATTTGGTTAAAAATGATACACGAATCGCATTTAGAAAATTAAACTTTTAAATAAAATATCATAGGTCAGTTTTTTTTGAAAGGTCATAAACCCAGGCGATATTTCACTTGTGACCCATGCGAAGGTCATCCAATTAGCTGAACTTGAACCCTCGTGTATGACTCAGACTCATTTGAGTATACTACCATATTTCTTTTCATTCGAAAATGCAAAAAAAAAAAAAAAAAACGAGAACAGAAAGCGAAAAAGAAATTAGGCTAGACATCATGATGGATGCGTCGGCCCTCTCGACATTTACCATTTATATCCCAAGAAAACGGTAGTTGCGAAGGAATAGAGCTTTTGAGAGACCCAAGTTGACAAATGTTGCAGACCCTTCAACCAACTTCCTTCTGAAGCGTCCTTAGTCAAAATCCTCCGACATACATTTACCTGCGTGATATAGAGGGACGATACTAAGTGATGTACTATCGGGGAGCGTTTAACATGCAAGGGAAATAGAGGATAACTTTTCTTCACGAGGTATTTTCACTTGACAAGCACGATGGTTTCGGGTAAAGAAAGACTTCCCCTCCATTTTCTCTCGCGCTTTTTTATTTTCGTTAAATACTGAGAAACAGCGTGTCAGTTCCACCATTTGTTTCTATTAGGGTTTACCCTTGTTTGTCAAGAATAAAGTAAGTTTGATGGATTCACGCCAAAAGACAAGGAAGAAAACAAAAAAAGAGGTGTGCTCAGTCCTCCGAGATATTCGGTATATTAATCACGAACGTGAAATTCTAGATAGTACATAAACAAAAGAAAGTTTAACAAGAATGGCGCCACTGATAGTCTGAAAAAACATAAAAGATTTTTTTTTGTTTACATAATAACATTTTTCTGCATCGTACAAAGGTACTTCTACCGTTCATATACGTTTACGTTGTATATAACTTCCGTGAAAAGAGTTGGGGTGGTAGGGTCCTGAGGACAATGCTTGAGAAACAAAGGGCCAGCTCAACAGCTCGCTGGACTTTCATCGGTGGGGTAGATAAGCCAAAATGTGCGAGTAGGGTGGAATTGAGGTATAGAAGTAAAAAAAAAAAGGGATGAGTAGAGAAAGAAAAACGGGGAAACCCCCGGATGGGGAGAGATGAAGAATGGATTGATGTTGTTCGTAGGCCAGGAAAACATTGGCCCAATCAAGCGGGATGTGCTGAGGAAATGTTTTTCCAATGACGTCTGTATTATTCTGCACATGACAGAGATCCCTTCACTTTTTTTTTTTTTTCTGGGTAGATTCTTCCCCTACGAGGGGCCACAGTTCTGCTAACGCGGCGTACTGGCGCCACGATTGCCTCTACCTTTGTTTTTTAAGAGCAAACGGTAGCAACTTAGCCGAAGGTTCGATTTATCATTGCAAACTGGCTGAAGTATAATTTAACTGACTGAATGCGTGGCTACTTATATTGATAATAAATTTATTCGGAACCTCGAAAGTACCCAAGCAATGCACTATGTTACAGACTTACAGATAATGTGTTTACTTGGTCAGTTTGAAAAGCTGCTAGTATACAAACTAGCCATTTTGTATTCAAAAATAACACTAAATTCTGATTGGGGCTTAAGTTACTAAGCTCAGCTTAGTGTTAAATGGAACTTTAAACCCATGTGGTCGACTCGGGCCTTGGAAAAGTGAGTTTCTTAGGCTCGTTTCATTCACATACGCGGCAACATTACGCGGTGCGGTTTCAAAACGGCTTTTTAACGCGGCAACCGCTAATGTGTGAAGCGATAAACCGCTCCCGCGTACAAGCCACGTATACGGAACGCGATTAGCGTATAAAACCAACCGCTTGTACAAAAAGAAGACAACAATCAATGGTCATTAATTTGATGTACAGCTCGCGGTTCTTGGAAAACCGGCCAAAAAGTTCTATGTCTAGTTATCGGGAACGAGCGCCTTTTGTTTGTCATCCAAGTTTTCTACGATTAGTAGTTTCAGGGTTGCTACGTGTGATTTGATAGAGCGTTGGGGGTGGGAACAAAAAAATGTATCTGATAGAAAAAGTGTTAAAGATGACCGCCGATAGGAAAGTGAGACGTCATGCCGATATCACCTATTCAATTATGGCTTTATAAGTTCCTGCGAGTGTTGACAGTCGCCATGTTTGGTCCTATGATAAAATGGATTTGCTATCTGTCCACTGCTAAAGCATGTAGTTTTATTTGAAGACAGTTTTAGCACGCTATCAGCCAGTTACAAGCCCTCCGAAGGACCAGATATGGTGGATATCAGTTACACACAGTAATGACATCTGCCATGTATGGTCCTTCGGAGAGTTTTTGATTGGCTGATAACGAAAAAAATTCCTTCAAAGAAAACCTCTCTGTTTCTCATCAACGGTGAGTTCAACTCCTTTATTAGCGAGCCTTCACCTAAAACGTATTTTAAAAACACCCAACCTATTATACATAATGTCAATACATGCAAAATACATATACAATGTAATACATTGCTCTTTCCTCTCAAGGGCGCAGACAGGAGGGGCAAGGGAGGGCGGCTGCCCACCCTTCTTCAACTCGTCTTTGCTCGAAACCGCCTGCACACGTTAACCGGCCAATAGTCGTCCATTCAAAACTGGCTGATTAGCAATAAAACTGAACATTTGGCCCCTAAAAACCCAAACAATCTTTTGAAATTTCGCCCGAAAAACAGATTTTCCACTAAAAAATTTTCATTTTTTGCTAGTTCGCTTTACGGCTAATCGTAAGATTACTAAAAACCGAGAGAAATAGCAGCCAAATTATTTGAATGGAGATATTTGAAGTCAAATATCTGCGAGATTGTAAGTTTTCACATCTAAATATCCGCGAAAAACGCTAGTTTCCAGTATTTGCTTGATGAAAATTCCTTTTTTCCAAAGTGATCATGGGAGCTAGCCTCTCAAGACAGCGCCGCAAAATTGCAACATTTTGGAGGCAAATGTATCAGCAAAATTGGGAGCTTCCTGTCTGAAATTCACTATATTGGACGTTTCACGCCTTAATTTAGTGAGTGTGAACGTTTTGGGGATTAAAAATGAATTTTTTTAAAGCGGCCGTGGATGCCCGGCCCCGACTGCGCTCAAAACCTGGCAGATATAACCACGTAATTACATCTCTCGGAGCCCAACACTTTGATATTGCCATTTTTGGGTTTAAATATCTGCGAAATTGCTATAGTTTCCGGCCTTTTTTTCATCAAAATTGCAAGTTCATGGTCTTTAATTTTGCGAATTAAACATTTTTTAGGTAAATATAAGCGAAATTGAAAGTTTCCTGGTCTTTCAAGCACCTGGTTTTCCTGACATTAATCGTAGACAAGTTTCACGGCTTAATTCAAACGAAATTGTAAAAGTTTGAAGCCATTTTACTTCCTTGTCCTGTAGGGAGATGAAATATTCTGCATAGTGAGCCCCCACCTTGGGCTAGCCGGTGCTGACTGTGAGGCTCACGAATGGCTGCGTAATTGCAACATTATGCGTCAAGTATTGAGTTTGTAAAGTTCGAGTTTTGCGTGCATTGAGCGAAATTACAAGTTTCCTGGATGAATATCCACGAAATTTGCAAATTTTGGTTCTTATATTCTTGTAAAAATGCAAGTTTCGCGTCTTAATTCTTGCGCAAACGCAAGTTTCGGGTCTTGGTGCAAGTGGGTTTCCTTAGTGCCGAATCCGTGAAATTGTTTCTATGAAGGCTACAAACGTGTGGAATTGCATTCTTGAATCCCGTGAAATAGTATGACTTTTTAAGTTTTTAATGAGTCAACCCCGAAATTTGGATTTTGAGGGAGTCAATCCTTCAAAATTGATTTTTCAAAGGGCCAAATCTCTGAAATTTGGGCTTTCAGGGGTGAAAACTGTCAATTACAGACATCTAACCAAGACATTCCAGTTAAGACCATAAAGAAGGGGAATGTTTCGTCTTCATGGTTGGCCTTCTAAAACCCGAGAAATTTTGTTCTTTGGGATCCAAATCCGCGAAATTTGGGCGAAACTTTCATTTTATTATACTCAATGGGCATTTTGGTTCAGAGGGAATACATTTCATGGCATATTCTTGGTATTTCTCCCCAATTTTCTGCTCTGAATAGTGCAAATACGCCATTTTATGTAATACTACGTCGTTTATGTAATAAAACTGTATCGTTAGGCCTCAAATTATCCCAGAAATAAGAGAATTCCATGAGGACGCGGTTCTGGTGAAGAATTTGGCATTTTGGTCTCCAAAAATGTACTTTTTCACATGTAGGCATAATTGACTCGAAAAATTGTATTTTCGAGGTTGAGGGGAGGGGGGATAAATCTGAACTGCTTTGATTCTTGATCCACCAATGCCGGCTGACTTCCACCGCCACTGGATAAGGCTCCCTCTTCCAACGATAAAATTGCAACATTTGGCTCAACAGTGGCTGAAAATGTATGACATCGTGAGTTTCACGTCTTAATGTTAGTGAAATTGAGAGTTTTGGCCCACTGTAATTCCACCTCCACGTTAGCGTTTTAGGGGGAAGTTGCCCGAGTGGGCAGCCCCGGGTTTCTGTTTTGAGCTAGATACGCCCATGTTTTGACTTATTCGAAAAATAGGACACTGCTGCGTTTGAAAAATGTCCTGAAAATTGAGACGAGACCTTTAAATCCAGCCGCGTGTTTGTGTACTGCGTTGTAGGCGATTGATGATTGGAGGAAGTCGATGAATCATCTGTGCCGCTCTCTCTTTAACCGTCTTTGGGTAAAATACAGAGAAGAAATATCACTCGAAATACTGCTTATCTGGAATAATTATAGTGGACTCCCTCATCTTAGGGGGGTTAAAACCTCAAAACCCACCCCGTTAATCCGCAACTGACCTCATCCAAGAAGATGATTCCGATTTCCAAATCTCGTGACACCCCTGAACCGCAGCTCGGTTGCAGACCACTGCCCTATTAAATTAGACATTAGAAAATTGGATATTTAAAATTTACTCTCGTCCACTTTGGCGGATTGTGTATAAATTATCATTGGACCCTGTAGAAGGTATAACGGTCCAAAAGCAGCCATTTAAATGGTAACACGGGACTTGAGGCTGCTTTTGGACCTTTATACCTTCTACAGAGTTAGCTGTACGCCTTCTATTCTATTCACAAATTTGAAACTTCATTCTCACGCTATCTATGCAACATTTTTACGGATACGCTTATAAATAAAAATATCAGCGTGGCAGTGAAAATGTCTTGATTCAGGCAAAGCGGCTGCCATGCTGAATTCCGAACTTCCGGTCAACACTTCGGAATGCCAACACTGAAATTCGTGTCCAGGAGGCTTGAATTAGTAAAAAAAAAATTCTTTATGGCCAAATATTAGCCGAAATATCCCTAGAAGGGAACCTTGAAGAGACAGCCCTGTGAATTTGTTTTCGTGGAAAATGACATGAAATTATTCAAGTTGAATGCATCGTCAACTTTCTGAAGCCTCAATCTAACTTAAAAATATACTTAATTTAACACTGGCACGCCCATGTTTCAGGTAAAATAAAATGTGCGTATTGCCTCGTTTTTTGTGTGTGACTCATTTGATTGTGGAAAGGGGGAATCCAATTGCTTAATCATACACATTTCCGCTTCGTTGGGTTTCTCAATTTCAAAGCAAGGCTTTTGCCTTTCCACCCACTTCCCATACACACACAGGTCGTTTCTAACTTCAAAACAATTTTCTACTTGTTCACGTCCTGTGCAATGAAAATCGAGGGAGGCAATCGGAATTGGACATTAAAATTATACAGGTGCAATATGGGAAATAAACAGATGACCTGAAGAGTTTCCCATGATGCCATATGCTACAAGGGGATGGTACCCTATACGTTACCCGCGACAATGCAAATGGTGTTGTCGAGCAGGTGGTAATTACTAGTTACGAGGGAGGAAGCTTTCAATATTTCAACGTGAGGTGAGAAAGGGTAGAAAAAAAAGATACAATTTAATAAAAAACGAGTACGAAAAGTGTCGATGCGCTTCCGTTCTGAAAATATTTTCATACCCCTTCATTCAAGCTCTACTCATCATTTTTTTTTTTCTACAATAGCTCTCGTACCTAACTCATACATGCGGAGAACATGGAGAAGTGTCACGCTAATGAGGCTTGGAATAGCATCGCCCACAAAGGTCGAGCCACACAAAGGGCCTCGGGTGACATTAAAGGCAGCTCGCTTTCTTGTCTCTTATAGCTATTTCACTCCGCACCTGCCCTTCATCACCACGTAATTATATTGAAGATCGAGGAAACGTCCTGCGGTAATATCCACGCGACATTTTCGGGTGGGCTTTGTTTGAAGGAACAGTGTTCCTATAAGTGGAATGAAAACAGTTTTTGAGGTCAACGATATGGAATGACATTTTTCAGCTTTACAATGCCTATAATATACGTGTTTTCAACCCAAAGAGTACGCTTGTCTTATAAGGTGAATTCTTACTGCTCGGGCGCTTGTGAATACGCAGTCTCACGTATGATAAAAGTTCTTTTTTTTTTTTTTCGTTCAGTTTGTTCAATTTGACGGACGCCTCCTAACGCCAGTGGCGGATCCAAGAGAGGAGTCGCAGGGGCCATGGCTCCTCCCTTGGAGTCGATGTCACTTGTGCCTGCAAAAAAATCATCAAAACCGCCTCCGAGTCCAATATTAGGCTATTTTCTCAAAGGTACGGGTCTGAGACAGACGTGATTTATGAGTCCATTAAACCTTACGTCACTCGCGCCTCTTAACGAAACAAAAACACTCGCGCGAGTTTTTTTGAACACGCGAGTTTTTTTTTCTTTTTTATGGTTGTTATTAGGGATTTAGCGTTGGAATAAGACATTGGATACTAACCCAAGTAATTTATCATTTATACTGTTGTATACGCACACACATTAGAAAAATTATGTTCTGCAATTGGCACATTTCAGTCCACACACGCTGCACATACGCTGCGAATTCTGGATCATGTTGAACTGAAAAAAATATTAAATTGTGGAAGTAATGAAAATATACAAGAAAACACGCGCGGAGTGTGCTTGTATCTCCATAATTTTCTTGTTGATTCGCTTAAAACGCTGGTAAGTTGGGCCACTGGGGTTGGGAAAAAAATTGGAAGTAAAAAGAACCCCTTCATTGAGGATAAAAAGGGAGAGAAACCCTTTACAAAAAGATCCATGTAGAAAAAACTGCGAAAAAACGGATAACGCTTACAATAAAACTCGTGCGCGTGTGACGGAAGGTAAACCACGCTCAACCGAGAAGTCTGACACGCAGGCCCGGGTGCAGTCGAAAAATTCGTATCAGTTTTCGGATTCACCGTCGTGTGGAGAAACCCCGAAATATGGGTAAGGTGGGAGCTTCACAGTAGTTTGAGATTTTGTGACAGCTTCTCAGTGGGGGGGGGGGGTAAGTTTAGTGATGCACCGAGATCGAGATTGCATTTTCCGGACCGAGACCAAGTCTGATTTTCTCGAGACTTAGTCTCGGTCTCGGTGTGATCCAAAAAGCACGATGCATAGTGCCGGTATAGATCTTTTTACACAACAAATGAACCCAATCTAATGCTCCCCACTCCGGAAACCGGTTTGGGTCTTTAGCCCGGACCGAAGACCGGCCCGAATTCGATTCGTTTCGTGCAGAAATAGCGTGCCACCAATTTCTCAAGTTTGGAATACTGTGACCTACACACACAGCATCTAGCATCAAAGGGCGAATCGGAGACCTTTTAAAAGAGGGGGGGGGGAGGGATCGAAAACCCTCTCGTAGAATAACCCCCTCCCCACACGAGTTTTCAGCGATTTGACAAGACCTATACTAGCCTACTAGGGTTAATCCCATTTTTATGCCCATTCTTGGATCGGATGTAAACTTCTTCCCCTCTAAAGTGTAGCATTTTGACGTTACATAGCCCACAAAATGTGTACATAATATAGAGCAAAGGGAGGATCTGGGACCTCTCTCAGGGGGAGGTAATCGAAATCCCTCCCCACCACCCTCCCACACCACCACTCTCCAATGTTTAAAGGGATTTGACCAGCTACAGTAGGGGTGGGGGTGGGGAATTTCTGCTGAATTCACTTGCCGGGGGGGGGGGGTAATAAATTAAATGTTCCATAGCCGACCACCAGTTGCAGGAGAGGGTGGGGTAACAGGGGATCTGTCAAAATCACTCTAAACATATGGGCGGCGGGGGTGAACCGTGGGAGGAAGAAGGGTTTGATCCCCCCCCCCCCATCCACCTTCTGTCATTAGACCGAGACTTTCGAGACGAAACCGAGATCATCTTGCTAATGACTGAGACAGTGGCGTAGGTAGGAATTAGTCCTGCCCGAGAGGGGGGGGGGTTAGGTCATCAGATTGAAATCTTGTAATCTTGGGGAGGTGGGTAATTTCACATTTTAGTCATTATTCCACCCAGCCAGCACACTCTTGAATATGGACATCTTTCTGGCCTCATCATAGCCTCAATCTCACAGTTAGGGGTGATTTTCGGACTCCACCCGCAGATGAGCGCTTTTTTGGCCGCAATGCATGAGCGATTTTTCTCAGTTTACTCGCGAGCTAGCGGTTTCTTCACCTACTGCCATAAATTGGCGTTTTTTTTTCCAATTTCAGCCTGAAAATTTGCCTTCAGAATCCGTAAATTGGCGTATATTCAGTTTTTGGCGGCGCAAATTAGAATTTTTCTCAATTTCAACCACGAATTAGCGCTTTTTTTAAATTGTAGCGGCGACGCGTCGTAGCGTTTCAAACCTGTGAAATAGCGAATTTTCTCAATTTCAGTCACAAATTGGCGTTTGGCGCAATTTTAGCTGTAAAATGGCGATTTTTTCCATTTTTATCCGCAAATTATCAATTTTCTCAATTTTTAGGCTAAAATTCACCTTTTTCTTAATTTTGATCAGGCTGATTATTTTATTTTCTAAATATTACCCGCATATTAGCGGTTTTTCAAGTTTTTAACAACGCATTAGCAAAACTATATAACTTGTATAGATATAGATTATTGCTTCTTTTCAATTCTAGCCGTGAATTAGCGTATTTTTTAACATTGTACTAAAACCATGCATGAATTTGCCATTTTCCTGAATTTTAGCCGCAAAAATGCCTTAAATTATAAATGTATTTTATTTTTTTCAAACCAAAAAATTTACATCTATCCATCCATTTCTGTCAAAAAACCATCATTTTTAAATTATAAATTTTTACGACACTTCATTCGAGAATTAGTGATGTTTCTCAATTTTAGCCACGAATTTTCACTTTTTCTACATTTTAGCAGCGTGGTAGCGTTCCCAACCCGTGCATTACCTACCGAGTTTTGTCAATTTTTGCCAAGAACTGGCGTTTGGCTCAATTTAAGCTGCAAATTGGCAATTTTTTTCATTTTTAACTGAGAATAAGCACTTTATCCCAATTTGAACTGAAAATTAACGTTTTTCTTAATTTTAGCTGCGCTAATTGGTGATTTTTTTCAATTTTAGCCGTGAATTAGTGATTTTTGTCCATTTTTAACCTGAAAGAGTCTTTTATTTGTCAACATTGTAGCGTGTTTTCTCAACTTTAACCGCGGGGTTTACCCAATTACAACACTTTTGCGTTCGTTTCCACAATTTATTGTAGATTGGTCTCGTGCATCACTAAAGTACGCGACACGAAATAAGGCGGGTGTGACTCATCGGCCCTCCATTGCCACTCCGTGCGTTGTGGTTGGTGATGTGGGGTGGGGTTTTACGAACGCTCACTGGCTCACAGCTCTCCAAAGTGACAACGATGGGAGCGCAACGTTGCCAGCTATGGGTGTAGACTTGAGCTTTTCATCGCGTCTTTGGGACTATAATGCGCAACGTTGGTTTTTTAGTCGATGAGTCACACCCGCCTTATTTCATGTCGCGTACTTTAGGTAAGTTGCTCTCCCCTCGACTTTAAACTTTAAAGCGAAGGCTTAGTGGGGCAACTGACCACTCCCAGAAGAGATACCTCCAATAATTTAAAATCCATCAGGATCGCCTCATTTTGTACAGCTCAGCAACAAGCCAATTCTCTCCATTTCGCCCTCTAAAATACCAATTTCGTATGTCGACCTAACCCTTACTAAAAAAAATCAATTTATTAGATCTTGACCACTAACTTTTACCTAAGACACCAATTTTCCAATGTTTCAACGTGTCGAGCTCACTAAAAAATCAATTTGTTGCCATCAAACGGCAGATTTTACCGTACGCACTATACTACATATGTTTTAGCTGGGTTGGCACATTAAAAAAAAAAATTTTTCAGAGTTCCCGGCCCCCCCTAAAACATACATTTTCCTCATGTTTCTTAACTAAAAAAACATTTTCGCGGATCTGAATCACTGAAAAACAAATTCCTCAGATTTTGCTCACTGAACAACCAATTTTGGGGATTTTTTTTGGCCAGTAGGTAAACCAATTTCGCTAGTTGGCCCCATTTGGATCGGTCTCTGAATTGGACCACCCAGCGAAATTGATTTGATGGCAACGAAAATTCCCAAAGCTACTTTTTCAGTGGGCAAAATCCGAGAAATTTATGCCCGCAATGCCACGGTTAGGGTAAAATTCAACACTGACGGGAAATTTTTCTACCTAGAAGGACGGCTACGAGTCAAAGTGACTCAAGGGGATTCATTTATTGTTTTGAGGCGTAAACACTCAATTTTCCTATAAAATTATTATGTCGTATTACGATGCAAAAGGAAAGCAAACAAACTTGGAATTTAGAAACATCAATTGTGGCAGATTTACTTATTTTCATAGCATTTGCCGCACGTGTATTGCTGGCCGGTATCGTCACTGTACCTCGTCGTGTCGGAGCATTTTGACTGCGTTTTGGCAATGTTTTCTCTTCTTTTTCGTTGAATTCGATGCTTGCTGTGCTCGAGTCGATGATTTTCGGCTTTCTTTTGTCCAATAAATAATTGCGAATGACGAGCCGGGAATCAGAAAAAGATGCATTGAGTCAAAATGACTCCTCACCGCCCTTCTAGGTATATCAAGCCCCCACTCAAAAAACAATCAGGCTAAAAAAATTAAAAATTATTTTTCGGACTTTATTCAAGATTATATGTATTACAAGTCACGAGGGTGAAATAGTCTCCGATGAACAGCACAAAAGTAATTGATAAACAAAGAGCGAAATGAGTCAAAATGACTAATGCCGTCCTTTTAGTGTTAAGTGAAATGCCATGCAAAGGTCAAAATTTACGTGAAACGTCACATACATATGTATGTGTATTATGTGCGAGTGAAAGAAAAAATTGTTTGAAACGACTGCGGTACACCAAAAGAAAAATCGAAAAATGTACGTGAAATACCCAATTTTACGGCCAAAATCGCCAAGTTGTAGTAGAACTTTAATCGATCCCAAAAAAGTCGACAGGAATTTTGTGCTATTTTTGAGCCTTTTTGTGCCAAGCTATCAACATTTTGAGCCCAACCAGAAATGACTAAAAATGGCGTTTTTCAAATGCTGACACCAATTCCCCATTGGTGGAGCGTGGCCAAAACGCAACTATTAGGGGGTCCATTTGTGGCCGCAATTGAATAAAGCCATTTTGAGTCATTTCTGGTTGGGCTCAAAATTTTTAAAGAGTGGTAGGAAGGATTTTTTTTGTGTGGATCGGTTAACGTGTGCAACTACAGCTTTACTGACCTTTCTTAGTACCAATAAAAATTGTCCATTTGAAGCAGAAAATGTGAAATAATTTACGTGAAACGCAACAATGAAGGCGACATTTATGAAAATTTCCCATTTTAGAGCGATTCTTGACATCCAGACAAATATTCCATGCAAGTCCATGCAAAACTGGCACATTCTAGGCAGTATTTTCATTTTATTCAAAGCGGAAAACAATGAACGAGCGGAATACATACAATGCCCACTGTGGACAAAACGCAATAACATTCGAGATAAAACTCACGCGAATTACTAATTTCAAGGCAAAATTTACGAGAAATACCTCATCGGCAAGGACAACATTTATGCAAAACGCCTCCCAAGACAAATTTTATGGTGAAATTGTCCATTTTAAGAAAAAACTTCTCAGTTCCACGAAGAAATTGTCTGTTTCATGAGAAAGCTTGCAATATTATGGGAATTCTTAAGCTTATGAGCTAATTAATGGTTGTCCTAAATTACTCAATGTAGTGAGTAAATAGCCAGTTTCATGAGGAAATTGTCAATTTTATGGAGTATTTGTCAGTTTTATGAGGAAATTGTCAATTTGATGAGGAAATAGCTATTTTTGAATACATTTTCAATTTTATAAGGAAATTGTTAATTCCCTGGGTCGTGAAATATCAAAATATGTGGTTTTGTCAATTTTTAAATTTTCATCATGTTTGTCAAAAATTGCCTTTTGGTTAAAATAGGGAAATATTTGTTAAATTTGTAGGTTGAATGTTTTCAAAGTGTTTCGATTTGAGCCGGACGTGTCTTATTATGAGTCCCCTGAACAAAGTTCCATTGCCCCTGGATCGAAAATGTGCCAAAGAGGTCAAAAGATGAGGTGAGTTGAGGTTGAACGCGCAAATTTTTGGGTTTGTCGTGCCTATAGCCAGTGCTATACATGTTGGAGTCATGGCCCCTACCTTAAGCCGACTCTGGATCCACTCCCGCCTGGACGCATACGAGGCTTATCAAAACTTCTACATTTTATTTCACCGTGGGAAAGCGTTAGATGTTGTTTTTGGTCTTTTAAGAGCGCGTGATGACTTTAGAGACGGAAAATGCCATACTATTCGTCTCATCGTGGATTACCAACAACATGCGTGGAAGGAGGGGTGACAAAATTGGCGTGTAGGGTTGACAGGTAGCCAAGGCTCTTCGCTCGGAGGTAAACATTTACGGTTTAGTGATGGGGGGGGGGGGGTTCGTACGAACATATTGACACCTCAGCGCCCAAATCTGCAGCACTTTTTGAACACAAGGGACAACCTGGATTTGGACCGAAGGACTTATCTGAAGGCGCTTTAGAGGTAAATCGGTGGAGAGCCATTCTGAAATTTCTCGAGCATGTTTTTAGGGCCAACCTCTATGTTATCTTCACCCCATCGCATGTGCCCTTGTCAATCTGAAGGTCCAAATACTAAAGCTCATTTATTGCCTTCGGGAAATTGCATTCGGAACTCATCTGTATCGGCACGGCCGGCGGCCAAACATTCTGGGGAGTGTTGGAGCCTTTTTGGTTAGTGCTTCTCGTGGTTAGAGTCCACGGCGTCAGGTGGTGGTAGGGGGCGTGTTCTGTACCCAGAGGGGGGGCATCCTCCCCTGGGCCATTGCCGGCTTTAAGGGGGGAGGGGCGAGCACAGTGAGGGGGAAAAGGCGGACGAGAATTTTTAAATATTTAAAAACTGTAGACAAATTAGTTTAAAAGGAGCGTTGGGATTGTCTAGAGATCTAGAGAGGCCAGGTCGCACAGTAAACTAATACCTACACGCCTACAGTAGAGAACCTATAATCAGACAGGTAAAATCACAGACGCCATGTTCGCTCTTATCAATTATCAGTCTTGTAAAATCCACTTTTTGTTGATATTGGAGGCGAGCAGCGCCGCCAGCGCTGTGTCAATGGCAAGAAGATGAATTAATACAGTCCAGATCAAATGTAAACATACCTCTTGATTACAAGGGAGCTTGAGCTCAGTTTTGTTATTTTAGTGCGTTTTTGCTTATTCATTCTTACTTTTTTTTTTTCGCGAAAATGCTGAGAATTGACGAAATTTGTGAAGTGTGCGATTGCACCCATAAATCTAGAAATTTCATGGAGGCCGAAGAACTTATAGCTGCTGGTCTTGTTGTCCTCACAGGGAAATTGCCTTCAGATGGTGACCAATTTTGTGGATGTCAACTAACCTCCCCCAACCATTCTTATTAAACTGATAAGAACGAACATGGCGCCGTATGCGTCTACTCGTCTTTAAAGGTTCCTTACCAACAGTAGAGAACCTATAATCAGACAGGTAAAATCACAGACGCCATGTTCGCTCTTATCAATTATCAGTCTTGTAAAATCCACCTTTTGTTGATGTTTTGTGGATGTCAACAAACCACCCCCAACCAATCTTATTAAACTGATAAGAACGAACATGGCGCCGTATGCGTCTACTCGTCTTTAAAGGTTCCTTACCAACAGAGCTGATAGTTGGGCCTATAGCTATGAAACAACCAGATGGAAATATGCGACTGGCTTTTTATTTCAATTTTTGAATTGTGTAATTTCGACTCCCGTTCAAACGTTCCCTAGCCGCGAAATTGCCGTCAGATGCCAGGGATTGGTGTATTTTCAATTGAAGCCGAAAATTGAATTTTTTTCAATTTTAGACGCCTCTTCTACACATTATCCGTAAATTAGTGATTTTCCCTAATTTTAGCCGCTAATTACCTCTTTCTCTTAATTTAGCGGCGAAGTAGGGTTTTTATCCGAAGTTAGCGATTCTTCTAAATTTTTTCTGCAAATTAGCGATAGTGATTTTTACTTTTTCAGCAGCGAATTAGCACTTTTTTTCACTTTGAGCTGCTTAGAGTTTGTCTTTATTTCAGTCGCGCTAATTATCAATTTTTCTTAATATTTTTCCTCCATTTTTAGCTATGGATTAGTGTTTTTTCTCAGTTTTAGGCCCAAAGTTGCCTTCAGAAGCCACAGATTTGTGTTTTCCTGAATTTTAGCCGCGAATCCACGTTTATCTAATGAATATTAGCTGTGAGTTAGCCAATTTTTTCATTTGTATCCGCGAGTTAGCGTTTTTTCTTCGACTTTATCAGCGAATTAGCGGTTTTTTCCTATTTGTCCATGAATTAGCGTTTTTCTCAATTTTAGCCGCGAGTCTTTTTAGTTTTGTCCGTGAATTAGGATTTTCCTAATTTTCACAGCTAATTAGCACTTTTTGTCATGAGGATTTTCAATTTTAGCAGTTATTTTCTCAATAATTTTTTCGTGGATTATTGTTTGTCTCAGTTTTAGCTGCGAATTAGCCATTCTTCTAAATTTCAATAGCTAATTTAGCTGCGAATTAGTAACTTTTCTCTTTTGTATTTACGAATGGGCGATTTTTTGCAATCAGGGACGTGGGGGGGGGGGATCAGGGATTTGATAGACAGGCGGGGGCGGGATTTCCATAACAACGTTGCCATTTTAAAGCCCCAAATTAGTGTTTTGTTTTGTTTTTCAATATTAGCCGCGATTTTTATCTCACTTTTATAGCTTGAATTAGTGTTTTTTATTCCTTTTTCAGTTTTTTTGTTTTTGTTTTTTTCCTTTTCGCGCTTGCAATCTGGGACTCGAATCAATTTCACTAACAGAACAGAACAGATAATATGCGTTATTTTCTTCATTTTACCCATAAAGTGAAATAACTATACGACAGTGATTTATTCGCGCTTTTTTTCAAACTTTTTGCTGCGTACTTGCATAGCGTATAAATGATATAAGTGCTTGAGGATCTAAAAAACTGAGTATCAGCGTGTATCCTCTAATTAAGATAAATACTTAGCTAGTTAGCGGCTAAAGTTTCCTTGAATGTTCCGTGGATTAGAAAAAGCACCAATTAGAGGCTAGAAATAGGTTGGCTTCTGGAGGCAAGTTCATGGCTCAAACTGAGAAAAAGCGCTAATTCACAGCTATAATTTAGAAAAGGTGTTAATTGCGTTTAGAAGACCCTTTTCTACGGACAATTATGGGAATACTCCCCTCCTCACCGCACCATCCTAGTCATAACTGAATTCGAGGGAGTGGGATTCGAACCGGGTCAGTCGTATCGGGTCAGTGCATGGCTTACGTCACATTTCCTTTATATGTCCGGCAATAGCTCAGCTGGTTAGAGTACCTGGCGCGAAACTAGGAGGTCGTGGGTTCGAATCCCACCTGGGGAGCGATTTTTTCTCGGAACTCAAAACAATTAAAGAATAGTAAGTATTTAGTTTAAAGATTAATTTCTTTATTTTCAGCTTCCCCACCCCTGGAATTCACAGTTGTGACAAGGGTGATGCAGTGAGGAGGGGAGTAATCCCATAATTGTCCGAAGAAAAGGGTCTTCTAAACGCAATTAATTCAGTAATTGCCGGACATATAAAGGAAATGTGAAAAGGTGTTAATTCATGGATGACATTTAGAAAAGTTACTCATTATCGGCTACAATCCGGAAAACACAAATTCAGACAAAACGCTAATTCGCGGCTAAAAAAGGGATAAATCCACGGATAAAATTGCGAAAAAACGCTGATTCACGGTTTAAATGGAGAAATGTAGAATGTAAATATAGAAAAATTGCTAATGGGGGGGGGGGTTATTTAAGAAAATTTGATAATTCACAGAAAATTGAGAAAATGGTTAGCAGCGGTTTTCTGTGGCAACTTCGTGACCAATTAAAAAAAACGCTAATCTACAGCAAACATTGAGCAAATTCGCGGCTAAAATAGGGGCAAATCGCTTATTCACGGTTAAATAGTATTATTAGCAGTTGAAATTTAGAAGAAGCGCTGCGAAGAGTAGAAAAATGCTAATTTGCGGTTAAAATGGGCGCTGGTGTTAGATTCGCCGGGGGACGCAAAATGTCTAAGGCCGCGTCACTGCCCGGGGCCATTGCAGTTAGTCGATATATTGAACATTTTGCCCTGCGGTCTGGTGATCCAAAAATGTGATTTTCGCCCTCTAAACACGAATTATGTCTTCAAAGTATGATTTATTGTCTCAATAAAAAATCGAAATATCACCCAGAAATTGCCATAATCCGCAGCTTTCACCTCATTGATCTGGAATTTCGCGGATTTAAAATTTCCAAGCCCCGAATTTCACGGATTATTGGCACTCACACGACGCAATTTCTCGGGTTTTGCTTACGTTCCAATCGAACAAAGCTATTGTGTTGTCTACCTGGATTGAATGAAAAATTAAAGATTTAATGTGGGAGTTCCCAAAATCTGATAGGTACCACAGACGTAACAGAGTACCGATGTTCCGCCCCGTAGTTCGCTAATTTTCAAAACAAATTGAGAACTGAGAACGTATTCATAGCCCTTTACTGATTGCTCATCATCATTCAATAGAGGCGCTTGCCTCGTTAGTTCAACGCACAAGCAAAGACTTTTCGTTCCCCTTTCCATAGCCTCTTTTACGCTTTCAGCATACTTGATTCATTTCTTTAGCTAATAGCTTTTCCGTCATGGTAAACTAGCATTCTGTTGCTACTGTTATTGAACGAGTTATTAAACTGAAAATTTACGGTTGATGCGCCCTTTTCGAACATCTTAAAACAAAAATTAATTTAGTTTTGTAAGCTATTTCTAGATTCACTAGTCTGAAAAGAGAAAAGCATAATGGAAATCTTCCTGTAAGGTAGGTAATTTGGGCATTGGTTCAAGTTCTTTGCGAGTTCTTATTGAGCCTGGTCCACTTTGATAAGCAAATTAAACCGAGGCAGTAAATGGAAAAGTTTTTCTTTCCAAAACCTTTCACCCTATTCTCTGCCTCACCACCATCAATATCGGGCCCAAGCCCTTCAAATCCTCACCCTCTCCTCTTCAGTCCCTTTCCACCATCCCAAGTAATGAATACTAAACACTGTCCAAAGCTCAAAGCTACCGATAAATTATTCGAAACTTTTTCCTCACTTCACCCAGTATATTAGGACCTCTGCCCCATCCCCGCTCTCAACGGCTTTTCTTGAGGATTTGAATTCAAAATCTCAAAAAAAGCTTTTTCCTCCGATCAGTTTTCCATCCCCTAAAAAAAAGAGCTCAAAATCTAAAAAGCTCCTGAGAATTTTATTGTTGCAGAGAAGATCCCTAGTTTTATTACTTAAGTGACGAACTGCAGGATTAAATATTCTCATTGCATTAACAAATAAACTATAACTCTTCTTTTCATAATCAGATTATTCCCTAGTCTCTCTGGTATCTATCTCCTGGAAAGGAAATGAAAATAATAATACTAATAAGACAATAAAATACTGCCAGAGAAGAATACGCATTGCAGGGTGGAGCTGCTGAGGTTTTTTTTTTTTTTTTTTTAAAGGCCTCGGGGTGGAAAAGGATGGCTTTTTGTCTGGAATCTGTCCAAAAGCCGGTATCTTTTCTTTCCACCAAATGCTTGAAAAAATATCTACTTGTTACGCCCTTGTTGGCAAGTGTTCACTTGGGAGGTCTTCGCTAACACACACATTTTCTACAAAGCTTGTCAGGAGCTTAAAAGGGCGAGAGAGTAAAAAAGGTGGCTGTGGTAAGATTAAAGTTGAATTGAATTGCTTTGTAAGAATTTGTAGATACTTCCTTAAGTCCAAACTTAAGGTTAGTACCTTTTCAAGACTTCAGTAATAGCGCTATTTTTTTGCAGAAAAAATAAATAAACCCTCTTTGGTCCCCAGCTCGAGCGGTTTGGTAAATTTCATGAGCGGCCAAGTGCTCGCCCGGGCCGGCCCGGCGAGGAGATCATACGTACATGTATGCGACAGCATGATTTTACTGATCGACCAGGGGGCCAATTCCAACTCCAAAAGTGTGGGGGAATTCCACACTTGCGGCATTTTTTCCTGGCTAACTCTGAATAGGCCCTTTAAAAAGATAAAATCCTTGGCTGTTTATTTAGACCGGCTTTCGTGAAAGATTTTCCCCTAACCGTAGGACGCTTTTCCCTGAGGATTCGTTAAAAGCTGGTTACTTCATTTCCTCCTCGCTAAAAGTTGGAAACATCGCCCGCATTCACTTAATACCCTTATACACACTTTTCTGCCACGCACAGGTTGTTTTATTTCTGACTCGTAAAGCGCTTTATAAAGTAATCATCAGACGTGTTCTCTCATTCTTCCCCTCTCCTTGCCAGTAATTTTGTAAACTAAAAAAATAATTAGAAGTGATGAGGAGAAAGATCTGATACGTCCGCACCGTCAATTTCTCTTCTTGGTAACCATTACTCAAACTCCCTGATGCGTTTTCTCTGAGTTCCTGTTTGTTGAGGTCGTTGATGGATGTTTCACGTTTTCCTTCTGGAAGTTATCATCAAGCCCCTCTCAGTGCTGAGAGCCGGCAAAATAACTTGTTCATTTCTCTTGCATATAATATCCTTATAATTTATTTTATATGTATCTGGATGATAACTGCGAAAGGGATAGAAATATTATGGGGGAATAATATAAATCATTTTAAGTTGCAACCAAATTTGAAAAGTTTTACCGACGCTTTATAATAATTCAGCTTGATATAGTATCATACAGGAGTTATTTTTTACATAGTACTCCGTTTCCTCAGCCCTCGTCGCTACATAAAAAAAAACGACTACCTCTGGAATACATCGCCGAAACAAGGCCAATTGGAGACGAAATAAATGCCTTCTGGGCATGTGGAATACCTCGACAATGATTTATCCAATAGGTTGGTATAACAAACTTTACAGTAGATAGCTGTATAGAGGAAGAGGCGCACAATTGTAATAGTCGGAGAGGTTGACGGGAAGGAGTGAAGGGGTTAGCGGTTAAAAAAACACGCAAGGTACAATAAAAATTGTATTGTCCTCCCTGCCCCTTGACTACAACTGTACATAACCGCGCAAACTTTCTCGCAAGACGGAAATCCTAACAAGTCTATACACAGTGGTGTGCCCATGCTGGGGAGGTTTTTGGGGGGTCAGAACCCCTCCTAGAGTACTTCAGCTAGCAGTTTAGAAATAAAAAAAGAAAAATATATAAATAAAGAAGTAAAAGCCCAAAAGAAACAATGTAAAACGGAATTGTTCGGCCCTAAAAGTTCGCTATTTAGCCTCGCTAACTAAATACCACGTCATCCGTGCAAATAACACTGACCAGGCGTGGATTAAGAATTTGCTCGTGGGAGAGTCTTGGAAAATTGTGTACTTTGCTATTCTCAAAATGGTTTGACAGCCATTCACTGCCTGAAAATAGCTAAACTAGGTATTCCCACCATAAAAACGGCTGGGCTGACTATAAAGTATTCGAGTCGTAATGTGACAAAACTGACGATTTGCATCATAAAAATAGCTAAACTGGCTTAAAGCGCAATAAAAATGTCTAAACCGACTATTCTCGTTTGACCCTGAAAATTCACTAAAAGTTTATGATTCCCGCGATTGAAATGGCTAATTCGACCATAAAGGTGCCAAAAATGGCAAAAATGACAATTGGCGCCCTTGGCTTGACGGACTATTTGCGCCTTAAAAACGGCTAAACTGACTATTCGCACCGAGGAAAAGCCTAAACAGATGCTTACTGTCATGTGAATCTTAAAATCGACCATTCGCGCCTTGACTGAAAATGGTAAAACTGCCGACCGGCGCCTTGAAAATAGTTAAACTGATTATTCGAACCTACACTAAAAATAGCCAAACGGGCATTTCCCGCTCTAAAACAATCCAAACTGACTTTAAGAGCCCTAATAATTGATTAATTGACAATTTGCGGCCTGACAATGTCTGACTAGCTGAGATTTTGGCTTCAAAAATAACAAAATCGACAATTCGTGCGTCAAAAGATGCTAACCTGACTGTTCTCGCCTTTGACTTGACATGGTATTCACGTCCCACAAATGGTAAAACTGGTAACGCGCCCTAAAAATTGCCAAACTGGGTATTCAAGTCATAAAATCTTCAAAATTGACGTTTTGAGCCCTAGAAAAAAGCTTAACTGACAATTCGTGCCTTGAAAATTGCGCAACGACGATTTCCTGCCCCGAAAATGGTCAAACTGACCATTCGCACCCAGGAAAAGGTTAAATAGGCAAGTCCCGCTCTAAAAACGGCAAAAATGACCGTTCTAAAATGGCAAAACTGACGATCCGTGCCCTGAAAATATCACACTGACTAGTAGAAATGGTCGTAATGACAGTTACAGGACAAACTGGCTATTCAAGTCCTAAAATTGACAAAAATGACTCCAAAGTGTGGCCCATAAATACCTGGTTAAACTGACGATTCGTGCTTTGACGATTGGCGGCCTATTTTCTAACACGAAAGCAACATGTTTTTCGAAGCAATACGTCTATTTCGTTCATTTTCTTCAAACTTTTGAATGAAATAGGAACGTTGTTACGAAAAACCTATTATAACCCAACAATAGGCGCGTCAAAAATGGCCAAACTGAGTCTTTACGACTTGAAAAATGTCTAAATTGACGATGCGTGCCCTAAAAATAGTAAAACTGACTAATCGTATTCACGCTCTGAAAATGGCATACTCGTATACTGGCAATCCACGCTTCATCAATGGCCAAACATAGCTAGATTGTTAGAGAGCCAAAAATGGTCAAACTGATCATTTTGTGCCCTACAGAGACTGCAGATAGTATTATGACGATTTACATCTTCAGAATGGCTGTCTGCACCCAAAAAATGGCCGAGTCATTCGTTACCATTGGCCACTTCCTCAATTTTAGCCACAAATGAGCGCTTTTTCTCAATTTCATCCATGAATTAGCTATTTTTCTCAATTTTAGGCTCGAATTAGGTACCAATTATTTTTTTTCGAATTTAGCCGTGATATAGCGCGTTTTCTCATTTTAGCCGCTAATTAGCGTTTTTGTCTGCAAATCCGCGCTTTTTCTCAATTTTAGTCGCGAATTGATGCTTTTTTCACACTTTAATAGCGGAATGAGCGTTTTTTGTTTAAAATTTCATTGGTTTCATTGGCGTTTTTCCTTATTTTGGTTGCTAATTAGTTAGTTTTTTTTAATTTCAATAGATCACTATCAATTTTAGCCGTGAAGTAGCGTTTTTACCCCATGACTTAGCGATTTATCTTTTAGCTGTGATTTATCGGCGGTTGTTTCCACCGCATCTACGAATTAGGTATAACGTTTTTTCTTTTTCTCCCAATTTCAGACGTGAATTAGCCTTTTTCTTAATTTCAGTCCCGAATTCCTTAAATTCAGTTGCGACTGTTTTATCCAAGAATATTAATACTTTTTCCAAATTTTTAGCCACATATTGCCCAGAACAACACATTAGTACGCCTTCTCAATTTCGCCTACGGGAACTGATGGGCAGATCGGCGTATTTGCTCTTGTTATCGAATGATCGGAAGCGTGCGACTGAACCGGCTGTTTATAATGTAAAATTAATAATACACGCGTTTTGGGAATTTCGCGAGCGTGAGATCCAGAACTATAACCCACCGAGAGCTGCCCGAGCCCTTCCCTCTGGATCCGCGTTTGCCTCTGATATTGGTTTTTTCTCCTCTTTCTAGGGAAACTGTCATTTCCCGTCCTCAGAGTCAGACGTGTTTTACTGGAAGTCTGCGTGGTAGATGCAGAGAGCGATACCCGAGGTCACGTAACGTGATCCTCGTAACGAGGTAACGTCAGTCCTGATCCTGAAGTTCGAGGAAGAGCCTCGACGCGCGCCACCGTATGGAACTCGCTGAGCGGATTCGATAAAATCTGCCGAAACCAACGACATCGCAAAACGCTCGTGTTTGGCCAATTTAAAGAGTGCTGAGCTGAGCTGCTGGCTGTTGGGTGAGTTTTGTTCCGGCTCAGCTGTATTTCGCATTTGATCATTCTCCGAGGGTCCCATAAATCGCATCCGGCACAGTACGAAAAAAATGTTCTGAAATCGTCTACTGCATCATTTTCCTGGTACAAGGCAATTTCAAAAATGCCCTCTAAAATTGTATGAAACAGTATTTCTAGGAGTTTCACGGCACGGCGCGGCGGGTCCGAAAATCGAAACGGATTTTTCGATCAGACGAGCCACTGAAGAGGTGCTCATGTGTGATGGCGCCATTTTCGGCCGCTAGCATACGTTTTCAGGGGCCGCACGAGTTTTCCCAGGTACGCGATGGCCCCTCAATTGACATTCCTGAAGTCCCAATGTATAGAGTGCAGTCAAAAAACAACAACAACGACAAAACACACAAATAAAATAAATAAGATCAGTAGCGGATGCTGCCTGAAATGATCCCCGTTTTCTACATCGACTTTAGTGAACTAATCAAATTATCTCTGAGAAGCGACTGATGGACCTTCTTTCTGAATGTCTTTCACTTTTGAACTCACCAGTCAGTTCAAGGGCGAATCTGGGGCCTCTTTCAAGGGGGGGGGGGGGTCATTTTATGTTGCAACTAAAGAAAAGTTTTACCGACACAATTTTCAGGGGTGGCAATTTAATTATTTACTTTTTTTGTGCGATTTTTCTGCCTGTCAACAAATGGAGAATTCCTGGCAAAAAATTTGGTTATACCGCGGTGGTTAATTAAAACACCCGGCAGAAAATGCAATGCACATCAAAAAAGGGATTCACTCCGCGCGGATTTGCGAGAAGCCCGCAAAGGTGGGATTGGAAGGTATGAAGGTGTCTTTTTGCCACGCGAGGCAAACCGCGCAGTCGTCACTCAGTCTCTTCTCTCCAGTTCCTCTCCGAAATGAACAGCCAAGAGGAAGTTTTTTGTTTGATTGACGAATACCAACATTTCCAAGTTTTATGGGACCCCAAAGATTCCGGGTACCGCAGTAAAAGACAATAATGAACAACAAAGGTATTGGCGGCAGGACCCACCAAACAACCGCGAAAAACTGCACCGAGGGTACGGTCCAGTCTTTCTTTCGACCTCAGACCTTCATCAGCCCCATCAGCCTCAGGTCTCATCAGCTCGGCAATATTGAGTCGAGTAAGGAGCCGATGGACCGCTCTTTGCCGGGAGCAGAGGTGATCCCCGCCCCCGACTCTCAAAATAAAATTAGGCAAAATTTACTTCCAGGAATTTGCACTATAATTTCTTTAACCTCAACGACTTTTTTCGAAAATCAGTGATATGCGCACAATAGAATTCAGTAAATTGGTAGGAAAAACATGGAACTAAAGATATCAGAGGGTTGGTTAATGCTTAAACGATTCCTTTAGGAGTTTTGATGTATGCCTATTAAGTAAGTAAAGTTAATATTATGTAATTTAATACCTAACCATGGGAGTTTTCAAAAGATTTGGCTAATTTGTATCTGGACTATACAAAATATCACCTGTGACTTTATATCGTCACAATCATCAGCATGGCTTGTCTAAAAATGGAAATGAGGAGAGAATATGATACCTAATTTTTTATACACAGCAATCTAACAGCAGCAGCAGCAGCTAGCTGCTTTTCGCTGCGGAAAATACACCAAAAAGTAACAAATAATCTTCAGAAAGAATCCCCCCTCCACCAATGGTCTGTCTTTTGCTACATTGCCAGCGGAGCGAGTTCCTTGCAATTACACAGGAATTGGGGAAAAAGTAATGAACGGAAACGTTTGTCCTGGTGAAAAGAACGGTGATGTGGCCGAAGAGGGAGAGAAGTGAAATTCCCAGCTATACCCCTTCCCCCTTCTTATCGCCAAAGGACAACCCTTCTGGGCGCACAACTATGGGTGTTTCTCACTCTATCGCCTGGATTGAATCATATTTGACACCTACTCCCCCCCCCCCCGCAGGCACTATCAAAAATACTTTTCCGTCATTTGACCGTATACCTACGATGTGTGTGTGTAATATAAATAGGCATAAAAAACCAACAACAATGATAGTACTATCGGATTAAATTTGTTGATGAGAAATCCCAAACAATTACGCTCCCATCAATTTGATCGGCTTATTATATTACTTTGGTATCACGTTCCTCCACACACTTGCCTTGTAAAATGGAAATAGATTAAACCACACTAGCATTACTCCTTTTGTGCGAGATCGCAACGCTTTCTCATTAATATAGTAAATTAGGTGTATCAGCCAATAAATCATTAAATTTTGACAATCAATTAAAAAACCTGAAATTATTATTATATTACAACAACTAGAATAATACGATAAGAGACGTGTACCAGCCCTGTATAGGTAGATAAGAAAAAAAGGAATATTTTTAAGTCGCTTTTTTTTCAATAGACCCTCTCTGCGAAACGATTTCCTCCCTTCAATTCCGCTTCACCTGACTCCCAATATCTTCTGTTGTCTAAAAAAAGAGGGTTAGGGGTTGTAAGTCGGCTTAATGAAAAATGCGCCTGTTGCTTTTCCTCTTTTCCATCCTTTCACTCTTACAAGTCCAGACTTTTTCCTCGCTACCTTGCGGAATTCGTTTTTCTTCCTCCCTGTTTTCAGTACAGCGTCTGAAAAATACGATCTAGAGAAAACTCGAGTTGTCCCCCCCCCCACCCAAGTAGACCCTTTTATGTTGCGATTAACCGCTGATAAACAATGGTAAAACCATGCTTTGACCAGGAGGGTTAATCAGTAACTACGACGCCAATTCCAATTTGGAAAGTGATGACTTTGCATCCAGTGATGCCTTGGTAGTTCCCAAGAATAAGGGACTATCAAACTGTCGGAATTCTTCTTCGATTCTCCCGATATTTTCCAAGATCTTCGAAAAAGTACTCAAAACCAGAATCCAGAGGTACTGCAAAAGCTACATTTCGTTAGAGCAATTTGACTTCCAGTGATGCTATCCTGATAGTGCGGTTCGTTACAGAAGGATATGAGAATGGAATTCATACCATGACAAACTTTCATCAACACGGAAAAGTTACAGAATCACCCTTCCCGTCATCTACTAAGGAACATAATAGGGATCTGTTAGCAGAAAAAAAAAGTGTAAGGTAGGGGCAGTTTGGAGTTGCTGATGGTGGTGGTGAGGGCTTCACAGTAGCGTACCGAGGTATTGGCAAGAGGGGCGGACCGCCCCGGGCAGAGGGAGACACCCGAAAAGCTTATAAGCATGGGAAAAATGAGAATTTTTAGGTTCCTGGTTCATGGAATTCGGTACGTGAAACAGCGGTCAGAAATTTGGCTCTTTTCGACGATTTTTACTCCACCCGAATATTAGAACGTTGCTGGTGATCAGAAAATAGTGTGGCTGAATATTCGATTGAGACAACGAAAGCGATTTTCTGATGGTTCAAATTAAGAGAATTCGCGCCTTCTGGAGGTGAGTTCGCGGTTAAAATAGAGAAAATATGCTGATCCCCAAGTTTTTTTAGGTCTTTAAGCGGATAAAATTGAGAAAGCGCTCTAATTTGCCGATCTCGCGGGAAATGCACCAATATTCGTAGCTAAAACTGCGAAAAAGCGGTCATTCGTGGATTGTTATGCAACTTTCAGACCATAATTTAGTAAAAAGTCGCTGATTCCCGTTGTACAGAGGCAATTTTATGCTTGAAATGTACAAAAACTCGCTAATATGATGTTTTTGGGCCAAACCTGCGGCTAAAACTAGGAAAATGCGCTATATCGAGGCTATACCAGTGACAACAATTTGCAAAACGCTACTTTGCTGCTAAAATTGAGAAAAAGCGCTAGTTCTCGACTAAAAGAGAAAAAAAATTCAATTTGCGTCTAAAATTCACAATACGCCAGTTCTCGGATTCCGAAGGCAACTTAATAGTGAATCAAAGTTGAGAAAACGCTGATGCTTAAATGGTGATCCGTTCGTAAAATACCCCAAAAGTTAGTAAACGCGCGATTTTTAAAGTTTTCTAGGTTATTTCAAACACGCCTTCTAGCATGTTTGAGTCATCAGTGCCTTCCAAAGAAAAGAAAATCAACTGTAACGTTAAGGAACCTTTAAAGACGAATAGACGCATACGGCGCCATGTTCATTCTTATCAGTTTAATAAGAATGGTTGGGGGTCAAGGTGACTAAACTTTACTATAGGTGCCGCAGAATTCCATCTGCCCATCAGGAGGGAGGAGTGGGGACTGACGTCACCAGCAGTCATTTACTCCCGATTGCTCACCCTAGAGCAGCAGAGCAAGTTAATTTTGAAATTGAAGTTTATGAATTCTCAAAAATCACAACCCAATAACAATTAATAATGTACTGGGTCCAGCGCAAAGGCGGTTGGGACTGCTCGTGACGTTGGTGAAGGACAGTAATGGCCGAAGATCTGCGGCACCTATAGAAAGTTTAGTCACCTTGGTTGGGGGTGGTTTGTTGACATCCACAAAACATCAACAAAAGGTGGATTTTACAAGACTGATAATTCGATAATTGATAAGAGCGAGACTGTGATTTTACCTGTCTGATTATAGGTTCTCTAGTAAAGTTGCTTTCAGTGCAGCTGGAGTAAATACATAACAGTCGTGTTACCTTCTCACTCCATTGGGAAAGGACACGGCAGGTTACGATCGAGTTGGCATTGCGTTCTTTTCTATTTCTGGTTGCCCCGTTCATTTAAGTTCTACATTGGAAGCTTGCTGCAAATGTTTTTTTTTTAAATAACTCAGTCTTGATGGCTTTATAGGCATCAAAATTACGTAAAATAAAAATTAAGTGACAACGCTGGGGGATTATCGAAGGAAGGATCGCCGCTATCTAAAAAAAAATGAAAATAAATCGGTGCCGGTCCTTGCTCGTGAGTATCCAATCGCTCAACATTTGACATCAAAATCGGGAAACTTAGTTCAACCATAGTGTCTTTTCTAGTACAAAGATTCATTAGTGGCAATTCGAAAGACGCCCGTCATTTCCCGGTGATGTCGAGCTTGGGTAATGTAAATTACCTAGTTGACGTGGTGAGTGCATTCACACAAGAGGAATTTCGCGATTTGAAATCACTTGAACCACACCACATCGACAGAAGTGGCTTAGTTAGTACTTCGGGAGTTCGGAATGCCGGAGACAATGGCTTTGTGATGACAAGAGTGAGTTTTTCGTTGTTATTCAAGAAAATAGGCCAGTTCACAATTTAAAGATCGGCACGGGGACGTAAACGCGAATGGGTGACTAGTAACAAAATGATTCGTCTTGTCAAGCTTCCCTGGAGCAATCGTTTCATTTCAAACCCTTTCACGATGCCATCCCGTCAATTCTGAAGTGGCTTAACTTTTAACTAGCGCGTTAGGCTCGTTTGACACATATTCGAGATTTCGAGCTGCGCGGTTTTGGCTACCGCGTAGTGACCACGTACACCTTTACATATGTGCGGTACATATTACTTTGTTCGATGAGAAAGCGGCATTCACGCGGATTACACGCGAGGTCCTCGTGAAACCGCGTATGTGTGAAACGAGCGTTGGGAAATGCTTAACGTAGAATGTTCACGTGCTCCTTTTATAGCGCTGAAGAAGATTACCTCACCCTGATTCTTGGAAACGAATCTGAAGAAGGATACACGGTCCTTTCCAGCCCTCGAGTAGCACACAACAAACGTGTAGTTCACCGGCATTTTGCTCTTTTTGGATCGGACGAATAAACGCCATTTGTGTATTATAGAAAAAAAAAGAACACGTTTTGATGATTCTCTAGTCAAAATTCATTTTCCAAGTGACATAGGAACAAGACTTCTTGGCCTAGCGATGTGGGGAATACAGATTCTGTTCTGCCTCAGTGACCGAAAACCGAGAGAAACTATCACCGTCTGTGGATCAATTGCTTACAATAGACCTAAATTTCAGCTCATAAAACATAAAACAACTTTTGGAACGTTTAAATTAAGTAAATACATATAAGTAGATCACTCAATACAGTAATAAATTTGGGGTAACCAGGAAAGGTAATATAACCGAACTCTTATCTCGTGTCCGTTCCCGATTGTATGTTAGATAAGCGTTATCAATTTGCGAGGGAAAAGTTGGAGTGGTTTCGAGTAGCCTGGAGTAGCTCTGGAACTCATCACGAGCGCCCTAATAGACTTATTTGCTGTCGAACGTTTTTTGGACGCACGAGTGTGTCTTCGGGCCGTCATACGAACAGACCTGTTTTTCTCATCTTAGACGCAATATTGCATCAAAATTGTATCGTGTTATCCGGGCTTAAAAATCGTGAACAAATATAAAAATATCACTAATTCCTCATTGTTTGTGCCTACATGTTCATAACGTACGATGTGGAAAAAATAGAGTTGTGCATTACTAGTTGTAAAACTTTTTTCACTTAAGTGTTCTTTTCAAATGGGGATCAAAATAAAAGAAGTATAGATAATTAAGGTGTGATAGTTTTAACGGAGTGCTAGTATGAATTATCTGTTACCACGGTCTTTTTCAACTGTAAGAGGTCCATTTGAGATTTTTGAAGCGTATACATAGGAAAAAAAAAGAATGGATGTTGAGAAAATAAGTAATGACCCAGAAGTGTTGACCCTCCGGCTCCACTTTTTTTGGTGCTCCCATGTGTCATTCCAGGGGTCATATTCCGCAGAGGACGACATATTATTCTAATGCAAACCTCGTTGTCATTTTTTAGTTCAGGTAACTGCTCTCCTGCCATAGGCGGTAAAACCGCAGTTTCCACAAAAGGGGTGTTTGGAAGGTCTCTCTTTTAACACGTGCCTCCTCCCCGCCACACATCAAACTCTAGCCCCGTTTACGTCTACCGTAGTCCTCGAGGGGGACTTTAAAACCGCTGGTCTCGTAAAATAGCGTTTTGTATAATAAGGCCTTTTCTGTAATAAAGCCCTGGAAAGGACGCCGTGAAAGTTGGTTGAAGAAGCGGGGGGACGTTTGTGTGAGTATGTGAGCGTCTCACGTCGGTTGCAGAAGGCGTTATGTGATCGTGAAGGGTCGGGACAAGGGGTTATACTGCCTTAGGCCAATCCTTGCTTTTAATATCCTGCTGTAAAGGCGGCTTCTCACACCATTTAATGCACACATTATATACCTCGCAGCTATAAAAAAAAAGAATACCAATAATGACAGCGTCACTCATGACATACAAACCATTTTATGATATTTTATTTTACTCTAGGGTTTTTTTTTTTTTTTTTTCTTCAGAGTTTATCTCTGTTGAGCACAATGCACGCTGCATCTCGGCTAACACCCCACGTTCTGTTGCTGTGAACGATTTTTTTTATTTATTTTACCCGAAAATCCTTGCCTGCGCTTTGCTTCCTCTTTCCATTTAATCACTCACTCTCTTGAAAGCCGTAATCCTCCGGGCGAGGACTTGATACGTCGTCCTTAGTAAGCCGTCGGCATTTCACTATAATCTACTTTGTACCAAGTGAGGGGAGAGGGGGGGGAGGAAGAGTCCTTAATGCGGCTTTCCCAATATCCTCTCACCAACCCTCCAGCACATTTGCGACTGCACGTATTGTCTTACAAATTCATTCTCAATGTCTGCTTTCTTCTCCTGCTGACAATGAGTTCGGTGTTCTAATTATCAGTTCGAAGTCCAATTGTTTTCTGTAACACCATAATAGCTTGATGATTTGTTTTTAGGGTATGGGGTTCCATTTACTTCATCTCCTTCTTTTTCTGAGTTTTCACCGTCCTGTGCTCCGCATCGAAAGAGCTTTCTAAGTTATGACTTTCCGTGTTGAAAAATAGGTCCTGAGTTCAGTAAAGCGAGTGGAAAACTAAAAGAGAGCAAAGTGAAGGAGGTAAGTTGAGTATGAACAACATTTCAATCAAAGACCCTGACTTTGACCTCCCCCCCCTCCAACCAGTACTTTTGATAAGAAAACAACGCTTTCAACCCCATTCGCTTTCAGCCATTTCTTTTAGCTCCGGGTTTAAAATTCCCACAACATAGCGAAGAGAATGCCTCTCCTCCTCCCCGTTTACCACTCGATTGCCCAGAGTTAATGACTTGTCTGCAACGATGTAACTTTTTGTCGTTAGTCCCGCTTTTTCGCTCTCCAACAAACCCTTTTGTTTCGTTATCTCCTTCATTCTCGACTGGCCTGCACTGTTTTATTCTTTTTAATGAAATTCTTTTTAATTTTTTTTTCTGAAGTATAGAACAGGGTCTACCAATTTTTAAACGACTGAGAACAACGGATCGTTGGAATTGGCTAAAAATACTGTAGCTTTACACCCTCGGAATAAGTTTGTATTCCTTTTGTAATAACAAGAAATAAACTCTATTGAACATCCCACTCCAAGTTCTTATATACTCCAAATAGTTGATACCAAAGATACCTATAAAGAGACATAACTTCGTTATTCCCTTGGGTGTAGTTTCTTTCTTTTCGTACTTTTTTCTCGCTTTTCCTTTTTATTCTCAATGGCAGCGGCTGTTGAGTTTCTTTTTGAGGTTGCAAATGTAGTAAGAGCCCAAGGCTCCCTTGGCGTTCTTATATTTCTTCAACGGGGCGCACTTTGAACTTAACATGTACCTACTGCGCTCAATTTATGCGAATAAATTTAGTGTTTTTGGAAAGCATCGAGGGGAAAAGAGTAACAAAACTTTGGTGAAGTTACACTTTTTTCAATTGCAGAGGCCTCTACCCTACCCGGAAGTAAAATATAAATAAATAAATCGTTCTTAAAACGTTTTTGTTTTTACAATTTTCTGTGTTGGCTTTGAAGAATCAAAACAAATGATGTGCCGTTAGTCTCGTCTTAATTACCTAATGAGTTCCACCCACCCCCTCACCATTCCTACAAGACATGGAGAGCCGAGCCTCGTACAATAGTAGCTCATGAGCACTTAAGTAATTTGTCACAGAGTGAGGGACTGGAAGGCTTTGTGCTATCAATCTTCAGATTATTATCTTTCGTTTCTTCTTTGCTATACTGATGACAAAAATACGCGCTTTCTGTGGGGAAAACACGTGCATTTCAATTTTCATGATGTTGCTGGGGGCTAGACCCACCAGACAATCATGGAAAATGGAACCGAAGGTGCGGTCCAGTCTCTGTTTGTGATTTGAAAAAATACTTCCATTCCCCTAGGAGAACATGGAAGTAAAAATAGTGAAATGTTTATTCAGGGAGCCCCAGCCCCAGGAAATCGGGCTTGAATGGGACAACTCCGTGAAATTGCTTTTTGAATGGGCCAACTCTGCGACATTTTATTTTTTGCAGGGGACCAGATCCGCGCGCAAACTTTGCACGAGTATCCCCCGCCCAATGCTAATGGCACACCCCACGCCGTTGCCCCCCCCCCCTTGAAGGCAGCCCTGATAACAGTGCAAAATGCTCGTGGGCATTTCATTCTGCCTACTGCGCAAAATCAACTAACCACAACGTTAATATTACACATTATTATTATTAGGTATTGAATTTTACGTCATTTCTTTTACGCGTCCGATAATTAATTAACTAACTGTGTTTAGACGACCCTGTCTCGGACAATTATTGGATCACTAGGGGGGAGTGAGGGGGGCACCGCACTACCCTAGTCAAACCTTTGAAATCAAGGGGATGGGAAGGCTGAAATAAAGAAATTAAACGTTAAGTGAAATACTTAACAATTCATTACTTGTTTAATATCTTATTTCAGCCTCCCCACCCCCTAGAATGCACAGGTGTGACTAGGGTGGTTTGGTGAGGGGGGGGGGGAGTGATCTCAATAATTGTCCACCACAGGACTGTCTAAACACAATTAAGAATTGAATTTTACTTACAATTAGTGATTTATTATTGCCAACAGTAGCGCTGACAGTACACATCCAAGGTGTAGCAGCCACTACACCTCTCTAGGGGGTGGGTGGTCCGTTATCGAGGAGGTGATAAATAGCATTGAAGTCTATTTTTTGGGGATCCAGAGGCTCAATTTTAACTTTTTAACCGGAATAATCAGTTAGTCCAGTTACCAGATCAGTTTCCAGGCCACTTTTGGAACTTTCCAAGTAAACATGGGCTGTAGTGTAGGAGAGAATTGGTAGTTTGACAGTTTTGAAACTCAAAATCGACAGTTTCAAGAATGAAATCGGCAGTTAATAAGACGAAATTGACGGTTTCAAGGACGAAATTGACAGTTGCGAGGACGAAATTAACAGTTTCCATTACGAAATGGACAAATCATAGGACAAAATTGACAGTTCCTAGGACGAAATTGACAGTTTCTCGAACAAAATAGACTGTTTCCGGGACAAAATTGACAGTTGTAAGGGGGGGGGGGCGTTCAGACCGATTTCCTCGACTTTAGAATTCAAATGTGTTTTAAGATAATTTCAGGGATGAAATTTGGAAAAGCAAGATCTAACGTCACTGTAGAACTTCCTGAAGATTAAAATAAGGCTTTGAAATCGAATATTGGTGCAGAAATGGAGCCAAAATTTATGTGCGAAGTTTGGGCAAGGGTGACAGGGAAGGGGTCGAGGAAACCCGCCTGAAACCCCACCTTAAGGACGAAATCGACAGTTTACACGAAAAAATTGACTGTTTCCAGGACGATATTGACAGTTTTAAACGATAACATTTACAGTTTTGAATGACGAAATTGACAGTTTTGAATGACGAAATTTACATTTCTACGGACGAAATTGACAGCTCAGAAGATGAAATTGACAGTTTATATGATAAAACTGAACGTCTTGAATGACGAAATTGACAGTCCCGCAAGCAGTGGCGGAACAACACATGTCGGGGCCCGGGGCGGAAATCTCTACCAGGCCCTTCAGTCTCTAATTAAACTAGATATATCCTTTTTAGTAGCGTTGATGTACATATTTTTCTCAATTTTAGCCACGAAATTGCCTTTGAAAACCACGAATGTGCGTTTTCTCAATTTTAACTGCGAAGGAGCGTTTGTTCTCAGTTCTAGCACATTTTAGCAGCGAATTATAGCTTTTTTCTCAATTGTGTCCCCAAAATTAGCTCATTTTTAGCTGCGAATCGGCGCTTTTATAAACTCTTAGCCATGAAGTTGCCTCAAGAATCCTTAAAATTAGGTGCAAATTAGCAGTTTGTCTAAATTTAAGCTGTGAATTGTTGCTTTTCTCCATTTAAAACAACAATTCATGTTTTTCTCCAATTCACTTATTAGCTCTCTTTCACAGTTTTAGCCGTTTGATTTAGTTAGCGCTTTTCTCCATTTTTTCCCTGAAGTTGCCCCTGGAATCCGGCGTTTTCTCAATTTCAGCTGTGAATTAGCCTTTTTACCCTCAATTTTAGCAGAGTGAATTAGCACATTTCATAATTTTAGCTTCGATTTATAGCGCTTTTTCTCGATTTTATCCGTTAATTCGCAAATTTTCACACCTTAGCCGTGAATTAGGGGTTTCCTCCACGTTTAGACGCGAATTTGCGTTTTTCTCTATTTCACGCCGTGAATCAGCACTTTTTCTCAATTTCAGTCCCAGCCCCGAGAATCCGTGAGTCGGGTTTTTCTCCATTTCAGGTGTGAATTCGCGCTTGTTCTCAATTTCACAGCTGCCAAACTGTAACAATTTATCACAATTTCAGCTGTTTCTCAATTTTTAGACTCGAATTTGCGTTGTTCTCTTTTTTATCCGTGAATTGAAGTTTTTTCTCAGTTTTAGCTGGGTGAATTATCGCTTTTTCTCGATTTCAGCCCCGAAGTTGCCCCAAGAATCGGCGAGTTGGCGTTTTCTCATTTTCAGCTGTGAATCAGCGTTTTTTTTCTCAATTTTAGCAGTCGTGAATTGGCACATTTTCTTAATTTTAGCTGCGATTTTTAGAGCTTTTCTCGATTTTATCCGTAAAACCTCAATTTTTCGTATCTTAGTGGCGTGAATTAGCGTTTTCCTCCATTTTTATACGCGATTTCGCGTTTTTGTCTATTTCAGCCGTGAATTAGCGCTTTTTCTCAATTTTTGGGCCGAAAGAACTCGTTTTGCCCAAATTAGGCGTGAATTGGCGTTTTCTTTCTCAATTCCAGCTGCTAATTATCACTTTGTGTATATTTTTTCCCGCAAATTGGCATTTCTAAACTAAATTTTCTCTCTAATTCTACCCACAAATTAGCGTTTGTCTCATTGCACTGAAAAGTTACTAGTCGAAGAAATTAGTCGGTAAAAGATATCCGCCAATACGCGTTTTCTCAGTTTCAGCCGAGAATAAACGTTTTTCTCAATTTTACAAGCGAGTTTAGCCATTCGTTCTCATCTTATCTACTTAAAAATCGCAATTTTTTCATCTTTAAGCTTTTCAAAGGCCCCATCCGAACGGGGGCCCGGGGCGGTTCGGTTTGCCCCCTCGCCCTGTCTCGGTACGCTAGAGATTCTGAGGACGAAATGGACAGTTTAGAGGTTAAATTGACATTTCCAGGAAAAAATAGGCGGTTCCAAGGACGAAATTGACAGTTTTGAATGACGAAATTGACAGTTTTGAATGACGAAATTGACAGTTTTGAATGACGAAATTGACAGTTTTGAATGACGAAATTGACAGTTTTGAATGACGAAATTGACAGTTTTGAATGACGAAATTGACAGTTTTGAATGACGAAATTGACAGTTTTGAATGACGAAATTGACAGTTTTGAAACTCAAAATCGACAGTTTACACGACAAAATTGACAGTTTATATGATAAAACTGAACGTCTTGAATGACGAAATTGACAGTTTTGAATGACGAAATTGACAGTTTTGAATGACGAAATTGACAGTTTCCAAGGCACAGCTATGTCAGTTCCTGGGGCGAAATTGACAGTTGTAAGGGGGGGGGGGGCGTTCAGACCGATTTCCTCGACTTTAGAATTCAAATGTGTTTTAAGATAATTTCAGGGATGAAATTTGGAAAAGCAAGATCTAACGTCACTGTAGAACTTCCTGAAGATTAAAATAAGGCTTTGAAATCGAATATTGGTGCAGAAATGGAGCCAAAATTTATGTGCGAAGTTTGGGCAAGGGTGACAGGGAAGGGGTCGAGGAAACCCGCCTGAAACCCCACCTTAAGGACGAAATCGACAGTTTACACGACAAAATTGACAGTTTCCAGGACGATATTGACTGTTTTAAACGACAACATTTACAGTTTTGAATGACGAAATTGACAGTTTTGAATGACGAAATTTACATTTCTACGGACGAAATTGACAGCTCAGAAGATGAAATTGACAGTTTATATGATAAAACTGAACGTCTTGAATGACGAAATTGACAGTCCCGCAAGCAGTGGCGGAACAACACATGTCGGGGCCCGGGGCGGAAATCTCTACCAGGCCCTTCAGTCTCTAATTAAACTAGATATATCCTTTTTAGTAGCGTTGATGTACATATTTTTCTCAATTTTAGCCACGAAATTGCCTTTGAAAACCACGAATGTGCGTTTTCTCAATTTTAACTGCGAAGGATTTTAGCAGTGAATTATAGCTTTTTTCTCAATTGTGTCCCCAAAATTAGCTCATTTTTAGCTGCGAATCGGTGCTTTTATAAACTCTTAGCCATGAAGTTGCCTCAAGAATCCTTCAAATTAGGTGCAAATTAGCAGTTTGTCTAAATTTAAGCTGTGAATTGTTGCTTTTCTCCATTTAAAACAACAATTCATGTTTTTCTCCAATTCACTTATTAGCTCTTTTTCACAGTTTTAGCCGTTTGAATTAGTTAGCGCTTTTTCTCCATTTTGTCCCTGAAGTTGCCCTGGAATCCGGTGTTTTCTCAATTTCAGCTGTGAATTAGCGTTTTTCACTCAATTTTAGCAGTGAATTAGCACTTTTCTCATTTTTAGGTGTGAATCGGCGCTTATTATGAACTACTAGCTGTGAATGAGCCATGAAGTTGCCTCAAGAATCGGCAAAGGGTATAGGCAGTTTTTGAGTGGTCTGTCCAAATTTTATCAACAAACTAGCGTTGTTCTATATTTTAAACGCCAATTCGTGTTTTTCTAAATTTTATCCGTGAACTAGCGTTTTTATCTCTCGGCATATTCATGTTTTTCTCTATTTTTACCGTGAATTCACTTTTTTCTTTATTTTACCCCCGGGTTAGCGCTTTTTCACCGTCTTAGACGCTTGAATCAGCGCTTTTTCTTAATTTTATTACCAAAGTTGTCCCAGGAATCCACGAATCGGCGTTTTCCCAATTTCAGCTGTGAATTAGCCTTTTTACCCTCAATTTTAGCAGAGTGAATTAGCACATTTCATAATTTTAGCTTCGATTTATAGCGCTTTTTCTCGATTTTATCCGTTAATTCGCAATTTTTCACACCTTATTCTCAATTTCAGTCCCAGCCCCGAGAATCCGTGAGTCGGGTTTTTCTCCATTTCAGGTGTGAATTCGCGCTTGTTCTCAATTTCACAGCTGCCAAACTGTAACAATTTATCACAATTTCAGCTGTTTCTCAATTTTTAGACTCGAATTTGCGTTGTTCTCTTTTTTATCCGTGAATTGAAGTTTTTCTCAGTTTTAGCTGGGTGAATTATCGCTTTTTCTCGATTTCAGCCCCGAAGTTGCCCCAAGAATCGGCGAGTTGGCGTTTTCTCATTTTCAGCTGTGAATCAGCGTTTTTTTTTCTCAATTTTAGCAGTCGTGAATTGGCACATTTTCTTAATTTTAGCTGCGATTTTTAGAGCTTTTCTCGATTTTATCCGTAAAACCTCAATTTTTCGTATCTTAGTGGCGTGAATTAGCGTTTTCCTCCATTTTTATACGCGATTTCGCGTTTTTGTCTATTTCAGCCGTGAATTAGCGCTTTTTCTCAATTTTTGGGCCGAAAGAACTCGTTTTGCCCAAATTAGGCGTGAATTGGCGTTTTCTTTCTCAATTCCAGCTGCTAATTATCACTTTGTGTATATTTTTTCCCACAAATTAGCGTTTGTCTCATTGCACTGAAAAGTTACTAGTCGAAGAAATTAGTCGGTAAAAGATATCCGCCAATACGCGTTTTCTCAGTTTCAGCCGAGAATCAACGTTGTTCTCAATTTTACAAGAGAGTTTAGCCTTCGTTCTCATCTTATCTACTTAAAAATCGCAATTTTTTCATCTTTAAGCTTTTCAAAGGCCCCATCCGAACGGGAGCCCGGGGCGGTTCGGTTTGCCCCCCCTCGCCCCTGTCACGGTACGCTAGAGATTCTGAGGACGAAATGGACAGTTTAGAGGTTAAATTGACATTTCCAGGAAAAAATAGGCGGTTCCAAGGACGAAATTAACAATTTTTATGACGTTAATTGACAGCCTTGAATGACGATGTTGACAATTTCAGGACAAAGGTGACAGTTTCAAGGATGAATTTGACAGTCAGTTTTAAATTCTTTATTTTTTTCAGCGAAGGGTTCTTTAAAATCCCATGGTATGCGCCCGAATTGTGTGATGCTGAACCTCGAAATCACGGTTTGGGATCTTTTGTTATGTGTGACGAAATTGACAGTTTCCAAGGCACAGCTATGTCAGTTCCTGGGGCGAAATTGACAGTTTAAAGGGCGTATATAAATCTCCAGAGGTGAGTGGGTCCTTTTTCCAGACTTCTGCTACACCTCATTGGAATCATTTCGGTGCCACTGATAGCCAAAACCCTTAAAATAAATCGCTCACAACGTGTTGTAGCTTTTGGCCTCTCTTCGATTTTCCCGCAATGCGTTGCGCGTATATTTACAACTAGGTACTCTACAAATCGATCTCGTACCCACAAAATCGATGTTCACTTTTTTTTTGCTGGTAAATCGAAATGAGCACATGCATTTAGAGTAAAATCAGAAGACTCACGACCCAAAATGAGCTCTCCCTTCAGCTGTAAAAACCCTAATTCTAACACATTCCAATGGCAATGGCTGTGACATTTAAAGTTGAATGTGTCGGTTATACCTTTCCCATGAGCGTTCCTTTAAGCTTCAAGTATGTCCCTCAAGTGATGGGTACCGAGAAACTAGCTTTTTATTTTTAATTCGCTTGGACCGTTGAATTCTCTACTTCTAACTAGCACTACATTGCTTTGCACCCTTTCCTATTCAAATAAATTTCGACGGCTTCCGTTCTACTGACGCAGTTTTAGATCTTCTTGTGTGACCATCGGTAGTAGTCGTTAATTTCATGAACGACCCAAGTTGAGAAGCCCAAGGATGCAAATTAAATCATCCAAGTTCATCTACTTGAAGTTTGCCTTCGTTAATGCGCAAAGTGATCTAACGTTGTTATAAGGTTTTAGGGTACACAGAGCAGGAGAGAATCAAGGAGCAAGGAGAATGGACCTTCGAATTTGAACGGGCAAGTTAGTGTTGGTGAGGGTGGGGGATTGGTTAGATCTGGGAAGGAGGTAAATAATAAATACGACGACAAAGTTGAGGCGGTTTGCTTAGGCCTCACTTAGAAACTGTCAAGTATATTTCAAGCCAACTCGTTCAAATAAATACAAAGAAACTAAAATTTCCCAACTTCCTTGTTCTCGAAAAATTTACCTTGTTTTTTATTTTTTTATATAGGGAGCAAGATATAAATTAATAGCCATTCTTGTCAAAGCCATCCCCCGAAAAAAAGAGAGAAACCCTCGCTATTATGTTAATACCTTCTTGACGGTAGCTGCAGGTGACAGTCGTGGCACTTCAACCAACCACCGTACAGCACGTACTGCAAATAGCTAGTAAAGCCTCGTCGTTATAGCCGATTATTCTTCTCGCAGGCATATATTCCACCTGCTTACGAATTCCGGGCCCGTGTAATATAAAGGAGATGGAGAGTTGGAGATTTCAAGAGCTTGAATGCTATTTAGATTCCTCTTTTTCGGGAGGTAAATTATGGCGTGCGATAAATACAGATAAAAATAACTCAAAAGATGAGTCACGCCTTTTTTTATGACAAGATAATAGCAGGGCGTATGCTGAAGAGACGAGAAAGAGGTAACCGAAAAATATTCAAGCTTGAAATAATATGAATGCAGAAATTTAGGTTTGGAATAAGCTAAGTCCGAGAATTTAGTTTATGAAAGATCCAAATTCATCTTCTGAATTATCCAAACATGCGAAACTGATGTGAGTATAAGATCTAAAACCACGAAATTTTGGTTCATGAAGTGTGAAAATCAGCAAAATTGGGGTACTAAATAACTAAAACTAAAAACTAAAAATGATATTTTTTTGAATCGGACTGTGAGTCTAATTTTCTGGTTTGTCGGTCTAATCTTCTTATACAGGCTGTGGGGTGAATTTCAGGTTTTTTGAGCGAAATAGAGGCATGCAAGTATGTGGGAGTGATTCAGTGGTTGAAATCACTGTATTGTTCTCTCGATGGACTGTGCGCTATATGATCCCCGCCCCTAGCGCTCGACCTGACCTGGTAAAATCAAGTAAGAGCGGAGATCCGGCTCACCAAAGGGGTGATGAGGACCGTGAGGGCAAAACTGGGAATGGGGACGTGGCAGCTGAGCACCGCAGCCTGCAGTTTTGTTTAAAGATGAACTTGAAAGATGTTATGAGTATAAATACCAGACGTTACACCATTTGTAGAGTCAAAAAAAGTAGGACAAAACAGGGGACAATTTTGACCTCTCCCCAGACACCTGTAAAATGATCCCGGACGCTTTAAAAAGTATAGGACATGTCCGGGAAAAGTATGACTTCTGGAATCGTTTTCTTAATTGAACTTGGCCTTTGCTATAGTCCGTTCAAGAAGAACACGAACCCGTGGGCAGCTGCACACCCATCCATCATGATCCACGATCGTGAATGTCCATACCACGAAATGAACATGTAATTTATGGTGATGGTATTGTTTGATCTGTTATAGAAGATTAGCTCCCCCTCCCACTCAGGGTTGTCGCGAAATGCCAGCCCATCCCCCCCATTCAAAGCTGTTTTTATCCAAGGCTTGGGCACTTTTTCTTTGTATCGTATTTGTAACCGGTTTCAAGTGCGCTTTTCCTTACTTTCATTTCAAGTCACGTGACAAAATAGCAACTACTCCGCATCGAATTTTCTATCGATTCTTAAATAATTTCAACGTCTTGTCTGAGAGACGTTAAAAACTTACATTTTTTAACCCAAAACTGAAGATTTTACTCTGAAACTGAGTATTTTATTCCGAAACAGACAAATACTTTCACGTGAAACCCGAAGCGTTACCGCAAAACTTAAGTTTTCACAACACAATAACCAGCGATTTTACCCCCAAAACTCATGTTATACACTAAAGCTGACGATTTTACCCCTAAAACTGGTCGTTTGAACCTAAACGGATGATTTTAGCCAAACTCCGGCTTTTATTGAAAAATCTGGCGATTTTAACATAAAACAGACGATTTTACTACAATTCTGACGATTTTACGACAGCACTGGCTATTTGTTCACATATAAGACGTTATTACACCAAAACACATGATTTCACACCAAAGCTGACGTGTTACCACAAAATAATTTCATCAGTGAATTACCTATTTGTTCCCAATTTTAGCCGTGAATGTGCAATGTGCGATTTTTATCCATTTTAGCGTCGAGTTAGCGATTTTTCTCCATTTTTGTCGTAGATTAGCGCTTTTATCTGATTTGCCACAAAGTTGCCTCCGGAAACCGCGGCCTGCCATTTTCTCATTTCTATATGTGAATTGGTCAATTTTCTCAAATTAACCCCCTCTCCCACAAATGAGCCATTCACCTTTATTTTAACCGCATATTAGCGGTTTTCCTCATTTTAGCCCCTTATTACACACGAATTAGATGAGTTTTTTCCCCAATTTTAGTTGCGAATTACATATAACGCTTTTTCTGAATTTGGCCGGAGATTAGCGAATTTGTTCACTTTGTCCAACGATGTTACCTATAGAAGTCACGAATTGTCGTTTTCTCCATTTGAACCGCGAATTAGCGTTTTTTCCTCACTTCATCGTTTCTTCTCAATTTTATCGGTGAATTAGCCACGAATTTTTCACCATTTCCGTATTATTAGCTATTTTTCTGCATTTTTGCATTAAATTTGTTGTTTTTTGTCTGATTTTAGCCGCTAATGGGCGATTTTTCTCAATTTTATTCATGAATTAGCACTTTTACTTAATTTTAGTGCTTCGAATTAGCGATTTTTTTGCTTTTAGCTATTAGCGCTTTTTATCGCAGTTTGAGCCACGAACTCTCCTTCAGAAGCCGAAAATTGTCGTTTCCGTACTTCTAGCATCCATTCAGCTCTTTTCCAAAATGTGACAAAGATTTGTTTCTAGTGAGTGCCTTGATTAATGGTGTGCATACCCCGAACTACTAGATGAACTGTAGTTGAAAAGATGGCACGATTAAAAGCATGGCGGCTTATTCTGGAAGATGACATCATGCGGGCGCCTGGTGAAATATTCACCCGGGGACGCCAAATGTCCAAGGTTGGCACTGTCAAAATGTTCCATCACGTTAAGAAAATCCGTCAAATCGGTAAATAATCAGAATGGTGCCGTGATAGCGGTGAGGTGGAAGGGGGGGGGGCAGACAGATTCCTCTGAGGAGGCCCTTGAAAAGCTTAAAGATGGAATAATATACATGTAGGGATTTCTAGGTCTTACGTTCATAAATTTCGGAAGGAAACTCCGAAAAAAGCGCTCATTTAAGCCTAAAATTAAGAAACATTAGCTAATTGACGATTTAGGGTGGCCCTTTTACGCCAAAAATGTATAAAAATCTCTACGCATTGTTCATGGACAAAAAAAAGAAGATTATGCATGGACTTCAGGGAACTAAACACATTTTTGGTCCCTGAGAGCCAGCCGTTTCCGCTAATTGATGACATTATAGCCAAAACCCGAGATTGCTGATGGTTTTCCGCCTTAGATATTAACATGGCCTTCTGGACCATACCTATACGTAGCAAAAATCGATATAAAACGGGATTTATTTACCCAACACGGCCACTGGCAGTGGGTCGCCATGCCGTATGGCCTAAAAACATCACCCGCAATTTTCCAAAGAATACTCTCGGGTATCATCCATCGGAATGGGCTAGGTGACTTCTGTTGTAACTACATAGACGACATACTCATCTTCTCTAAAACTTTTGAACAACACATCCGACATCTCGAGGCTCTAATGGAGGCAATAAAAAAGGAGGGATTCAAACTTAAGTTCATTAAATGCAATTTTGCCACTAATTTCATCCAATCACGGTCACGTCATAGAAAACAACGCAGTCAGACCTCTCAACGATAATTTAATAGCTATTAAAAACTTCCCTACGCCAAAAAATCAAAAAAATATTCGTCAGTTTCTGGGTAAAATAAACTTTTACCATAAATACATCCAAAACGCAGCAAAAACACTTGACATTTTTCACAATCTTCTTCGAAAAGACGTCAAATTCGCATGGACACAACAATGCCAGGAAGCTTTTGAGCGGATCAAAACTTACCTAATATCCTCCCCCGTGCTAGCCATTTTTGACCAAAACTTACCGATCGTAATTTTTACTGATGCGAGCATAGAAGGTATCGGAGCGATCCTTAAGCAGCCTCAACCCGACGGAGTCGAAAAGCCCGTTGCTTACTTCTCCAAGAAGCTCAACGGGAGCCAAAAGAGACAAAAAGCTATCTGCTTGGAGAGTTTAACGATATTACCGATCATAAACCTTTGGAAAATCTCAAATTGAAAGCAAGGACAGATGAGGAGCTAGGCGATCTCGCAAACTATCTCTTACTGTATGATTTCGACATAATCTACAGATCGGGATCCGCAAATGCAGAAGCGGACTGCCTATCGAGAAACCCAGTACTCGCAAGTGACTAAAACACAGATGACCACGAACCACTACGCACAGCTAATCTGCTCGAGTTGGAGGAATTTCGGGATAGCCAGAAGAACATCACTAAGGGAAAACGTGATATTTTAAAACACGGAATAATCTTGCGGAAAACTAGGGCTAGAGAACAAATAATAATCGATAAGGAATACGGCTTACAACTCGTTCAAAAAGTACATCTAAAATACGGCCACGTAGGGCCGAAACACATTATAAATACAATCAAAAATTATTACTACTTCCACAATATGCACAAAGAAATTCAACACTTCTGTTCCACATGCACAATTTGCCTCAAAAATGAATATAGACGCACTAAACCCACAGGTTTCTTAGGCCACTTGGGTCCAGCAAGTGAACCCTTGCTGGAAGTGCCCCTCAAATAATGTCCATCGACACGATAGGGGGATTTGGAGGCAACAAATCAACAAAAAGGTATATCCACCTCCTAGTAGACCACTTCACTCGCTTCGCATTTATATCAACATCACCAAACCAAACTGCTAACGAATTCATAAAAATAATTAAAAAAGGGCAGAGCGACCACCCCAAATTACTTAATGAACCGTGTTCCACCACATACAGCGCCTAAAGAGTTTCTCGAAATCCCAAATTACCAGCGGGACGCAAAATTAGCCTTCCAAAATTCGGTAAAAGCCCACGACGAAAACAAGAGACGATACGACTCCAAAAGAAAAAACGTTTCACTCACAATAGGAGACCCCGTGTACGTGGAGAACGGGAACAGACTGAACTGTAAAAAGCTAGACGAAATACGATTGGGTTCGTTTCCCATCAGGCTCCCAGCAAGCTACAACGGTACCGACGACAAACGCTTGTACCACATAAGTAAGATCATCAGGGTAAACAATCAAGGGTCAAACACACTCAACAACCACAGCTTCGCATGCTTAATCTAAATTTCGATCATGATTGGTGTTCGTGATTTCGGCATACGAAAGATATCAAAGTTATCGTAGAAATTTTCTACAATACTACCTTATTACTATAGGGCATTTGTAAATCACTCTCAGTTCATAGTCTAGCCTTTATTCACCAATGTTGTACCGATTAATCTTATACTAACTAACCAACGCTAAACGTGTACATATCAACTTATTACCTATTACTCTGCGAAAAATTAGCTTCACTGTCTCACAGCTCTTTGGTTGGCGGGATGTAAGTTTCTCGCCAGTCTTCGAACTTTATTGTTGGACTTTGATCCTTTTACTTCTTTCTTCTAATTCCCTCTAATTTCTAATTTCTTATCTCTGTTTAGATCCTTTTTTTTTGTAAACTGTCCTGCGAGGCAGTCGCGTTCTATATTCTGTGGACTCTACTTCTCGTGTTGTCACGGAAAACAATATTTTGTAGCTAAAAGTTAAGCGTTCGTTGTATTGGAATCGACTTAGTCTTCGATTCTCAATAAAAGCTTGAGTATCGAATCTTGGTGTCATTCGGTTTGTGTTCAAAATTCCCCAGCCTCACATGTATATACTTGAAATGTTTTTGACTATTGTTGGGTGAAAAATGTGACAGGTAATATTTGTGTCTCGGCTATACCTACTCCTTGGAAAAAATTGTTCATTGTTGTTAGTTTCTTAAAAAAAAAAAAAAAAAAAAAAAAAATTGTTCAAGCCTCGAGGAGTGGCCGGCCTCGGCTGTCGCCTTGTCCGGCCATCTCTCCTCTCATCTCGAAAAGACGCACTTTAGCTCCTAGGTATACAATATACTATGTTATAAGGTTATAAACATAACACATATAGGTATGTATACTTTACACATTTTTTCCAACTGGAACGAAGAGTAAAAGCACCTTATTAACACCTTGTGATTGAATAGTAATGCAATTACCAACTAAAAAGAGAAGGATATACAGAAACCATAAACTCATTAAGGGTTTCTCTCGTATCATTTTACTGAAGGGAAAAGGAACAAGATAGGTTGACGCTCGGGCTTTTCAACCCGTATCAGTGCAACAGTTCCGAGCTAACAGGTGAATTGTAATCCCGTTGTGCAATAATTCTTTTGCTGAAACTCTTTATCGCTAAATAGGATAAAAAACTGCAGGGAAATACTTTTTTCTTTTTCAACGAATACTTTTTTCTTTTCTATTTCTTCTTATTTTTTTTAATTGACCCAAGGGATCTTCACATTTTCACGTTCTACGAAAATACATTAACGGACTTCAAAGTTATAATTCTCCCTGTCACACTTTCAATCCAATAGGTCTGAAATTGCCTGAGTTTGAAGTGGCTTGCGAGAGCGGGGCAAGATGCGACAAACTAAAAGAAAGTTTTTCGCTACTTGTTGTTCACGGTTATGAGTTTCAGTTGGTAGGCACCTGTGACTTCCACCCGTGAGTGATGGCCTTTAAGTCAACGAGGGTCGTGACTGGTCAATAGAAACACATACATCACTTCCCTTCATCACCCTCTCACCAATCCTCCTTTTCATAGTACCAGTCACCCGTGCACCCCTCCTACCCAAAATCACCTCTTCCTATACAACTCTGCAAGCGATACCAAAGCGAGCCAATAAATATTTATCATGTAACTAAGGCGTGTGTCTTAAAAGGTGCTCTCATCACTCTTACATCTTTCATGCGACCCGGATCGATAAATCTATTCAGTACGATTCCCAAAGTAGTTCTGTCGTTCCACCTCGATGAGCATGCCGTTGAAATAAGCCGATTCGAATGAATTTATTAGTTTGGTTTTCTTTCACTTTTTCGGACAAATAAGAGAGAAAAAAACAGTTCTGAGAGACCGCGCACACGTCGAAATGAAGAATTGTGTGGTTGGTAGAAGGGGAAAGAAAAATAAAATCAAATTATTCTTGAATGGACGGAATTTGTGCGTTAGTAATATACAGTTCATTAGCTCACAGCATTCTCAACCGATAACGAAATTTCGTGGTTTGTTTGTTGGAACAGAATAATTCGATTTTCGGCGGTGAAGTGAAGAGCATTTGCTTACAATGGAGAGAGCGTCAACGGTTTAAGCCTTCTCCACCGCCCCTCCTATCGATCTTAACGTTGCGGAAAGGTCGAAACAAATCTTATTAGTTTCATTAAATGTGCAGTGACTGAAGACGACGACGGGGACGTTGGGCTCCCGTCCCTCCATCTGTTGCTCACCCCCTATTTACGCATAGCGCCCCGTAAAGCCTGATTTATCGAGGGAATTGAGGCCATGGAAACGAGCGAGGGAGAAAGTTTTTATTATTACTATTATTTACGCCACTTTCTGCTAGCATTTCTCTCGTTTGCGGTCGATATTAGAACTTTCCTCTGTACTTTGTTGAGAAATATACATGTTTGTCTTCCCTCTTTTGAAATCACCGATTGATTAAGTGAAACTGAAAGAAGGAAGTTTATCTAATTGTAAGCCCAAACACATAGCACTGTCTCACAAATCCTCATTCTAATGAATACTAGTAAAAGCTGTTAAAGTCTTGAACTGAGTCATCCGGGTTTCCATTACCGAGTTAACCAACTGGACCCAGTTCAAAAGACTTCGATTTTCCTCAGCTTTACTCCAGCTTTTCTCTTAGCTCTGAAACGATTGCGGGGGTGAAGAGCAATTTATGCTGACGATTTCAGAAGTCCAAAGCGAGGGAGGTGGACGATTCAAATTAGTCTCCTTACTTTTGAATTGAATGCTTCCCCCTATTCACTCACTTGTTAACTCCAACGCAAAATCTCCTCTCCCCACCCCTTCAGGCTAGAATCAATTGAGAACCCAAAGCTTGATTGCTGCAAGGATCGGCCCTGTTTAGGTTCTCTGATGATTCAGACAGTTGAAAAGGGGAGGGTGATGGTGTTGAATGCGATTATAGATGCAGCTTGCGGCATTGCGGTTGATTTAGTTTCGTGGAGGGAGATGATGAACGGAACAGTAATGGCTCTTTTCATTACAGTGCCAGGCTGGCGAAGTTTAAGTTGGAATACGCTCATTTTCAACCACCCCCCCCACCCCGTTACTTCTTCTCGCGTTACTTCTTTCTCGCCACCCATTAGTTAGTCAACGTTGTTCCCGAAAGTCATCGTTGTCTTCAGTTTTCCTCGAGATTATGGTGGTCCAAAAACATATATGAAAGAAAATCATGTTCATTATTAACTCCATTGGGAGCACAATAAGGGTTCCTAGTGTTACCCACGACGACAATTCATACGAGTGCACTAAGCTTAATCCTGTATTTATAATGAGAGGAAAGATTCTTGAATTTTGTTAAAATATACTTTGACCTTAAAGTTAACCTAGGAGTAGTGACCTTCACTTGATCACGTTCGGCTTTAAATTATATGCAGCACGATGAACTTTTGAGCCCCTACATCGATTGAAAATTGCTGGCTATTTTGGGAGAATGCCAGCCAACTGGTCGACTGTCAGTAGACGGATTAGTTTATTAGGGTGAAGTGGTTGAAAAGCTACGAGATTTAGGAGTCTCGCCCCTTCGATCCCTCTCCCTGAACAAGGAGTGAGAAGAGAGAAATACAGGATGGCAGCTAAAACATGACACTAGAGGATGACTTTCGTCATTGTACTGCACCTTTGTCTGGCACTTGTTTAATCTCAGGAACTTTAAGGCTCTGAGTAAAAGTAAGTTGCGTAACTTTTCCAGGCAAGTGCAAGGAGAGCGAAAGTAGCTTGATAGGAGTAGATGAATGCCATGTTCTAGTTTTGCCAGAATATATATAACAGAAAATACTCATTTATATACCTTCCCCTCACTACCACTCTTCTTTCCTTGTATACCCGTGTTTAACCTGTTGAAATGAATTGATGTTTTAAATACAACTGTAGCTCTGGATGTATACAACTACCCTCGCCCAATGTATGAGGTTTTTAATTCCAAATAAATGAAATTGTCCTAAGCTACGTGGAAACAAAAGGAATCCACATAATATTCCCTAAGCCATCTAAAACTCTCGCGAAATCTCTAATAGGTAGGTACATAATCCATATTGACACGCATTTTTTTTTTTACTAACACCCCCCTCCCTTCTGTTATTTACGACGCAAACCCCTCACCACAATGGGCAATGTTTACTTATTCTTCAATAAAGGGAGATATCGGGTTGTGGTCAGACAGAGAAAAAAGAGTAGACTACGTTCAAGCTTTCGATTTATTTAAAATCATCCTCAGGACCTAAAGGAATAGATGGCACGAGAGTGCGTTAAACAACACGAAAACAAGAAAAACAAACTGACAAAACAAAAGTTGAGGGTTGGCCTGCATGGTACATACCTAGTCCAAAAACTATAAACAACATGGAATTAACATAAGAGAAAAGGGGGAAGGGGAAGAAGATTCCTTCTACGTCTAAAAATCCTCGAGAATCGGTGCTCACGCATGGCAGCGGATCGGCTGTTCAAAAAGACATGAAAGGGCATGAGTCAGCGCTGTAGTCTACAGTCGCAGCCTCTCAGTGAACGAAGACGGTCGCTTCTCATTGTGAACTTTCTACGGAGTTATACCACGCACGATCTAAGAGTAGGGTCGTCGCTCTGTATTTGAACGGTGTGTGAAACGAACCAGCTTTTCGCCGGCAACTAAACGTCACGCAAGCATCGGGAATCCACGTGCGGATGACAGCTGACAATTCAACGGACAAGTTCGGGATGTACATCACCGGTAGGAACCGCGAAGCACGTTCTATTTGTTGCAGTGGCGTTGCAGGACCATTCACATCACCCTCTCTCGTTACCGGAGCTTGGTCGTGCATGGCGCGACCCAGGGGGGGGGGACGGTGGATGGCTCTATTGACAACAATTGATACAAGCGTCCGGTTCTCTGGTTGAAAGTCGGGGTGGCTAAGACGCTCCTCTCTATTCGTCAGTTCGAATTTTTAGGGCTACGTACGTTATAGGAAGAGCGGAAATCTAACAAACGCCCACTGTCGATCGGTTTCCTGTAGTTATTCATCATCCTTCCTTGACCATCTCTCATGACTAGCACGTCTAGGAAAGATAATGCGCCATTATTCTCCGGAAGCGGATGTTGTCATGGTATCCATTGATATTCGCAGGGTTTCATCGACTTTATCTCGAGGGAGAGTGAGGAGTGAGGCGTACTGAAATCCCATTTTTGCAGGTCTGACTCACTCCCTAGTAAGACCATTTCGCCGATTTTTCTCACTAAAAACCATTTTCGTGGTTCTGGCTCACAAAAACCCAATTTCGCAGTTACTTTAAGGCTGAAACCCCTATTTCGCACCTGTTTGTTGCTGAAACATGAATTTCGCGAGGTTCTTTCCACAAAAAAAAAAAAAAAAAAATTGTTTTCCATGTCTGGCTCACTAAATAATAAAATAAATCGGATTTCATTCTCTAAAGCCCGAATTCATAGTCCCTACTTAAGTTAAAATCCTCCTAAGTAAAAATCAAATCAGTTTTTGTTGAAAAAAAAATCATCTGTTTCGACGCCCACTTATGGAAATTTAGTTTAAGAAATGTCTATGAATACGGGCCTAAAACCCCTAAATTTTGCCGATTTTTTATGAACCCCAAATTTCACGGAGTTGTCTCATTCAAAACCATAATTACGTGGTTTTAACACACTAGCAAAGCATTTGTGCGATTCTGCTTCATTAGAACGCAAATTTTGTGGGATTTGCTCGCTATACAACCAATTTTGCGCGCATTGTCTGGCTTAGACGCTAGTTTCGACACGAAAAAGTAGGACAAAAGTAGAACGCTTGCGATGGAAAGTAGAGCACAATAGTAGGACGCCTGAAAACAGGTTAACACGACTAATCGTTGATCAGTTTAATGTTGAAATAGTTGTTCACTGGTTTGAATGAACCAAATCTGCAAAATCAAATTTGAAGAGTGAAGGTCCGCAAAAGTTGGGTGAGGCTAGGGGCCAAAATAACGAAATTTGGCTCTTTCAAAACCAAATTCGGAAATTTGGTTTTGAAAGAGCCAAATTAATTTTTTGAACTAGCCATTCAACTGGCGAAACTGATTTTAGTAGGAGTGAACCTCAAGAACTTTGGTTTTTAAAAGCGTGAAATTGGGTAGGATGTAACAAAAATCTGTTGAATTGAATTTTTAAGGTTCCAAATTTGAAACATTTTGTTATGGGAGAGAGAAATTGTAGGTTGAAAACGCTAAAATTGCAAAATTCGTTTTTCTATCGTTCGTATTCCGCCATTCGAATTAAATGAATTCCGGCATTCGAATTAAATGAACCTGCGAAACTTATTTTAGAAATAGCGAAAGGCACAGAATTTAATTTTTGATCAGGAAAATATTACAAAAATTGGGTTTTAACGGACTCAAAGTTCCCGAAATTGGGTTTTATAGGAGCCCTGTTCACAAAAGTGGGGTTTGAATGAGCGAAACTAACAAAAATTGGGTTTTGAAAGAGTGTAACTCACAAATTTTAGTTTTTAAAAGAGTAAAAATCCACAAAGATGGGATAGGGTATTACAAAAATCCATGAAATTCGGTTTTCAAGGTGCCAAATTTTAAACATTTGGTTATGGAAAAGCGAAAACTTGGTTTGAAAAAGCCGAAATCACAAAATTTGTTTACCGCTTGACCTACGAAGAAAGTGGCTATTTTCACCATGGTAACCTCACGACGAAAGAAGCACTTTAATCTCAGCGTGTTATTTGCTACTTTACGTCACTGCTAGGAGTGATGTAAAGTACTTTCCGTCACTGTTAGAACTGACGTGTTTGGAGTGAGTCGTGGTGAAGTGCCTCACACTTTGCCGATCAAGCGAAAAATAGCGTTGGCGACTCGTGAGGAGGGTCTTTACGCGCTCGTTGTTAGTAATTAGCGAACTCGGCTTCGCCTCGATCGCCAAACACAACTCGCGCGTAAAGTGAAGCTTTTTGTGACGATTTTTAGTGAAAGTTGTAAAAAGACGGGGTAAAGTTGATTTATGGAGAAAAAGCCAAACACCCGTCGAGGTCCTTAATTGTTTTATTAACGTCACAGCCTATGTTTTGCTACGGCACTAACATCTTCAGGGCTATAAACAATAAATAATTACACAGAATTACTAATTGGAAAAGAAAAGAAAAACAAAAAAAAAATTGAACGGAACCAAGCACACGGTACACGACAAGCCTTACCAAAGTTACATTACTACGCGACGCACTCATGTAGTAACCATACAAAGATTAAAGTTTTGTCATGAAGCAACCCGCACGTCCCACACCATACACTGTCTACTCTACGTTAGTTCGCTGGAAATCCGCCAGTTGCACTGGGGTGAATCTTTGCGGGGCCAATAAATGAGAGACCTTTCAATTAATTAATTAAAACCACATAAAAACAATTTAAATACAAAATCCAAGAAATTAATTAAAACCCCCCTCACCCCGTGACAATTATTGGTTAACAAAAAAAAGAGAGAAAACACACACCTCACCTCTAGCGGCTGCCCGGCCCAACTCACGACGTTCCGCCACCAAGCGAAATAACGGTCCATAAAAGGGAGCCAAATTCTCGACATCCGAGTGAAAGCTCAAAGCGTTGTCCCTCTCCTGATGGATAACGCCCATCCCCCAGCGCCCCAGTGGGGTTGTACTAATTTACAGAATGAACAAAAGCTTACGGAACGGGTATAATAAAAAGCTGCAGAGCACCCAAAATGCTCATGTACAATATACTAGTAACCCTCCACAAGTAATTAGAAGAAATAACCCGAGTAACTGAAAAGTACTAGTACTTCTCACCGAAGGGTACCTTACGGAATCAACAAAAGCTTACGGAACGGGTAAAATAGAAAGCTGCAGAGCACTCAAAATGCTCATGTACAATATACTAGTAATTCTTCACAAGTATTCACGAGTTCGGTTACTCGAGTAACCGAAAAGTACTAGTACTTCTCCTCGGAGGGTACCTTACGGAATCAACAAAAGCTTACGGAACGGGTATAATAAAAAGCCGCAGAGCCCCGAAAATGCTCGTGTACAATATGCTAGTAACTCTTCACAAGTATTAGAAGAAATTACCCGAGTAACTGAAAAGTACTACTACTTCTTCCCGAAGGGTACCTTACGGAGTGAACAAAAGCTTACGGAACGAGTATAATAAAGAGCCGCAGAGCCCCACAAATTCTCGTGTACAATGTGCTAGTAACTCTTCACAAGTAATTAGAAGAAATAACCAAAGTAACTGAAATGTACTAGTACTTCTCCCCGAAGCGTACCTTACGGAATGAACAAAAGCTTACGGAACGAATATAATAAAAAGCTGCAGAGCACCCAAAATACTCATGTACAATATACTAGTAACCCTCCATAAGCAATTAGAAGAAATAACCCGATTAACTGAAAAGTACTAGTACTTCTCCCCGAAGCGTACCTTACGGAATGAACAAAAGCTTACGGAAACAAGCTTACGGAACGAGTATAATAAAGAGCCGCAGAGCCCCACAAATTCTCGTGTACAATGTGCTAGTAACTCTTCACAAGTAATTAGAAGAAATAACCAATGTAACTGAAATGTACTAGTACTTCTCCCCGAAGCGTACCGGGCAGCTTTTTATTATACCCGTTCCGTAAGCTTTTGTTCATTCCGTAAGGTACGCTTCGGGGAGAAGTACTAGTACTTTTCAGTTACTCGGGTTATTTCCTCTGATTACTTGTAAAGGGTAACTAGCATATTGCACATGAGCTTTTTGGGTGCTCTGCAGCTTTTTATTATACCCGTTTCGTAAGCTTTTGTTCATTCCGTAAGGTACCCTTCGGGGAGAAGTACTAGTGCTTTTCAGTTGCTCGGGTTATTTCTTCTGATTACTTGTGGAGGGTAACTAGTATATTGTTCAAGTACATTTTAGGAGCTCTGCAGCTTTTTATTATACCCGTTCCGTAAGCTTTTGTCCATTCCGTAAAATAGAACTTCCCCCCCAGTGCACCATTTCCTTGAAGAGACGCTCGAGGTAGAGACGCTTCTCAATGACTTCCACTTCAATCGTCCCGGCTGTTGATGGCTCGGACTCCGTCGAGCATCCGACTTATGCCTGCGAATTCTGTCGAGGAGGTTCTTCGCCTGGCCTATGTAAGTCGTCCCAGACTGGCACGGGACCTTGTACACAACGTTGAACTCTTGCCCTTTTTCCAGCGGATTCTTTCTGCTTACTGAATATACTGTTGTGCTTGTTTTGGAAGGCCACAATGATATTACAGCGCCGAAACACCCGTTCAAGCGCGGCCGACTGCGAACCAGTGTAGGGGACTGAAGCCCATCGAGCACCCTGTTCAGCTACTGTCCTGACGGAAGCCAAAGGATGGTATTACTGGAAAATAGCCCTATCGATCACCTTTCGAAGGGTACTCATTCCTCTGAAGGATCTCCAGGACAAACCTTCTCTTTTGGCGATGAAACTCCGGATTCGACAGAGACAACTCACGGGAGGCAAACATATGAGCTACTTTCCGCTTCAAACTCCCAGAATGCAACGAACGAAAATGAATCAGGCGACCAGAGTATGTAACCTTTGTATAGTGTTCAAAAACAAGGCGCACCTCCGGCCTGGCTCCATTTTGAATAGTGATGCACGAGACCGAGACGAGACTTGAGTGGTCTCGGTCTCGATCATGAAAAGTCGGTCTCGTCGCGGTCTCGGTCTCGTCTCGAAAAGTTAAAGGCGCGAATTGAAAGTATGTGTCACTTTAGTGACGAGTGATCCTATTCTCGCCTCAATGATTACAGATGACGACGATGAATGAATTTATACTTTGCTTCCCATCCTTGGTGGCTCGTGGCACGAAGGGAGATAAGTGATACACTACTGATTAATTACCAAAGAGCTTTGTAATTGCCCCAAAAATAGAATCGTGCCTTTAAAACAATCGTCATACTGAGAACGTGAAAGGGGAAAAGTTGGGAATTCAACGAGATCAACTCAAAATCTCGCACATGCCAACTCATTAGTTCAAGCAAGAGACTTCGCTTTCCAGACACGACGAGGCAGAGGTGCACAATCCCCCCCTCATACATCAGACTCTCCTTCTCATGCTTCAACTGGCAATGTTACTTTAAAATAAATTAAAAAAAAAATTATGAAATCGGTGTCGAGTTTGATGATAGCGGCCCAGGGAAGTTTCAAACGCAAAATTAGGGTTCCTTGCACTAAGTGGCCTGGCCGTGGCAGCCAGTTGGCTGCTGTGCAATTGAGCTTGTTCTGGTGGCTGCCCCAGCCTGGAAATCTTTGCTGCCTAGTGCGCGGGCACCCGCATAGGTTGCAATGTATTTCACCGGCCCCCTGGGAACCCTAACCCTTTTTTTTATTACGATAAGTAGGCATAAAGGAGTTTTTAACGAGCGAGGCACGACGTTTGTGACACGAGACGAAGTCGGTAGAGTTTGTAGTGCGATTATACGCCTCAGGATCGTACGCTTTTTTTAAAACTTCAATCGTACAAAGCCTTTTGAAGCCTATTAGGTTCATAATTATTTAATTAAACGGTTCCGTAAAGTCTCCCATTTGCCACACAACTTCATTTCAGAGAAATAAAAAAGAAGAAACAAAAGAAGCGCGTAAGATGAAAGCGGGCTTCCCTGCCTCAATTCTTCTACCAACTCACCAACATGATCAACTGACTTTAACTTTTTTGGGATATATTTTCCACGGTTCCACTCACCCTTTACCCATCGTTCATCGTGCTTAAAGACCTACTTTACACACGCCGTGCGGTAAAGAGTGAAATCTTTTATCGTGAACTCTTTACCGCACGGCGCGGCGTGTGCAAATTAGGTCTTTACGCACGATGAACATCTGCTTAAACACTTCTTTGCGAATAATCATAGGAATAGTAGATTATACGCCTAGGCAAGAAAGCGATTTTTTGGGGGCCGAGAGAAAATATTGGACGGGCGAGGCGTAGCCGAGCCTGGCCTTTTTTCGAGACCCCAAAATCACTTTTTTGACGCGGTGTGTACAGTGCTTTGCTATTAAAACATGGGCTGATTTTTTGGGCCGCGGCGGTAAAGTGAGTTTTTTACCCCCTGGGCTCTAAAATAATCAGCTGTTTTAAAAAAATTGTATCTTACATACAACGAGACACGTAAGTGCCATTTTGCTTGCGAGTACTTTGTTTGGCTGGTGAGGCCAAACATTCCAGTGTACTCGTTGCTGTGAAGAATCAGCGCCCGCATCTTGTTTAACGATTCGCTGCCATCTTGGGCATCTCAAGGTCGTTGCCTAGAATTTGAATAAGTGGTTTATGATCAGTTCTCAAAATAAACTTTCTGCCTCGAAGGTAGTGATGAGGCCATTGAACAGAGGCCTTTTCGCGCGACAAGTGAAATAATAGTATATTTCATTACAAGTGAGGGAAGTGGAGTTTTACCTGCGAGTTGTGTTTGGCTCACGAGGCGGGGACGTGTGAGCTAAAAACGACGAGCAGAGTGAAAGCTTCTTCCTCACGAGTTGTGGATATTATTTTTCGCACGACCAACAGGTTTAATTGTCTTTCCTGCAAGTGTTCGGAGGCAAGGGTACGCTAATTGAATACAGAACTTTTTTTCACAATCCTTCACTAGTGAGTGAAAACCTTCCTGTTTCCTTCACTTGCGAGGGAAAATGAGAAATTTTTAGAATTCTGCCTTACTTTCCTTCACTAGTGAGTGAAAAAAAACTTTTTCCACCTAGCTCATCTTTTCAAGTAAAAATAAACTTCCCTGTTGAGGTACCGAGACCAGTCTCGGTCTCGTCTCGGTCTTGGCTCGAGACCAGAAAACTTGGTATCGGTTTCGTTCCAGAAATGATGGTCTCGTCTCTCGGTCTCGTGCATCACTAATTTTGAAACTCACAAGTTTCGTCATTTCAGGAAAATGCGATGACCCCTTCAATGTCTGACAAACAGTTGTTTTAATTGTGGAAATACCACTGAGGATGACTTGTTTTGAAGCAAGAAATAAATAGTTGGGGAGACAAGCTTGATTTTATCGGTTAGTTCGAAATCAATCCCACGACTCTGCACTTTATCATGATTGAAAAGTTTTACAACCCCATCAGACACGGTAAACGTGAAACCTCCGTCATGCCGCAAAGTTTCAACGTACAAAGACATGATCAACGACATGGAGATAATATAACTAGAGCTTGAATTGTCTATTGCGCAGCGGTCCATGATTGACGTCACCAAGAGCTCGAGTTAGCTCCTAAGATCCCTTGGGGGACCTTGAGTTTGGGCGAGGTGACAGTGAAATGTCTGTTGATAGGCAATGTGTTTGGGCCAAAGGGCAACGATGGATTTGGGCGAGCGATAGTTTATCTCCGTTCCTACACTCGCGGTCAGGCAGTTGGTGTTTGAGTCGGATCCGTGCGCGATGGACATCGTACTATCATCCAAATTCACCAGCCGGCGTGGAAATCTCGTTATTGTGATTGACAAGTTTAAATTTTCGCTATCCCGCACGTTGATGGACGGGTCAAAAACGTTTCGGTGTTGTAATAAAAAATCAAAGTGTAATGCTACCGTTAGTACTGATTCGACAGTGTCGCGAGTTGTAGCCGCCAAACTGCAGCACACCCACGAAAGTGAGCCGGAAGAAAGTATAGAGCGTGAAAAGGTACGTAGTTCGCTCAAACGGAAGGCGGAAGACGATATGTTTACCGAGCCGAATAAAATGATTCGGCAAGAGTTACAGTCGTCGTGCAGCACATCAGTACTGGAACATTCCGACTTGAAAAAATTCAGAGAGAGCATTTATGGAGTCCGGAGGAAAACTGTACCCACCGTTCCACGATCGTTTGAAGAGTGCGTCGACCAACTACGAACCCTCAACATATATGTTAAGGGCGAGAAGTTTTCCTTTATGGATTCTGACAATATTCCCATTTTTACGACTCGATCAAACCTCGCATTACTGTCCAGGTCAGGCCACGTTATTGTGGATGGCACGTTTAGGTATGCTCCGAAACACTTCGTGCAATTGTACACGGTGCACGTCAACATCGAGGGATTTCACGTCCCTGTGCTGTTCGCCTTTCTCCAAGCAAAAACAAAAGAAATGTACGTCAAGTTTTGGATGACTGTGAAGACCCTGACTTTATCCCTGACTAAGTGTGATTTTAACATAGCGGTGTTTCACGTAGATTTCGAAAGAGCAGCCCACACTGCAATAATGGAATGTTTCCCGAGCTCGACTATTTACGGGTGTACATTCCATTTAACCCAAGCGTGGTACCGGCGACTGCAAAGGAGCAAACACCTCCGAAGACACTTCGTAAACAAAACGGAGACAGGGCTTTGGCTCAAAAATTTTTTTTCTCTGCCCTTTTTGCCGCACGAATTGGTTTACAATGCGTTCTTGAGTTTGATGGAAGCTGCACCCTTGGAAACTACAGCGTTCACGTACTACATTCTGACGAACTATATTGAGGAAGGGTGCACGTTTCCACCAAAGCTTTGGGCTGCTGCGCCACCCGAGAGTTCTTTGAGGACGACTAACGGAGCGGAATCTTTCCACAGCAACTACAATCGACAGTTTTATTCCCCTCATCACCACATCCATCTGGTCGTCGCTGTACTCAAAGAAATCCATAACAAAAGGTAAACAATTTTGATGGATTTGATCGATTTTTGGATGTAATAGCAGTCAGTTTCAATGATTATAACTTTTCCCACCAGGATCTAAAAACTTCTTGAAGAAAGCGACCCGCGATATGTACGAAGAGCTCAACGATGCATGGGTACAGTACGGGGAGGACAGCGACATTTCGAAATATTTGGCGGCCATTAGCGTCCGCTACCAACACGGCATTGATGATGAGGATGAGCAGTAAACTTTTTTCATGACAAAAATACAAATTGTAAATTGCTTCTTTACGTGCTTCTAAACTTTTTTCATGACAAAAATACTAATTGTAAATTGCTTCTTTACGTGCCCGACAAAATGGAGTGGTTTTCGTCCATTTTCTTCGTTCGCCCAAATCCATTCCCCTTTGCCTCGGGCACTCGCCCAAAACCATCGCAATTTTCGCCCAAACCCATTGCGTTTTTGGACCGTTCGCCCAAACTCAAGTCCCCCATCCCTATTGGATGGGCCTATTGGCTATTGGTTGAAGAAGTACCTGTGGGGATGTGGATGGTGTGAAGGGGGACTTTTTGAAACCTCGGTTTTTGAGACAGCCCATGGGAAGAGACCTACGGAGCCGCAACGATATCCGGATGACGTTAATCCACATCCGGATCGTTAATATAACTACTAGAGGGGGCATTGAATGCGCAAACAAGTATAAACTGGGCGTTCTCTATGGCCAACGATTGGAAAATTTGGCTACAGAATTTCAAATGATACGAAGTCGCTTCAAATCTGCTTTCAAAGCCATCAAAATTACAAGTCGCTGAGTTCATGTCTTGCGTCGGTTCGGACTCAATATTCAAATATTCATTTCGTGGAACGGCTCTGAATTCAACGAAGATGACTGATTCTGTAATAGAACGCTTCGGAAAGCATTGCTCTTCAAAAAGAAACGTTTGATTTGACGGTGAGTCGTTTGACGAATTCCTCACTAATATTAAACTTAAAAGTAAGTCCTGTGAACAAATGAAAAGACAACGATATAGACAAACTCTGAGTCCGGGGAAAAAACTCATAGCATGCAACTATTTATTTTTGGGATATCTGAGGTAGAAAAAGTTGTAAGCCCGACATTTTTCAGTATGTTACACTATGCTTTCCTGCGTACAGGCAAATGGAAATCAAAAATTAGCAGAACTTGGTAATAATATTATACTTGGAACTTGTTTGTTATTATCCACATTAGCCTACAGCCTACACTCATTCTCTTAAAACATGGTTAAATTTCGGTTGATCTTTTATGCAGTGGACGAAATGGAGTTGAGAAAGGGACAAATAAACCTTAAAAATAAATAGGGGTATGCAAATTAAGTTAGCCTCACTTAATTTTACTGCCGTCCCAAATATAAGGACTCTGCAGGGAGTTTTTGAAGAAGACCCGAAAGTATACCGAGGGAAGGGAAAAGAAAGAAAAAAGAAGTAGTGAGTACCAAGTCTTTTAAACAACAATTATTTTAAGATACAAAGGAAAATGCAAATGAAGTGACACGACTATGTAAATTTTTTCGAGACATTCCGCGACCCAAAGACAAAAAGCTCTCTGTAATCCCTGGAAGCGAAACGAGCCCTGCATTTAAAAACATTTTTCGCTCCCTCCTGACCACTTCTTCTTCATCCTACTTTTTATCTCCTTCTTTCGTTTACGGGCTTACCCATTCTATTCTTTCAGAATTTTTCTTTTCAAGGGGAGCGCGGTGTTCAATCACGGGCTTTTAACATTTAAGTTCCGGTTTCCGAATCGTCAGTTACTCCTCGTTCATTTTGAATTTAATTCTCTTTTGACGGGGAACCTCTTCAACAAAAATGAAGACGAAAATTGTAAAAGTAAATGTTTTGCATCGTGATGGAGAGTTTTGTTAACTCATCCATCCAGAAAGGTTTCCCTTTTCTTCCTATGTTTGTCCTTCACTCCCACATTTTCTAGTTTTAGGTTGCCCTCACCGCTATGGGTTGGAGGGCGAGTAGAGAGGGTGCGGGAAAGAGAGAGATTGAACTGCATTAGAGAAGCACCGATCCGCATCCACCCTCCTTTCCTTTTTCCTCATCTCTTGTCTCTCTTAATGGATGTGCTAATGGCCGAATCCTCGGGGCACTTGAAAATATCCCTCGTTCTTCCATTTCATATCGTCTTGATAAACTTTGTTCCAAAGGGCATCTTTTGACAAATTCAAGTCCCCCATCCCTATTGGATGGGCCTATTGCTATTGGTTGAAGAAGTACCTGTGGGGATGTGGATGGTGTTAAGGGGGACTTTTTGAAACCTCGGTTTTTGAGACAGCCCATGGGAAGAGACCTACGGAGCCGCAACGATATCCGGATGACGTTAATCCGCGCATTCAATGCCCCCTCTAGTAGTTATATTATCTCTATGGCCAACGATTGGAAAATTTGGCTACAGAATTTCAAATGATACGAAGTCGCTTCAAATCTGCTTTCAAAGCCATCAAAATTACAAGTCGCTGAGTTCATGTCTTGCATCGGTTCGGACTCAATATTCAAATACTCATTTCGTGGAACGGCTCTGAATTCAACGAAGATGACTGATTCTGTAATAGAACACTTCGGAAAGCATTGCTCTCCAAAAAGAAACGTTTGATTTGACGGTGAGTCGTTTGACGAATTCCTCACTAATATTAAACTTAAAAGTAAGTCCTGTGACTTTGAACAAATGAAAAGACAGCGATATAGACAAACTCTGAGTCCGGGGGAAAAACTCATTGCATGCAACTATTTATTTTTGGGATATCTAAGGTAGAAAAAGTTGTAAGCCCTGACAACATTTTTCAGTATGTTACACTATGCTTTCCTGCGTACAGGAAAATGGAAATCAAAAATCAAAAATTAGCAGAACTTGGTAATAATATTATACTTGGAACTTGTTTGTTATTATCCACATTAGCCTACAGCCTACACTCATTCTCTTAAAACATGGTTAAATTTCGGTTGATCTTTTATGCAGTGGACGAAATGGAGTTGAGAAAGGGACAAATAAACCTTAAAAATAAATAGGGGTATGCAAATTAAGTTAGCCTCACTTAATTTTACTGCCGTCCCAAATATAAGGACTCTGCAGGGAGTTTTTGAAGAAGACCCGAAAGTATACCGAGGGAAGGGAAAAGAAAGAAAAAAGAAGTAGTGAGTACCAAGTCTTTTAAACAACAATTATTTTAAGATACAAAGGAAAATGCAAATGAAGTGACACGACTATGTAAATTTTTTCGAGACATTCCGCGACCCAAAGACAAAAAGCTCTCTGTAATCCCTGGAAGCGAAACGAGCCCTGCATTTAAAAACATTTTTCGCTCCCTCCTGACCACTTCTTCTTCATCCTACTTTTTATCTCCTTCTTTCGTTTACGGGCTTACCCATTCTATTCTTTCAGAATTTTTCTTTTCAAGGGGAGCGCGGTGTTCAATCACGGGCTTTTAACATTTAAGTTCCGGTTTCCGAATCGTCAGTTACTCCTCGTTCATTTTGAATTTAATTCTCTTTTGACGGGGAACCTCTTCAACAAAAATGAAGACGAAAATTGTAAAAGTAAATGTTTTGCATCGTGATGGAGAGTTTTGTTAACTCATCCATCCAGAAAGGTTTCCCTTTTCTTCCTATGTTTGTCCTTCACTCCCACATTTTCTAGTTTTAGGTTGCCCTCACCGCTATGGGTTGGAGGGCGAGTAGAGAGGGTGCGGGAAAGAGAGAGATTGAACTGCATTAGAGAAGCACCGATCCGCATCCACCCTCCTTTCCTTTTTCCTCATCTCTTGTCTCTCTTAATGGATGTGCTAATGGCCGAATCCTCGGGGCACTTGAAAATATCCCTCGTTCTTCCATTTCATATCGTCTTGATAAACTTTGTTCCAAAGGGCATCTTTTGACAAATTCTATGAAGAAATGGGAAAAAAATATTTGGGAGTTGAAAGAAAAACTTTTAGAATGAATTTCATTCTGACTTTTTTATTCAGCGGAAATGTTCATCATTATACTTGAAGAAATTTGCATTTCCACTAGCTGCATTAGCTGCACGCAATATTTAAACTTACCAGAGCGTCATATTCGCTTCGTAGTACCAATAAACTGTACACATTATTCTTACAAAACAGTTTTTGATGACTTCTGTCGAAAAAGCAAATGGCATCGAATGACCTTCCTACAGTTGTTTCCCCATAGGATTTACTGCCCCCCTCGGACGATGAAGAGCAATATCTTTTTCTTTCACCTTGGGGTGGCATAAAGTCATTTTTCCCTCCACCCCCAGCCACCTTACTCACAGCCGTCCAGGGATTTCCTCCGGAATACATTTGCCGCGAAACGAAAAGACTCAACTCTTCTCTGTATTTTATGAGGGTGAAGATCTCGAATTTATTTTCAGCTATTATAATTTTACCGTTTTTCGAGGTTCGACTTGGTTTTATTATTTTCTGACGTAACATTCGTGCAGGGCAAATGTTACTGTTATGAAATCATCGCCCTACCTGTAATTCAGTTACAGGTATTGGGATCGTCGTACAGGTGTCGGGGGTGAGTCTTACTGTTGATCCAATTGTTTCTGTCCAGTATTACCCCACCATCTTCGTCAGTATGTGGCCAATGTGTTGATCGCTATGCATATAGGAATTTCCTATCCATCCCGGGGGGCTGACTAGGAACAAGAACCATAAAACTTTATAACCCTCTACACCCTACGCTAGAAAACCACAATGAAGCCCATCCTCTGTCACTATACGTTCACTTATCTTCCTAACTTCAAGCTCCCGTCTCACTCAGAGTGAGTTGTTGATTATAGTATACCACGAGCAGGCTATGCCAATTATCTAGAGGCATTACCTTTTATTTTCCCGTCAACCTAACCATTGTATACACTGGGACTTGTTGAGTCCAGGCTGCGTAGTTTCATTGAACCCGGATTTTTACTTTGCAATAAAAAAAACTTGCGCAGTCAACTAACATCCCTGGGACCACATTACGCGAGTTTTGCAAATACGTCATCTGCAACAACAAATAGTTAGGAGAATCCGAAGGACTTGGAACTCCTACCCACGTTCCACGACCGTATTTTACGTCAAACTATGATACAGGGGCGTAGCCAGCCCGTGATCAAGGGGTGGGCATCCGCAAGCACTTATCCAGAGTTGTAGGAAGGGGGTACACGTCTTGAGAAAAAGCACCCGAAAAGGATGTTTTGCGGCTAAGACTGGGGAAAAACGCCCATTCACGGCTAAAATTGAGAAATAGCGCTGATTCACCTGAAACTTAAGAAATAATTTGCTGTTTCGCACCAATTTACAGTTTCGCGATGCAAAGTCCGGGCCGAAATTAAGAAAAGGCGCTAATTCACGGTCTATAGAGCTCTTTTCATTGCTAAAATTGACAAAATAAATTGCTCGTTCAATGTAGAATTGAGAAAAATCACTGATTTGCAGGTGAAATTGAGAAAAAACGCCAATTCACGGCTAAAATTGAGAAATGGAGTTCATTCACGGAGGTAAAATTGAGAAAAGGCACCAGTTCATGGTTTCTCAAACCAACATCCCGGTAAACATTACGAAAAAGTGCTAATTGACCGTTTTTACATACACATAAATTTGGCAAGTAAGGAGTACAATTGAGTAAAAGCGCGACTTAGCGCATACATTTTTGAAAAACTGCTTACTCACGGCTAAAATTGAGGAAAATTGTTCATTAGCAGGTGAAATTGAGGAAAAAGCCCATTTAAAGGTTTCACGATGCAATGTTCGGGTTAAAATTAATGAAATTCGTTAACTTGCGGATTATGTGAACCTTTTCACTCTGTGGACTTTTCAAATTTGAAGGGAGAAAAAGTTTGCTCAAGGCAGAATTGGGGAAAAAACACTAATTTTCGGCTAAAATTGAGGGAAAACGCATTGGAAAAATTGTCACCGTCTGTTGTTGATTGGTGGAATTGTCATGCGTTCATAGCGTTCATCCACAGGTCAAATTGAGGAAAAACTGCTCGCGGTTATAGGCGATGCCCAGTGTTAGCCGTATAATTGAAATAGTAAATCAAAATGTCAGCTCGGACTCGATTTTTTTTTCACGAACACCATACTTCCGTTCCCGAAGCATGGAAGTAAAATGCATTACTTCCCGGTTTTTTGAGCTCTTTTCACGGCTAAAATGAAGAAAATGAACTAGGTTTTAGGTAGAATTGAGAAAAAGCACTAAGTAAAAATTGTGCTCACTCTCGAGCAGAGGCGTATAGATTTTAGGTTTCGTTGGGGGAGGGGGGCGATGGGCTAAATTAGCTGGGCCCCGATTCCAGATCCAGTTAGTGGATGAAGAGGGGTCGAAAACGCTCAAATTTAGCGACGTCATCACCGAAACCGGGGAATTTGTCATTTTAGCATTGACGCAGGCGGACCTCACTGCGACCCATGGTGGGGAGGAGAAATAAAGCCGGAACCAAGGACAACGCGAAATGGTCACTTTGAGGGGGAGCGGACGTCCCCTTAGGGGCTGTTTAGCCTTGACCACCTGCCGTTCTCAATTTAGCATGGTCGGAAGGCATTCTAAACCAGCATACAGCTCAAATAGAAGCATTTTGAAGAATGGTCAAAAACGCTAATTTTTAGCCGGCGGTGACCGTTTGATGGAAGAAATTCTTGAAAATCAGTTGAAGATATGGGTGAGGGGGGTGAAAATGTACCTTTGCCCCCCCCCCATTAGGAATATTGGTGGGCGATGGCCTACCTCGCCCCCCTAACTCTACGCTTCTGTTCACAAGTAAAATGCAGGAAAAAAAACTCTGTGCAACTCCTCTTGAGAAAAACTGGATCCACGCCTGTGGGCAGCTTCATTGGCAAAAATATCAGATACACCATTGCCTTTTTGTAGGCTTATAACAGGATCTGGAGGTTAGAAACGCGTCAATTTACGGTCATCAGCAACTAAATTTGCGCAGAAGCGGCCACTATCCGTCAACAAATAAATGTATTCTGGATAACTGTCGTTTTTAGCCTATTATTTCGGATTTTATGTCGAAGAACTGAAAACTTCTCCCTCCAGAAAGTGATATTTTTGAAGCTATACTTGAAATTTTAGACCAGAGACGTTAAACTTTAATAATAATAATAATAATAATAATAATAATAATAATAATAATAATAATATATTTTTGCTTTTAACACGGTATTTGGTCGTGAATCAGCAACGTCAGTATACATCATATTTCAAGTCAACGGATAGAATAAAATTCATCAAGGCTATACAAGGCAAGACCAACAATGTAGCGCTTGGTCAGAGTCAAATTTACTTGCCCATCACTCCGGACAAGATGACGCGGCAAGAGGTTGTGTAACCTCACACCTGTTATTGAGGGGTCGAGGTCACTTTTGTGGAGGCGGCGGAAGTCTCGGATGAGATCGTTAGTCCCTCGAGTCTCATAAAGATGTCTTGGGCGTTCGGGCTTGAATTGCTCGATGTGTCGAGAGATGAACTTAGTACACTGGTAGATATACTCCCCGAACAACGTGTTGATTTTGGTCTCTTTGAAAGCTTGTCTGCACGAGTCCCTATACCTCAGATCAAGCAGAGCTCTAATTGCTCGTTTCTGGAGCTTAAATCTTTTTTTGGCGCTCGGAGCGTTACCCCAGGAGGTCAATCCATAAGAGAGAACCGAATGAAATAAGGCAAAGTACACCATTCGTCTCACGTCAAAAGACACGACTGTCCTAAGCCTGGATAGGAGGTAGACCACCCTTGTGAGCCTTTTCTCAAGGTCACTGACGTGCGGCGCAAAAGTCATCCTAGAGTCAAGGGTGACTCCTAAGAATTTTACAGTCATGGAATTGAGGTATGGAAGATGACGCAACGTAAAGACAACCTCGACAGTTTTTTCCTCATTGAGTTTGAGACCATTTCTCTCGAACCATTCCTTGGCCGACAAGACGTCCGATGCGGTATGTGACTTAGCGACAGTAAGGTCCCTGTGATTATTCACAATCGACGTGTCGTCCGCGTATACTAGAAGATCACCGTAGTTTATAGCCATACTCAGGTCATTAATGAGAATTAGAAACAGAGTGGGTCCGAGGATAGAACCCTGAGGAACTCCACGTTTCACTGACAGTGGGGCCGATTCTTTTCCTTCATGGAAGACAAACTGCGTACGATTTTCGAGGTAGGACCTTAGTAGGTTCAGCGCGGGGCCGCATACACCCATCTTTTTTAGTTTAATCACGATTAACTGATGATTGGCCGAGTCGAAGGCTTTAGATAGATCCAAAAACGCCCCCACAGAAATTCTTCTTTCCTCGAATGACTTAAGGATCCTCGAAACCAGAGCGTTAATAGCATCACACGTCGATTTACCCCTCTGATATCCATACTGAGCAGGAGAGATGAGACCGCATCGTTCGAAGTAGTCCACAAGCTGCTCATTGATGACATGCTCGACAACTTTAGATACGATGGGAAGGATGGAGATCGGACGGTAGTTCGATATTTCCTTACGACTGCCCTTTTTGTGCACCGGCACCACTTTGGCAATCTTGAGGGCATCCGGGAAGTGGCCACGTGATATACAGTTGTTAACTAAGACCTTGAGTGCACCGGTACAGGCCGGAAACACTTCCTTGCAGAGAGACGTTGACATGCCATAGCAGTCTCTGGCATTTGATGATTTCATACCCGAAATGCATTTCATTACACCCTTCTCGTCGACGGGTTGAAAATGGGAGAGTAACTCCTTGTTATGCTCATCAAGGGTGAGATCGACTAGTTGGCAATCTGCCTCGACATTACCTCTACAACCGATGAAGTATTCATTCAGTTGATCAGAGTCAAAGTCAGTGGTTGATTTACCGGGAGGGCTCGGCCCTAGACCATCACCCACACTCCTCACGACGTTCCACGAGGCTCTGCAGGTGATTTTACTTTGTCTTATGTAGCTATCAATGAAGAGCTTTTTAGCCCGCACAAGTGCACGGTGATACTGTTTTTTAAAAATTTTGTAGGATCTCAAGTTAACAGCCGTTGGAAGATATTTGTAGACCAAATGACAAAATGTCAAGTATATTTTCTGTTGCCTGAGCTCAGGGGTGTACCACAGCCCCTTTTTCGTGTTGGCTGAGATCCCATTTTTCCTCCTTCGCAGAGGGAAGCTGGACTCAATCATTCCAGTAAGACAATTTAAGAGTGATGAAGCAAGAGCATTTGGTTCATAATTTGAGAATTCTGTGGACCAATCAATGTCGGCTAGAGATCGCAGCAAACTCTCAACTCCACTAGTAGTGAATGGCCGGTGATAATAATAACCTGGATGAGAAGTCGCATTCGACGAAGTACTGTAAGCGACTCTCATTACTTGGGCCGAGTGATCAGAGAGCATGGGGTCCATAATCTCTACGACGTACCTGCCTATTTCCATGTTAGTAAGAATATTGTCGATGCAGTTGTCCCCTCGAGTCGGTGCATTGATAGTTTGAAAAAATCCTTGACTTCTGAAACTCTGGATGAACTTATTGACATTCCTGTCAGATTCGTGTATGAAGTTTAAATTAAAATCCCCCGCTATTACAACTTTACACCTGTTGCGTTTACCGAGCAATGAGAACAAGGACTCCATTACCTCTAGAAATAACTTTTTGCACCCGCTGGGAGAGCGATAAACGCAAACAATGATTTTTTCAGCGAATATCTGATCTTTTTTATGGAGTTTTACCGCCGCTAGTTCACAGAATCTTTCCACAGAGAGGTCATTTATCTGTTGTAGTGGCTCACAGTCCAGATTTAGGTCGACGAAGACTGCGACTCCCCCGCCGTTTGCCTTGACTCTACAATAAAAGGATTTTAGTTGAAAGTCTGCTATGTTAAAAAGGCCGACTTCTTCCGATTTCAGTCCATATTCAGATAAGCACAGAACGTTGGCCTTCGTGGACAACACAAAGTCTTCCAGAGGCAGGAGTTTGCTTCGTATTCCCCGGATATTCACGTGGATGATTACAGTAGAATTGACTGACATCTGAATCATTTGATTTTGCGCTGAAAGGTCCTCATTAGTACGGTCTGAAGCAGAAGGGAAGCGTCCGGAATCGTCATGTCAGTCATCTTAGATCAGGCTGGTCCCTCATTGAGGGCTGATGACGCCGCTGGTGTACCGTGGTTGACGAGAGGGAGCTAAAATGCAGCCTTTGGGCCACAGCTCTGGGTTAAACACCTCCTCAAAACGGTGGTCATCCACCATAATTCTAAACGAGGAATAGGTGTTGTGACGAGTTACCAGCTTCGTGCACTCCGGAGGACTCTCGAGGGACAAATTATCCAGTACAGAAAGGACAGACCCCACTGTAGTGCTGGGGTGTAAGCGACTCAAAAAAATACCCTTTCTTCGGGCTACAGTCATTATCTGTGAATCACTTTTCACACCCAAGCGAACATCATTCCTCGGTGACGGTTTAGAAACCAGGCTCTTAGGCGGAATTGGAGGATTTCGTTGAATATTGTTACGTTTCAACACACTCCTATAAGAGAAAATTCTGTCGTTAGGTGGCGTGATGCGTCGCATTTCGACCTCTTTATTTGAGGTAGCGCTTTCACTTGTAGAATTGGAGTCACCCACCGTTTTATTTTTAATCCCTTCACAAGTCACAGCGGTATCGTGTGAAGTTTCGTCAATTTTAGAGGAACACAGTTTGGCTCCTCGCCGTCTAGTAATGTACTTGAAATTATTAGTAACGTCAGTGGTAACTTCGGCCTCAACCACATCGTCGTTATTTGTTTTTGACCTCACCTCATTCCCAAATGAAGAGGGGCAAGGTAAATCCGACTGAAGGACTTTGTTCCCAAGAATGTTACTCTTGAGCTCGGATAATGACTGTCTTATCTCCTTATTTTCCTGTTCCAAAGCCTCGAGTTTCGCCAATAATTGAATATTTATCTCACCCAGAGACTTTAATTGAGTCGCAACAACGTCATAGATAGCTGCAAAATTCAGAGCGGCCTCTTCCCCGCAAGACATGCTGATACTTTCTTGGAACATTTTTCACAGAACCATTTCATTTTCCCAGATAACCGTGCACCGCGGTGGATATCGTCTTCAGAAAACCCAATGCAGCCAGAATGGTAGTAATTAGTACAAATACCGTCACACACAACAATCTGGGTGCAGTCATTTATAGTCTTCACACACAGAGCACAAATCTTAACAACCGGCACATCCGCCATTTTTTTCACTTCCACTGTAGCTTTTTTCCACTGTAGCTTTTTTTCGAGGTTGCTAGTAGTTTCGAGTCACACCCCCGCCTCGTCACCTTTCACCGATTTGGTAACTTAGCCCCTAAAAAACTGAACCCTTCCATCTTGGCATAGTAGATATTCGTCAGGAACTTACACAGGCCTCAAAACTGCCAACTACTCCGTAACAAGCGCGTAGCCCAACTCTTGGTCTTAGGAAAGGGACGGGGGTCTGAAGAAGCTGGCATTTTCTCTCCTACCTCGCTGGCTGGCACAGCGGGCTAAACATGGTTTGAGCTAGCCGAAAGCCGAAACCCATGAAATTGTACAGTTTCAAGTGAGCAAATGCTCGCGAATATGGTTCTCCAATATATGGAGCAAACCCCTGGAAATTGGTGTTTTAGTGAGTCAGAATCGCGACTATGGTTTATAACAGTGTGAAATCCTCGTAATTGTTTTTTATTGTTTCTGAAAGAGGAAAACCCCACGGAGCAAGCCAAGCGAAAACCCACAAAATCTGGTGTCTTAAGGGGGAGTTGTACATGTGTTTCCTCGACCCCCCTCCTATCATACCTCGCCTACTCCGCGTTACGGAAATTACCGCCGTATTTCTGCACCAATCGTGGACTTCAAGGGCTCATTTAAATCTTCAGGAAATTCCGCACAAGCGTACGATCTTGCTTTCCTAAATAAGTCGTCGAAAGAGTGTGAATTTTCAAGGTAAAAGTTTGTGTGCGTTTTACAGTTATTTTAGGGATGAAATATGAAAAAGAAAGATCGTACGCTTGTGCGAAATTTTCTGGAGATTGAAATGAGCCCTTGAAGTCCACGATTGGTGCAGAAATACGGCGGTAATTTCCGTAACGCGGAGAGGGCGAGGTATGATTGGAGGGGGGTAGAGGAAACACATGTGCAACTCCCCCTTAATGGTCGAAATCCGAGAGGCTGGTAGCTTAGTGAGGCAGAGCTGCGATAATGGTCTTGTAGTGTGCGAAATTTGGTTATCACGAACAAACAAGAAAGCGAAATTCGAGGAATTGGTTCTGTTGCTGAGTAAAGCCCTGCGAAAGTTTTAAAGATTAAAAATGAGGCAGCCCTACTGGATTTTTTAATTTTTTCATGGAATTTGGGGGTGGGCAGCTGCCCCACGAAATCTGCGCTTTTGAACTGCCCCCCCCCCCTTGGATACGCCCATGCTGGATACACTCATCGTGTAATAAAATTACAGTATTTACTAAAATTTCACGGAAAGAACAAGTTTGTTTTTTTGTTTAGTTGTGAGGCGGGGGGGGGGGAGGCGCTTCAAATGGGAAAAGGACCCTTTCGAGTTACCTGGGGTAATAATACCTTGGATTTCCTTTGAAAAACAACGCTAACAATTCCTTATGCAATCTTAACAGGTTTTAAATTCAAGAGAAAGCTGTGATTCCTCTTTTGTACTTCATTCTCTGAGTCATGTTCATCACTTTCTCCTTCGCATGAATCAGGTTCGTTCGAATTAATGATTATCAGTCAGAAAAAATCTTTAAAGTTGTACGTATCAGAAATCGTTGCAATTATTCTTTGAATAGTTCGTAGTTTATTATGTGTTCGTTGGCTCAGTTCCTCAACCTTTTTTGACATAAAATAGTCAACAGTGTTGCGATATTTAGGGTCGCTAAGTAATACATTGTAGGAAGTGACTGGTATCGTCTGTCCCGTCAATTTAACTGTTCTGTTCTTTTTATCTGTTTAACATTCACTACGTTCAAGTAAAACGTCCAGTGGAAATAAGGATATGAAAGATGTTGGGGGTTAATGTATAAAAAAAATCGATTATAGATTTCCGTAATCGATTTGATGAAATATTGTTATTGCTGCTTTAATGGGTTTCTCTGCGGTGAAAAATTATCCGCTAAATAATTACGAAAGTATAATATTTTCTCCAGAAGTTTATCAAAAAATGAGAGGAAAAGTAATTCGATTAGGCTTAATTTCGTGGTTTCAAACTTAAGGAAATTAAAAACTTTTCACGCACCCATGGCAAAAGCTTCATCAAAAATATCTCAGCAACCAGTTTAAACTTGTTAAGTGATGAACGAGTGCCTGCTTGGAACTGGCCCTCCCTTTAACAAACTGGATGCTGCGAGCCGTGCACTTTCTGACATATTAATCTTCCAACATTTCAAAACCCATTGAATATAAGTTTCTTTGTTTCAGGAAAGCTGAACCCCCTTCACACCGCGTGAGCCCGTCTGCAGAAGGCTGCGGCGCAAGAGTCTGCTGTTTTGGAGAAAACTGGAGAAAGCATATATCAAATTTTCCCGTCCATTTACCACGAGAGGGAAGGATTAGTAAATCATATAAGGTAAATTAATTCAGGTGGGCCGTAAATTGCAATTAAAGAGTTCCTTCTCTTCTTTTTAACGGAAGGCCGGTGGAGCGGGGGCGGGAGTTGCTATCGCACGGCAGTGTCAGTAAAAAGATGTAGAGGTGGAATGTGGTACGTTCGCCCTATCCAGAAGAGGAGACAATTTGGCTACCCTCCCACGCAACCACAGCGGGGAGTCATTTGATGTTTAGAAACTTCGCATTATGCACGGATCATGAACAAAATTAAGTTTGACTTTTTAAAACGCTTGGACTCGAGCGATATTTCAGTAAACTAATTGATTTGATTACTTCCACTTACCCTCTCACTGCTTATTTATGTTCAAAGGAATCCTTATCAACAACAAATGATTGATTTTCCGACAGCAGAGTTTACAGTTCACGACTCACTGACTTTCTGCATACGCGTACCATCAACTATAAAATCAGAATCAGATTGAAAAATTCAATGGAATAGCGAGCCGGAAAAAAAGTGGGCGCGTCAGTCACATTTATACGAGTATAACTGACTGCTGTCAGCATCAGCATTCTCTGTAAAAAGTTATATTGTGGGTTTTAATGGAGCTCGTGCGAGAGATTTTAGAGACTCACTGTTCCGTCAAGAGGTCACCACGTCAAACAAAATTACAATAATTATAGTAAGCCTTTGAGTAGGATCTTTGGACATTATTGTTAATTGTACTACAGACAAATGACACAGAAGTTCTCGAAGATTAAATGTCATCCGGATAAAGAGAACAAAATATCCCAACCGATTAGTCTCTACAGCTTCCTTCAACTTAAATTAGGTTGTAGCGACCATTTTCATGTGCATGTATTCATTTTTTGTGAAATAAGTTGCATTATGTGATGTAGGCATAATTATAGTCCGTTTCCCACAATAAAAACATATTGATTTTTCTATTAAAAATGCAATGAAAATTATGAAATTCCATAAAATTCTCGGTTTCAGTTAAAATGCATTAATGAATGAGGAAGATTGAGAGCTATATAGAGCTTGTCAATAACAAGCGAAACGAAAATTTAATTAGTCCGTTATGTTTGAGTTTGTTCCCACAGTAAAACAATCCATGAATCGGCGAAATCAATTTCTCGGAAGAATGCACATGCTGACTGATTTCGTTCTAACAAGACTAATTTGATTAAAAGCGAGGGAGGAAAGAGCGAACGCATCGCCCCCCCCCCCCTATGACTCTGGTTCCGCTAAAAGAGAAAGAAGAGGGTGAATGTATATAGTCGCCCTCGGCACCATGGGAAAGTGGATAGCTTCGGCTATGTGCTCTCTTAAGCAACTGTCAGCGATCGAACATCTGACGACGTCCATTTTCCTTAACGCAACATTAATTTGACATACAACAAACAATTCAGCGAATAGTGAATAACGCGCATAATAATGCATGTATCATTGACGACTGACGAGATTACCGACCTTATTCCTTATATGTATATCATATTGATCTATTTGATTCACATTGATATTTCGCCGTAAAATGTTGATGGTCACACTAGACAGTGGCAGCGCAGCACACGTTTTCTAATTTAATCCTGTGGTTCCTACGGGTATCTTGATTTGGCCATACACAAAACTCGAAATGTCCGTTCCATTAGGTTTGCTTTTATTTCTTTCCTCCACTCGTGCTACACTGTTTCTTGATAGAATTGAACACGCGTTACCTCATCTACGGTTATTTATTGCGCGAGAAAAAGGGTGTAAATGCAAAAAAAGGTAGTTTCTTTGTTCCACTCGTGCATGGAACATAGAGGTAAATAACTGGAGAAAGCCTCAATGGGCTGGGGGTGGGTAGAAGGGTTGTCACAAATATGGCCGCCAAGGTACCCCTTCAGAACCTTCCGAACATCGTCAGGTTATCAACAAAACTGCTCACCTCCCCCCTGAGATTAATGCAAAATTACAAAAAAAGAGCCCGAGTTAGAATGAACAAGGGGTATTTCGGGGAATTTGTTCGGTAAAATTTAAATCAAACTCGCCAACCCTCTCGTTCTCAAAGCGTGGACGACTTGTTGTTCATACGATTAACGATTTCATTGTAAATGTCATCGTTCGTTGCACGTAGCCATGTTTTCAAGTGTATTTTGGTGTTTATTTTCTAAAATAAGTGGCCCTGATCGCGATCCATCAACATACTAGGAAAAATATTACATGGGCGAGACAGTCACGAGTTCAGAAAGAGCCGCTCCGTCTCTTGAGACTGCGAAACAAGGATTTGAACAAAAGTCGCCACACTCACGCAGTTCGCTGTGCTCGAACCACGGGTCTTCTCATTCGCAGTGCTGGGTACAATTATGTTTCTGAATTAGTTTGTTTCTTGCTTGCGAGAGATTAATATGTGAAATAAACGTTCGTGATTTTTTAGGCCCTGTTTTTCTCTTTGCTATCAGAGGATCGACCCCTGAAGAAACATTCCCAAAAATACACAACACATCAGTAAAAAACAAGTTATCTTGAACTCAGAAACAAGACGTATTCCATAAAAAACATGAGTGACGGATTTCCCGGAGGCTTCTGTCGTGATTCCCCGTGATGAGGATTGGAGCTACTTGCGCACGTTGAAATATCCGGAAAAGAAGTCCAACAACTGGTCGACCGTTTAAAATAAAGATTCTCCGGAGTATAGTTGTGGGTTATTCACTTTATTAATGTCCTGTGAAACAATCTAAAAACTCACAGTGACTATTTCTAGACATACTAGATGAAAAAAGAACAAAACTAGAAATTCAAAGTGGACATGTAAATAAAAAACAACTTGACTTGAGATTACTTTCTGGTTCACAAGGGGCACCTCCCACTATAATTACGGTCAACAAATTTCAAGCCCAAGCTTTCTCCATTAATTTTTATCTCTATGGCATGGAAGTGGGAATTCTATGGAGTAGCCTACGAGGCTTTGGAGGCGAGCCCAAAACTGTTGGAGAGTTACTTGTTTTGAAGAAAGTTAGAGGGAGTCTGTTCGCGAAAAAAAAGTGTAGTGTACTGTGTAGTGCAGGGCGGTGCAGGGCTAGTGATGCACGAGACCGAGACTTACGTGTCTCGGTCTCGGTCATTAGCAAGATGATCTCGGTCTTGGTCTCGGTCTCGTACTTAAAAAGTCGGTCTCGGTCTCGTCTCCTAAGTCTCGGTCTCGTCTCGAAAGTCTCGGTCTAATGACTGAAGGTTGATGGGGGGGGGGGTCAAAACCCTTCTTCCTCCCACGGTTCACCCCCGCCACCAACCCACCTACATGTTTAGAGTGATTTTGACAGATCCCCGGTTACCCCGCCCTCTCCGGAAGCTGGAGGTCGGCTATGGAGCATTTAATTTATAACCCCCCCCCCCCTGCAAGTGAATTCAGCAGAAATACCCCCCCCCCCTGGAGCTTGTCAAATCCCTTTAAACATTGGAGAGGGATGGGGTCCCAGATCCTCCCTTTGCTCTATATGTACACATTTTGTGGGCTATGTAAGGTCAAAATGCTACACTTTAGGGGGGAAAAAGTCTACATCCGATCCAAGAATGGGCGTAAAAATGGGATTAACCCTAGTAGGCTAGTATAGGTCTTGTCATATCGCTGAAAACTTGTGTGGGGAGGGGGTTATTCTATGAGAGGGTTTTCGATCCCCCCCCCCCTTTAAAAGGTCTCCGATTCGCCCTTTGATGCTTGATGCTATGTGTGAAGGTCACAGTATTCCAAAATGGAGAAATTAGAAGGACGCTATTTCTGCACGAAACGAATCGAATTCAGGCCGGTCTTATTCGGTGCGGGCTAAAGACCCAAACCGTTTCTGGAGAGGGGAGCATTAGATTGGGTCAGTGGCGGATTTACGGGGTGGGTTTTGGGGGTTTAAGCCCCCCCTAAGAAGATGGCGTATCCTATTGCTGGTCATTGGAAAGATTTCTTTTATCTTTACCAAGGGTGCTGAATAAGGGTCGCGGCACAGATGATTCCTATAGACCCTCCTTCCTGTATTCGTCCCTCATCTACAATGCAGCCAGTAGTGCATCGATGAAGGGGTGAAGAAGTGGGCAGCCATAAAATTGATAGCGTTTTCCATTTGCATAAAATTCCGCTGTATCAAAAATATATAAAAGAGGTAAAAATAGATAAAAATCGCTATAATTGAGGAAACTCCGTAAAATCGCTAATCCACATGACTAAGAAGGGCAGTGCTAAAAAGGGGAAAACAGATCAATTTAAGAAAATTCCCTAATTTACAGCTAAGATTGAGGACTGCGGAGATTCGCTGCTAAAATTAGGAAATTAGCGGCGCGCCGATAAAATTGGCCGCAAAAAATGAGAAAAAGCGCTGATTGTGAAGCTAAAATGGAGAAAAACGCTAATTCACGGATTTTCTAATTCGGGGCTGAAATTCAGTAAGAGCGGTGATTCGCGGGTGAAATTGATTTTTTTGCCGGGAATAATTCACGGCTAAAATTTGGAAATAATGCCCAGCTAAATTGAAAACCGCTAGCTCGGCGGATCAATTGCAGAAAATCCGCTATTTCGTGGCTAGAATTTTGCAAACGCGGTAACTCGCGGCTAAAATGAAGATAACGCCAATCCACATGAAGTCATGACATAAGAACTGAAAAAAAAAAAAAAAATAAATAAATAATAATAATAATAAAATCAAGAATTGAAGAAAGAAAAAAAAGTTTCCTCACAACCAGGGGGCTCGAGCCCCCTTCTTTGGGGCAGTGGTGACGGAAAGGGGGGCGTTTTCGCGTTTGATTAGTTTGACCATTATTGAGTCTTAATAGACAGCCTTTTTGCTATTTTTTCAGCTATTTTTACGACACGTATCGTCAGTTCAGACATTTTAAACGTGTGAAAATATCTCAGTTTAGCCGTTTTTGACGCACAAATGGTCGATTTTCAAAACATGAATAATCTGTTTAGGGCTTTTCAAAGCGCGAATCGTCAGTTTAACCCTTAATAGGCCACGTTATTAAACATATAGAGTCAGTTTTAGCAATTTTTAGGGCGTGAATACGTCAAACTGCCAGTATATGGCAATTTCTAGGGCATGAATAGTCAGCGTGATATTTTCAAGCCGCGAATCGTCAGTTGAGCTACTTTTAGAAAGCATAGAGCAGGTTTTGCCAATTGTATGGCTTGTATAGCCTGTTTGGCCAATTTTAGGGCGCACAGTCATTGAGTTTTGTTTTTTTTTTTGTTTCATTCATATTTTTTTTTTTTCATTTAAAAGCCGCGAATACGATGTCATACCAAGGCGAGAATAGTCATTTTGGCTATTTTTGGCGAAATACTGGTCGACTTTACCATTTTCAGGGCTGGAATAATAATTTATTTAAGCGCGTTCAGGGCAAAAATGACGTCAGTTAAACATTTTTGGAGCTAGTAAAGTCAGTTTGGCCATCTTTAAAGCGGCGCATCCACCAGTTTGGCTGTTTTTAGCGTGCTTAGTCCCATGAAGGTTATAGTTTGACCATTATTGGCGCGCCAATGGTCAATTTTGCAGCCTACAGGGCAGGAATCATCAGTTTAGGCATATTCAGGGCGTGAACCGTCAGTTTAGCCAATTTTTTGCACTTGGAGTCAGTTTGGCTATTTTTAGAGAGGTACCTAATTGCCAATTTTTAGGGTATAATTAGTCGCAGTTTAGCCGTTTTCAAAAGGCATAAATCGTCAGTTTTGCTATTTTGGGGAGCGATTATAGTCAGTTTAGCCGTTTTTATGGTGGGAATAGCTATTTCTAGGTAGTAATAAATCGCTGTTGAGTCCTTTTTAGTAGAGCGAAGGACACAATTTCCCCAAGCCCCCCCCCCCTTGAGGAAATCCTGGATCAGCCGTCTGCTCAAAGATATATCCCTTAATGTAGATAAAAAGCTCATTCGCTGCTCAACTCGAGAAAATACGGGGCTGAAGTGGACAAGACGCGATCATTCGCTGCTGAAACGGGGGAAAACGAATAAATCGCGGATCAATTTGGGAAAACTTGTTAATTCACGGCTAAAATTGTGAAAAAGTGCTTATATCGCGGCAAAAATTGGGAAAACACCAAATTCGTGGTTACTATACATGGCAAGTTTCGGGCTAAAACTCAGAATTAAGAGAGAGTTAATCGGACTTACGAGCTTATCCGCTGGGAAAATAGAGAAAAATAGAGTTAATTCGCATTTTCCGCAAGAGTGGATTTATGGTGTGTAACCCCTCCCAAGACAAAAACCTAGATCCGCCACTGGTTTGAGTTCATTTGTTGTGTAAAAATATCTACACCAGCACTATATGCATCGAGCTTTTTGGATCACACCGAGACCGAGACTAATAGCGTTTTCCATTCACTGCATTACACTCGTGTGGTGTAAGTTTTTCCACCCGTCCTCTCAGAATTGGAACATATGTTTATGAAGAGGACGTGGCATTACACTTGTGTAGTGTGTCAAATGGAAATCGCTATAAGTCTCGAGAAAATGAGACTTAGTCTCGGTCTCGGTCCAGAAAATGCAATCTCGATCTCGGTCTCGGTCCGGAAAATGCAATCTCGATCTCGGTCTCGATTTCGAGACCGAGACTTTTTCTCGGTCTCGGTGCATCACTATGCAGGGCAGAACACAAACAGCCGTGTTACCTTATCTGTAACCTAAAGCCCCCTCTCACTCTCCCTTCTCTACGTCCATCTTTACACCAGCCTGCAGGCTGGAGGTTGGTGCAGGCTGGTGTAAAGATGGTTATTGGGAAGGGAGGGTGAGAGGGGGCTTTAGGGTACAGAGAAGGTATCACGGCTGTTTGTGTTCTGCCCTACACTTTTTTTTTCGCGAACAGACTTCAAATATGAGCTTCACCGTGAGAATTGTTGTTTGGTTGTTACCAAGTTTTAAAAAAAAAATAGTTTAATCATTTTCGTCTAATAAAAGTTCCCTTAATTTTTCGCACGTTTCACTAGTTTTCCCTGCAACTTTAATTGGTTATGGGCCCAGCAGTGATCCAAACGATCCTAACTGCACGCGTGAAAAAGAAATCAGTCGCCAAAATGGACCAGAAAGTGGTTTTGGAGAAGCTGAATGGTTACAACTGGCCGAGATGGAAACGGCAAGTAGGACTGCTGCTCAAGCATCACGACGTCTACGATGTGGTGTTTGGGACTTCTGAGTGTCCCACAGAAGGTGATTCAGACATTAAGAAAAATGGAAAAAGGCTGATTCCCTTGCTCAGGTTCTGCTCGTGACGAACTTGAATGACGCTAATGTTGACCTAACTGCGACTGTGACCAAACGTGGCAAAGGCTTTTGTCTGTTCACGAACAAAAGGCCAGCGTTTATATAGACTCCTGGAATCTTTTTTCTCGTCTGGTAATGCGGACGATGAAGGCATAGCTACCTACGTCTCTTGTCTTCAAACACTTTTTGCCGAAATCAACGATGACCTGAACAAACTGTCGAAAGTGAAATTGCCGGATTTCCTACTGCTCAGCAGGGTCATGAGCACACTTCCAGCCGAGTATTTGAATTCAAAAATGCCTGGGAAAGCATTCCAGTGGCTCATAGAAGATTTCTATGAGTCGAAATCTTTCCAGACTACTTCTGGAAAGATATCGGCTCGTATAGAAATGAGACTGCCGTTGCAGCAAGGGGCCAACGGGTCGGCTCTGCAAGTCATTTCTAAACCTCGTCCTCTGGGAGGGAGCCAGAAAAACATAGAGCATTTTGTGGTTAGAGCATTTTGGGACTCGTTAGAGCATTTCGTGGTAAAGCATTATGTGGTCAGAGCTTTTTGTGGTTAGTGTAATTTTGGTTAAGGTTTTTGTGGTTGGAGCGTTTTGTTATTTGCGCATTTTAGGGTTGCTGCTTTCTGCGGTTCAAGCTCTTTGTGGTTAATTTATTTTGTTAGAGTATTTTGGGGTTGCAGCTTTCGGCATTTGGTCTCTTTTGGTTCAAGTTCTCGTGGTTTTATTTTTCTTTGATTATAGACTTATTGTGATCGGTGCTTGTTGCGGTTAGAGCTTTTTGAGATTCGTATCTATATGGGAACCCAACTTTTGTGGTTGGAGCATTTTGTGGTCAAGTGCTTGAGTGTTTTTTGTGCTAAGAGCTTTTTGTGGTTTGTGAATTTTGGTTCGAGGTTATCGTGGTTAGAGCTTTTCGTTGTGGGAGGTGTTGTTTTTTTTTTTTTTTTGTGTGTGTGTGTTTTTGGGGGTGCCTTTCCCGGCCAAGCCGAGTCCGGCGGCGCCAAGGCCACAAGTGGGCTCCTACGTCATACCCAACTGTGCACATCACACTGTTTCGGTCGACCGCGCGGTTTGTTGAACGCATACCGGCGGGAACGCCCACACGAAGCCAAGTGTGCCGTGTCACAGCTCGCCGCCGCCTTACAGTGTAATGGGCAATCAGTGCTGGCTTAAAGAGGGGGGGGGGGTGAGCCGGGCGTCCACCCGGGGGCGCCGTGTCCTAAGGGGCGCGTCTAGCAAAATGAGGGGGGGAGGTGGACACGAGACAAAAATTACCTAAGAAGCGCATTTGATTTATGTATATTTGAAAACTACGTATAAAATAACCGAAAATTGGATTTTTTCATTTTAGCCGTGACTTACAGAGCTTTTCCTCTACACGTTATCCGTCAATTGGCGAGTTTCCTCAATTTTAGCCGCGAAGTAACGTTTTTATCCCATGTTAGCGAATTGAAGTTTTATTCGATTTTTACCTTTTTAGCAGTGAATTAGCGTCGTGCGGCCTATCAAGCTAATCGATTATTTTGAGAGTCTTATCTTTAGGAAGGCATAGAATACGTAGTTTTGTATGGTGATGAGGTGATTTTTTATTATTTGTGAGTCTTCTCGTTCACTCGAGGTAATTAAAGTAGATTAATATGAAGCCACAAGTCCTCTGCTTAATATAAAGGAGGATTTTGAAGGGGAGAATGCTTATTCAGTTGGAGGAAAAGCCTCGAAGTCGGGTACCCAACTGTTTTGATGCTTGAACTTTCAATACTGATTATGAAAACGTAAATACTTTGACTTTAATGGCACAGTAGTCACCTTCTCCTTAAGGGACACTTCCCGGACCCATTCGCACAAGACAAGTTTGTAAGCGTCACACGACTTCACACTTTTAAGTTCTTCGGCAGTGTAGGCACTTTTTTCCTCGTATAAATGCGCTATAACATCCACAAACGAGACACTCGGCAGCTGAGACATATCATGGGAGAACTCCGAGTCCACGGCTGAACTTGGATCGAACCCTCCGACGAGGGCCCTCAGCTCACCGAGCCTCTCCTTCACTTCAGCTATCATCTAGAAGTTAAAAATGTATTAATTTAATTCTACTACAAGCTTACAAAAGTATAAGATTTAAAAATTACCTTGTTCCTAGAAAAAGCGAGAAAAACTTAAGATTTATTCCACTTTTCATAGAGAAAACACTGAACTGATAACACGAATGCCTTCCGAAAGATAAGAGATAAAAAATCCTGATTAGCAGCACGCTTCTAATTAGCACTTTTTCTCACTTTGAACTGCAAGTATAGCGTTTTTCGTTACTCTCTGCCGCGCTAATTAGTGATTTTTTTCTTTCAATATTGGCCTCAAATTAGCGGTGTATGAACTATTTTGGCCACGCATTTACAATTTTTTAAAAAAACTTTTAGCTATGGACTAGTGGTTTTTCCAAGTTGTAGGCCCAAAGTTGCCTTCAGAAGCCACGGATTCGTGTTTTCCTAAATTTTAGCCGTGAATCAGCGTTATTGCTAAATTTTAGTCGTGAATTAGCATTTTTCAAAGCTATTGTTTCGCGAGTGCTACACTTCTGAAGAAAATCATCTGGTTTCAATAAATGTTTCAGAATACGTCAATGAGATCGTAATTATGGTATTCTACACTAACACCAGTGCATCTCTGGCAGACGGACCTAAATAGATTGTTCATTGACAGAGTGGTTTTATTGGTTCAAACTGAGGTCTTATGTTCAAAAATGTAAGAACGTGAAAAAGAAACAGGCTGGCAAGAAACATCGTGCTCATGATGGGGTAAGTTCGCGGTCAAAATTGAGAAAAAGTGCCAAATGATGGTTAAAACCGGGGGAAAAAAATGCTAATTCGAGGCTGATAATGCGAAAAACGCTAATACGCGGCTAAAATAGAGAATTATCGCAAATTCACGGCTTAAAAATGAGTACCTAAAAGTGATAACTTGCGGCTGAAATTGAGAAAAGTGTTTCAGAAGGAAATTCGGGAAAATTAGAGAAAAATCGCTAATTTATGGGTTGAAGTGGGGGAAACGGCTAATTTGACGCTGAAATAAAGAAAAACGCCAATTTACAGCTAAACAAGAGATTTGCGGCTAAAATTGAGAAAAAACACTAATTATCAGCTAAAATGAGAGAAAACGGTGAATGAGTAATTCATCGCTAAAATTGAGAAATATCACCCATTCGTGAATAGCAGCGAGAAAATACGCCAATTCACTACCAAAACAGAGGAAAACGTTAAATTAAATAAATTAAATGAAAGTGATATCTTTCCGGACGACGATGGAAGGGCAAAGCCCAACACGATTCGAGTTTGGAGAAATTGGTGGTTTACCTTCGTGATAAGTAGAAGCGCCTGGAGTTTCGAGAATCAATGGCCCTGGGTGGGGTTCGGCTTAGCTGATTCCTCGGAGTACGACTCTCAAAGGCGTCACTGTGGCGCAATTGGCAGCGTGCTGGACTAGTAATCCAGAGGGTGCGGGTTCAAATCCCGCCGGGGAGCCCATTTTTTCTCGAAACTCGAATCGTGTTGGGCTATATATGCCCTTCCATGGTCGCCCGGAAAGATATCACTTTCATTTAATTGAATACCGGTGACAACGTCTTTCTCAATTTATCAAATACGTTAAATCATAACTGAAATTGAAAAAAAAACGCATATTAGCCGTTTCTGGAGGCAATTTCGCCTAAAAATGAAATAACTAATACGGAAAAATATCTAATTCACGAATCGCCGACGAGGAAATCGCCAATTCACTGATACAATCGGGAAAAACGGTAATTCGCGGCCTAAACTGTGAGATAAAGCGCTAATTTGTGGCTAAAATAGGGAAATACAACTGCAAATTCGTAGTTTCTACATGGGGACAAGTTCGGCTAAAAATATAGAAAAATCGCTAATTCGTGGGTAGACAACTTTGTCTGAAATGAGAAAACACCAAATTCATGAATATAAAAGGGGGAAACATTGCTAATTCACTCCTGATATTGAGTATAACGGACTAACGGTGATTCGCGTCGAAATTTTAAAAATAAAAAACGCCAAATTGTCTGTTAAAACTGAGAAAAGCTATTAATTTAAGGTTTACATGAAAGTTATAATACTTATTCGTTTATTATTTAGAGACTAAAGGGCTTTATATAAATTTCCGTCGCGGGCCCCTACAGATGTAGATCTGTCTGCCTCTGTGGTGATCATTACAGGCTCCGATTCAGCTGTGCAAACGTCAATTATGCCTAATTTACATCTTTAAGTGCAAATGCTTGCACTTTCGTTAAATTGGAAAAGACCCGAATGACGGGAAGCACCCGGGAGTCAAACGGACGGATTAGTGGAGAGTGAATGTTTTCTCACGCCTTTGTACACTCTTTCCGGTTCAATTGTGCTAAGATCACTGAAGTAATAATGATAAAAAATCATTAAGCGATTCCGATATTCCATTAAAAAAAATACATTAAGTATCCGTTATACAGATTTTTTTTCCGTACCGTGTGCCGTCGGCCAATCAGGAAACCCGTAAAATTGCCAACGTTGGGTACCTACCCGGGGTGGGTACACTAGATTTGATTTTGAGTCTCAATGCGGCCTCTCATGTGAGCTTTGACAGCTAAGAGTTTCCGGCCGTAGCCAATCAAAAGAGCAACGTGAGCATGGATTCATTATATTATTTAATTGGATACAGCTCAAAGCCTGGCCTTTGACGGTTCACACGTGATGGCGGCTTTATAATAAGGATCAGGATCATTGCCTTGAAAATCAAGCATCCGAAAAATTTGTTGGAAGTCAGAGGGGTAAAAATAGGTTACAGTTTTCTTTCCCTTTTCATTCTAATTCTACCTTTTTCATTACGTTATACCACTCTTGATGAATGAAAAAAAAGAAACCCACTATTACGAGTGAAGCACCCTTTTCAAATTAATATCCCACAATGTGCACGTCCTCTAAGCAACTGGTGAAAGTTCGAAAAAATTCTGAAGGGAAGGCGAGTGATTAAAGTCCTAGACCCATTCAAAGACATCGTGAGAAAAGTGACGAGGGAGTTTTGACGTTTATTTCTGAAAGAGAAAAGTCTCTGTTCCTCTCTCACAGCATTCATGACTGCTTCGTCCTCGGCATACTCTTTCAAATAACTTTTTAGCGTGATGAAAATTCGCAGGAGTCAGAATGATAATTATTTCTTTGCCAAGAAGTGTGGCGTTTTGGTCGCTGTGTGACTCGATAATGAAAAAGAAAAGAAGAAAAAACTCTTGCTGAGGGGATTGCCTTGAAATTCATCCATCTCATCGCACGCTAAGTGAAGTAGAATAGAGAATTTTCTTTTATCTTGAAAATCGCGCAGCTTCTATATCAAGCTATGCGGTTTCCGACTCTCTAGTTGGCTAATCTACATAATTTATGTTTCGTCCTGCATGAAGATTGACTCAGAAGGTGCGTGTCTTAATTGCCTTTAATAGGTGATTATCGATGAAGGAATCCTGGAATAGTCCCTACTGATTTCTTCCAGTATAAATTAATGTATTATGTAAATATAAAATAGCAAATACAAATTTATATTCTAGCTGTTTAAACGCGCGTTCTTAACATTAAACGAAAATGGTTATTTTATTTTCCAACTATAAAGTAAACAAAACTCATGTGTTGTGAACTTGATTCCAGCACATTTCCTCTTCTTGAAAAGTTCTAAAGAGTAACGTCTATGCTTTTTCGAAACTTCCTGCCGCTTCTTGTCCTGCCAGTAACAACTGTCCATCCGTCATCCACTTCAGAAAAATTGAGAACCGGAGCATCTTCATCATCATAGAGTCTTTAGTTCAACAAAAAACTTAAACATAAACAATTTAAGCTCTCCTAATACAAAGACAAGGCTTGTGGCGGACCTTTAAGCCGGAGTTGCCTTGATGGATGCAATCAAATGAATAGATGAACGCTAATGTCGATAATTACATAGATATATCAATAAAAATATAAATAAGCGAATACATAAATCGATAAATGGATAGGTAAACTAATTATATTTCGAAACCGAAAACATGCTAATTGTAAGAAAAATGGGCAAGAAAGGGGACCTTTACCAGACTGACACGGGACGGGAGTTACCAACACTTTTTCATACTAGACGCGGACCGACGTATACTTTTAATAAATAAATATATAACAATGCCAAAACAAGAAACCAGGATACAATTCACATCCTGCGACTCCAAGCCGCGACTGCCCAACCAATATGGAAAACAAAAATGAACAAATTGAGAAATAATTAAATAGATGGATGCCAATATCGACAAATAATTAGCTATATCAATTAAACATAATTATAAATGAGTAAATATATAAATCGATAAAATAATTTCATTTCATAATTGAAACCATACTAAGCAAAGTGGTTGAGAAAGGGGCCTTGACTAGACTGGGATGGGACGGGAATTACTAAGGCTTTTTATACTAAACGCGGACCGACGCATACTTGTAATAAATAAATAAATAAATAGATGTATGTATAACAATGCCAAAACAAGAAGAAAAAATGTGAGGGGGGGGGATGAGATTTTGGGTATAGTGTACATTCACCGACTGCAATATTCAAGGACCTAGCCATAACAGAGGGGCAAATTAATTTAATAGTTCTATACTATAATATTCGAGCAATACATTAATATAGGAGTTAGAATGAAAAGAGACTAAAGTCGGGGGGAAAAAGTAGATGAAACAAAATTCACACCATACAACTCCGGGCCGCGAATGCTTCCCTGCAATACATGACTAAACTTCGCCAACATAGCCCATTTATGTAGTTTAGAGCTTCCTCAGTAGTTAGAACAAATTTTCCAAGTCACTTTTTCCTGTTGTCAGATAACCTCATGCACTCCGCCAAAAAACGATGAAGATCCTCAGTTTCGTGCCGATGACACATGGAGCACTCCCCCTCATCCTCTTTAGCAAACTTGGCGTTCAGCTTAAGTAGATCTCCACGCGCTCTCATGATCCAACTTTTGTCCTCCAATGTTAGAGATTCACTACGCATGAAATCACGTCCCAAATCGAAGTTGAGGAATCTGTACAAAAAATAAGTATTAGAATCTCGAATCCATCTCTCATGTTTGCCCACGTAATACTCAGCCACTGCTCCGCGCAAATTTTTAAATAAACCCATCCAAACCTCTATTGGAGCTGTCACATCCCAACTCAAATTACCACCGCTGCTGTCCGGCGGATAAATTAATAAATATACTTATAAATGAGTAAATATATAAATCGATAAAATAATTTCATTCATAATTGAAACCATGCTAAGTAAAGTCGTGGTTGAGAAAAGGGCCTTGACTAGACTGGGATGGGATAAACTTCCGGAACCACCCTGCGTTGAGTTTTCCACATTCATCAGCTATTAGCTTCGGGTACCTGTCATTAGACATTGACAACAGCTTCACTATCCAGCACCCCCATAACTTCACGGTATGTACATGCACCGGATCAATTCCAGTTTCCTTGTGCAAATAAGCAGTGGGCGTCCATGGAGGTAACCTGTAAAGCTTCTTGAAAAACGATCTTTGCACCCGTTCCACGTCCTCAAACGATTCCAGCCCCCATATACCTGCCCTACGTAGCACATTAGAGATCGTATTGCTGACTTGAAAATGCTTAGCTTGCTTCAAACAGAAACATTCCTGTTTTCGATCACTGAACTCCACGCCGCATTTATTCCTTGCCTAGCTGCCGAACATCTGTCATTAAAATGGCTCGACATAGTCGAGCTGCATGAGAGAGTCACTCCCAAGTACTTGTACTCCCTCACGACCTCAACCCTCTCATTCCTATAGAACAATTTCTCTCTTTTTGCCAAATTTCCCCCCTTCTTAAATATCATAATTTTTGATTTAGCCAAATTAAGCTTCAAATTCCAGGTGTGATTATATACAGCAAGAGAATTTATCATCTTCTGCAGCGCCGCTGGGCTGTTAATTTTATTTCCCCCTTCAACTTGATTCTACTTGGATTATGTCTATTTTATTCTCACAACGGGTAACTTTAACAATGAAACAAATAATTCAAAGACAAAATCAAACAGGGTTTGAAACCAAACCGCGGGGCTGCGCGCGCACTCGACTGGCGCTGCAGTTTCACGGCCTCCCGGGTACAACGAAGAAAGAACGACGCAACAAGTGCGGATATAATGGCGATCGTGCAAATTAATGGTATAACGAGTGATTCGTGCAAAATAATTTAAAAAACAAAGATATTACGCGATGGGTGTTATGATCGAACAGAGGGTTCCTTTTACGTTCGGTGTGTGAGCGGGGGGGGGGAGAGGAAACAGGACGACAGGTTAGAGTTACGGGGTTGAATACCCCACGGACGGACCGCGATATCAAATGACGACGAAAATCGACACGTAACCGGACTCACGTACGCCAGCCGGAGGAGACCACCAGCAACAGAGTCGAAACGTCACTGAAAAGACGTCCCCACGAGGAAAGAGGTACGCAGAGGAGGCAAACGAGCGGCGAACGATGGGGTGCGTCTGAAAAGATCCCACTCGACGGAAAACGACGACCAGACGTCGGGGGTGCGTCCGACGAAGGGTGCCGGCGACGATGACTGATCGAAACCACGAATATGAAAAAGAAAGGCTCGCGCCTTCCTATCCGGTGGCCGCACTCCTCAAAGGGTGAATTCCGTCTTCTCTGCTGTTCCCGGTTTTTCCTCTGTGCGGTGTCGTGTCTCAAACTCCCGCAGATCTTGTAAATTTTCGTAATCGTAAGTCCTTTACGTTCTCCTGCGGTACGACGAGTCCTGCTGCCGTGGATGCTGGCGTCAAAGAAAATGGCCGATCTAAGAGATTTTTTCTCAATCTTGTTCCCCACTCCTGTGGTCCGCCGAGAGGTGTATTCTTCCGCTGCTCTTCTAAAAGTATTTTTGCCACTCCCTGGCGGATATACACTGTGGCAAGGTATTGGCTGATTTTTTCAGCATTCCTACTCCTACCCAAAATTCCTTGCTTGTCTTAGCACAATTGATTCGAATTACTATCCCATCCAAATACTCCCTCTTTTTCCTTGCACACGTCTCTTTAGAAAGTTTGTTACAGATCAAGTAGGTCTCCCTATCAATTTCACTATTAGTACTCCTATACACCTCAAGTGCTTTAAAACTGAGTCTGCGGGCTTTACCGCAGTCACTATCAAACCAGGGTTTCCTAAAGGAGTGGACAGCTCTTGGGGAAGGATTGAATCCAGCTGACTTTTTTATAATGGTATCCAACGTCCACACAGCATCGTCAATTTCGCCTCCCCCACACACCACTGAGTTGATGAAAATCTTCGTTCTATCGCGATACCAAATATTTCTATCCTCCTTCAACGCGATCTTAGGAGCACGAGGAAAAAGCATCTCACCGACAGTACACTTGTTCACATTCAGATACAATTCAATAGGCATATGGTCAGAGTACGTAGCGCTTCTCACCTGAAATCCCTGAATATTATCAACCAGTTCAGCATTCACAGAGTAGAAATCAATCACTGAACAACTCCTCTGTGATATAAACGTGTACTCCCCTTCTCTATCATCTCCCGTTCTTCCGTTCAAAATTACCATATTAAACTCTTCCAACAATTCTAATATTCTCTTTCCACTCAAACTAATGTGAACTTCCTTGGAATTCCTCTCCCCTCCCATGATGACACTACTCATTGAAAAGACGTGTTGAGGGATGCACTGCAATCTGCCCATTCTACAATTAAGATCACATAGTACCACAGATTTTAGCCCAGAGTTTTCATACGTAAACTCCTTCAGTCTACAGAAATCTGGCTCCCATATACTACAGTTTAAATACAGCGGTGAAATATAAAAGGACACCCCGTTTTCATTTCCAGCTATTTTTACAAGATCAAAGCCATTAAATTTGACAAGATTTGCAATAGTGTCAATATGTTTTTTAATCGCGAGTACATAACCCCCTGAGCAGGGGTGGGCAAGATACTTGAGTATTTAAAATACTTTGTATTTTAAATACAAAATACGTATTTTGTAATTGGAAAGGTATTTGTATTTTTGTATTTAAAATACATTTTTGAAAGTATTTTGGGCTTTGTATTTGAAATACATTAATTTTCAAAAGTATTTTGTATTTCACACTCAACGAAAATACAAATACAAATACAAATACTTTTAATTTCAACGTTCTTTAGTTTCCACTTCTTCGCCACCATTCACCAGTACAACCTAACTTAGTGACACCCTATTTGGCACAAAAACCCGGTGTAATAATAGCCTTCGATTGACGTTTTCATTTTTCGAAAAAGTGGAGTGGGAAGGGTAGTCATGATGGGAGGTGGAAGTTCCGAATTCCTTGTTAGCACTACTGCCGCAAAAATGATGCTAGCGGATGGAAACTTGGCACAAAAATGGATCATACAGAGCCCTAGCCTACAAGTACACAAAGCTGTACAAGCAAACAAAAATCGTGGCAATTATTGCGAAAAACAACGCTAATTCGAGTTTAAACTGGACCAAAATGGCAAATTCACAACTCAACTGGCGTAAAATCGCCTATTAATAAAAAAAAAGAGAGTAGATAATGTGCTAATTCGCTGCAAATTATCAGAAAACGCTATTTCACAGCTGAAATGAAGAAAAATCAATAATTCGCCGCTGAAATTGAGAAAACGAAAATCTGTATAGCTTCTGAAAGAATCGAGGCTCAAACTGAGAAACAGCGCTAATCCGTGGAAAAAAATTGCTCACGCGGGCTAAAACCTAAAAAAACTACGCGGCTAAAATTGTAAAATATTAATTAGCGGGGCCAACTTTAAGAAAAACACTAATTTTCAACTCAAACTGAGAAAAAAGTGCCAATTGGCTGCTAAAAAATGGCTAAACTGCAGTTGAAAATGAGGAAAACGCCAAATCGGGGCTAAAATGGAGGAAAATCGCCAACACAAACGAAAGAATCCCTTCTGCACTGCTAAAATTGATTAAAAGCGCTAACCCGTGGCCAGAATTGGTTAAAGTTGTAGCGTGCCAACAGCTAACAAACCTCAATTTTTATTTTAAAAAATAACAAATATTATGTTAAAAAACAACATAAGTCAGTTTGATCGCGAGTTCGTATTTTCCCAATTTTTCATTGTCGTTATAAAAAAGATCTCTAAATTTTTCGTTGGCCGTTATTTTGTATACCGAAGAGAGCGCGACCCACAAAGTCACTAAACCTTGAAAAATTGACAAAACGCAAATGCGTAGCTTCTGTTCGAGGCTAAAACTAAACAATAAACGCTAATCCATAGCAAAAATTAAAGGAAAACTCGTTTTCAGCTCAAATTGGGAAAAAGTGTTATTCCCGGCTAAAATTTGAGGAAATCACGAATTCGTGGCTGAAAAATCAAGGTAATTCGCGAATTCTCAGATTAGAAACGCTTCAAAGCAGCTAAAGTTGAAAAAAACGCGAATTTACGGCTAAAATTGAAGAAAATAATCGCGGATAAAGTGTGTTGGAATTTCTAATTCCGCCTTCTGACGACAACTTTGTGGCCAAAATTGAGGTAAACGGCAAATTCATGGTTATAAGTAAAAGAAAAAACACTGATTCACGGCTAGAACTGAGATGAAGCCCTATTCTACATATAATTAAAATTGAAAAAAATTACTAATCGGTGCCAAAATGTAAAAGAACCCGCCAATTTGCGGCTAATATAGAGAAAATCAGTAATTATTCTGGCTAGAATAAAGAGAAAAGTTAATTTTCAGCCTAAATTGAAACAAAAAGTGCTAATTCACTGTCAAAAATGGAAGAATTGCCGATTTGCAGTAAAAATATCGGAAAACGCCAATTCGTAGCTAAAATGAACAAAATTCGCTAATACACGGGCTAGAAATAGCTACTGCACTGCTAAAATTACGAAAAAGCGCTAATTTACGGCTAAAATTGAGTCAAATTTAAATTTGCGTCAAAAATTGAAATACGTTAATTCGCGGCTTCCTCGGGAGACTTTGAGGCTAAAATTGAGAAAAAGCGCTAATTGATGGCTATGAGTGAAAAACTCGCAAATTCGCGGCTAAGACTGAGACGAAATCGCTATTCCGCAGTGCATGGTTACGGCGAACAAAAAATGCTAATTTGTGTTAGGCATTTCGAGAATTTTACGGCCAATATTGAGTAATTTTCAGCTCATACTGAGTAAACCGCTAGAAAAAATAGCTAATTTGCAGCTAAAATTGTGGAAAACGCCAACTCGAGGAAAGTTAAAGAAACATCGCTGATTCACAGGATACAAAATCTACTTTGCTGTTTAAGTTGGGGAAAAGCGCATATTTATGTATTTATTGGGGGGGGGGGGGTACCCCGCTAATCAGTTGCTAATTTGCGGCGAAAAGCGCTAATTTGCTGTTAAAGTTGACAAAAAGCACTCATTCGCGGCTAAAATGGAGAAATTCGCAGTTTAAACTTGGCATAAGTGCTGTTTAGCGGATAGACTGTGGAAATAGCGGTAACTTGCCTACAATATATGGAAAAGGCCATGGCTAAAATTAGGAAAAGGCCTTAGAGGTTACCAATAGAGGTTTTATGTATATGTAGAGACTTTTAGGGGCCTCTTGAAGATTTCCGCCCCGGGCCCCGATATAGGTCCACCAGTGACCTCACCTCCTTTTCAGCTCACGATCCACCAATGCTCGCCGGTTCGGTACTAAATATTTGGTGACAACTTGTCTACTTTTTTTTGCCATTTCGCGCTGCTACATTTTGTCAACTTGTCTATTGAAGGACCTGATATTTTTGAATTATTTATTTTTCGTGTTTTTCGCGCTATCTGCCATCGAAATCGAATTTTTGAAAAGTATTTTAAATTGTATTTGTATTTTATTCAAAATACAATTCAAAAAGTATTTGTATTTCAGTATTTAAAATACTTTTTTGAAAGTATTTTGTCCACCCAAGCAGGGGGCCCTTCCAACATTGAAAGTTCTGATGGCAGGAGCCCAACCACCCTGTAATCTTCAAACAAGCATGCACATAATGGAACATCCTTCTCTTCTACAAAGGTATCCGACAAGAAACAAACGTCTGCTTCATGAATTAAATCCTGTAATACCATTAAACAAAAATACCTTTTTCAGTCCTGCTATGTTGTACGCCAAAACCTTCAGCCCTCTTGGTGCCTCAATTATTTGCTATGCATCAGTCCGCTCCTCTGTGCCTTTCTCTTCTGGATGATCCGATTTTGTAAATGCAAACTGCTGCAGAGATCCTTCAATTCGTTCTTGTCCATCCGCTGCTTTCTTCTTCGTTTTCCTCGACGCACTTTCAACACAAATGGATTGCTGATCAGGAGGGGATGGTGTTGAAGACATCAATCTTTTACGCAAATTTTTCAAGGAAGTAGAGGCCTTCTCTATCACCAGCGTGTCGTACTTAATAATAGCACGCTTTCCAGCGTTCCGCGTCTCACACATCCGGCTTCGGACGTGAACTCTCCCGGTTGCTTAACCATTGCACATAGTCTAGCTCGCCCGCATTCAGGCCCACCCCCAATGCATCATTACTGAACGAGATCACTTTCATGCCCAGATCCTGATGCACGCTGTCATACCTTTCAAATCCAAAAATAACAATATTATTCCTCCTTACATCTCGTTCTTTTAACTTCAACTGGCCTTCAACTTTGCGCACTCGTTCATCCACTACTTTGAGCCACCCTTTTATTTCGTGTGCCGTCCTTACTCTCCCCTCTTCAAACTCCCTCATCATATCTGCTCTGAACAATTGAATTTGTTGCTATTTTGACCAAGGATTCAGCAAACCCATTCGCTTGAGGGTATTTTGGACTGTGAACTATTAACGAAATGCCCATTCTTTGAGCGAATTGTTTAAGTTCAAATGAACTTAAATTTGTCCCCGGGTCGCAGCGTATCTCTTCGCGGATCCCAAAAGTAGCGAAAATTTGTTTTACATTTTTAATTACATCCAATGATTTCATACTTTGTCGAAACGGTTTAATGTCAATATATTTTGAGAAGTAATCACCCACAACCATGTACCAAGTACCTTTTGCTTTGAATAAATCCATCCCCAAGCTTTGCCATGGTCTTTTCGGAAGCATCGTCGATATCAAGGGCTCTGGCCACTGAATTCTAGTAGTTACACATTGCCTGCATCGGGCCACCCTTTCTCATATTTGTTGATTCATGCTAGGCCACCATACAGTTTGCTTGGCTTTCTCCAGGCATTTACTTTCACCACCTTTTCAAGCCTTTTCAACATATCATTTTGAAGAGCAACTGGAATAACATATCTATTTTTATACTTCACAGCACCGTTGTACATCCATAAATCATTTTTGATTTTAGCATAATGAATCAAGTGGAAATCAACATTTTTAGGTCAGCCGTCGCTTATGTAGTTTCTCAACAACGAAAAAGAACTATCCTGGTTTTGGCCTGTTTTGATGGCTTCAATTCTGACATCACTGACATTTGCACTGTAAACGTGATCGACAAAAACTACAATGTCTTGATCATTGAGTACACCGACATTGTCTTGTCTAGTCGGAAGAGGAGCTCTCGATAACGTATCCGGAATAAACATTTCTTTGCAAGACACGTATTTCATTCGATAGTCAAACCTCAGTAACCGCATTTTCATTCTCTGAATACGAGCAGTTAATTCCGAAAGAGGTTTTTTGCCTAAAAGCGAGACAAGAGGTTTGTTACCAGTTCTCAGTATAAACGAAGTCCCGATCACAAGATCTGCGAACTTTTCACAAGCAAAGACAAGGCCTAAGGCTTTCCTCTCAAGGTCTTAAATCACTCAAATCCTTAGGAGGGGGCAGTTTCTTAATTGCCTCGAGTTTAGAATGATCTGGCTTTATGCTTTATTTCCGCACTTACCACAGGGCGTATCACTTTCTCTCTTCATCCGTGCTTTATTTTGGATCGAATTGACTTCCTCTGAGAAGTACTACCTCGGACGATCGATTGTTGCTCACGAATACGCTCGGATTGCTTCACTTTTTCTTCCACCACTTCAAATTTACAACGGAATGGGAGCTATCAATTTGTAACATTTCTGACAAGCGAACACCAGTCATGCCCTGCAGAATTTTGTGCATTATCAAATCGTCTGTCAGCTTTTCAAAATTACAGTTACGTGCTAAACAGTGTAAATCATTAATAATGTTCTTCGCTGGTTCTCCAATTTGCTGTTTCCTGTCAAAGAATTTAGCTCTCTCAAAAACTAGGTTAGTTTTACCTTGAAAGTGGGATGAAAACTTGTCAATTACGACGGCATACCGACTACTCTCGATGTCGGTCAATCCAAATCTTACGAAAATGTCCTCACAGTAATCTCCCAATGCCAATATAGAAGTTGATTTATTTGATATTTTTCCGGCATCAGGGTGAGAAATGTTGCTTTACGATACCTCTCCCATCTGAGCAACCAACGTTGCCAGTAATGATGTTCCACATCAATGGTTTCAGGTGGAGAGGCCGCATTCGGACGGTACAACGAGAGAACCTCCATTCCTGGCATTCCAGTCTCGTTTGATCGACAACTTGGCGCTCTGGTCGAGCCCGCTTCGTCCAAAGACGCAAGTTCGGTAGATTTTCACCTGGCATCATGTTTTTTTTTTTTTTTTTTTTTAACGGGGAGGGAAGCCCAGAAGAAACTATCTCCTACCAAACTCGACCTATAAGATCTATTGTGGTGTCCCCGCAGGTTGCCCTGCCAAGAAAGACACTAGTTTTCAAGCGTCCTCCACCACCACTCCTTAACGAAGTTGAGGATATTTCCCGTAGCCATCCTGGAGATGTCCTCCGGTTGAAGCACATCATTTCCAAGATGTTGAAAGCGTAACCGCCCCAGAGCCTGGCACTCACACAGTACGTGCTCTGCTGTTTCCACGGCCAAGTCGCAAAATCTGCAAATGTCCGTGTCAGACTTCTCCATTAGTCTGAGTGGATATCGAAGGGCACAATGTCCCGTTAGCAGTCCCACCAAGATCCTAAGGTCTCCTCGGCTCAGAGAGATCAGTCCCTTCACCGATCGTCCCTTTGGAGTGACAAAGAGCTTGGCCTGCCTGAGACCTGGTTGTCTAACCATGTGTTCACGATGCCTCTCGTCCAACCACGCCTGCACCTGCCTCTTCGTGACCCCGAGACTTGGCTCCGGGCCCACGTAAGGCATCTCTGATCCTCTCTTCGCGAGTTGATCAGCCATTTCATTCCCCTCAAACCCCTTGTGACCCGGCACCCACATCAAAGTAAGGCTGTTTGCCGTTGCCACAGGCCTGAGGGCTTCAAGACATCCCCAAACTAGCTTCGAATTCACGACACTTGAGCCTAGGGCTTTAAGAGCCGCCTGGCTGTCAGACAGGATAAAGATCTTCGCTTTCCGGAGACCCCTCTCACTAATCTTCCGCGCACAGGCTTCTATAGCATAGATCTCCGCCTGAAAGATGGTGGCGGTCGTCCCAAGGGACTCCCAATGCTGAAGCCTGGAGCTAAAGACCCCAATGCCAGCACCCCCATCCTTCACAGATCCATCAGTATACCATACTTGCGTGCCGGGCTTAAACCTCGGCAAACCCTTATCCCAAAGGTCGCGGTTGCCTATATCGACCTTAAAGGGTTTTTCAAAATCCATCCTCACATGCATGAGATCCGTAACGACTTCAGCCGCCTCACTACATGCAACTTCCTCCAGAACACGCAAGTGCCCAACCTGGACACCCCGCTTCACGTACTATGCCCGCAGCAGTCTCACCGCCGCCATATATGCGGTCGCCTGCACATGAAAGTGCAGGGGAGGCATGTCCAGTAAGACCTCCATGGCTGCCGTCGGGCACGAATGCATAGCACCCGTTACTCCAAGACAGGCCTGGCGCTGCAACTTACTCAGCAAGGCCTGGACTGTCCCTTGTTTCGTCTTCTGCCACCATAGGAGTGAGCCACAGGTGACGATAGGCCTAACAACGGCTGTATACAGCCACAACACCATTTTTGGCTTTAGACCCCATGTTTTGCCAAACATTTTCCGACCAGCCCACAATGCGAACGTGGCCTTCTTCAGCACCCTCTTGATATGCGAGGTCCATTTGAGCCCCTGATCCAGGGTAACTCCAAGGTACTTGACTTCTTTTCCTACTTTCAACACTTCTCCATTCAGTCAAACTACCTTTAATGCCAGCTTCCTCCGCCTGGTAAACGCAACAAGGGTGGTCTTCTCAGGGTTAACCCTGAGACCATGCCTGCTGCACCATCGCTGCACTATGTTAAGGCACCCTGCATCCTACTGGATATGGTATCATCAAATTTGCCCCTAACTAGAATCCAAAGGTCATCCGCGTAACCAACTACCTCATAACCCTGCTCCTTTAGGATAGCGAGAAGCTCGTCCACCACGAGCAACCAGAGCAAAGGAGAGAGCACCCCCCCCCCCTGGGGACACCACCTTGAGGGCAACACGGAAACAGTCTCCCCCTTGATCCATTTCACTGAAGATGGATCAACACCTCTGCTCCTAACTGCAGCCTCCATAGAGTCATAGGTGGTGTTATCAAAAGCACCACCTATGTCCAGGAAGCAGCCCAGCGCAGTTTCTTTCGCCTCCAGAGATTTTTCAACCTTACCCACCAGTTCGTTTAGGGCGGTCTCAGTAGACTTGCCCGCCTGGTAGGCATGCTGCCCCCTCTGGATTGGTTCAATTTTAAGGCAACCGTCCTTGATATCCAGGCCAATTACCTTTTCCATTGTTTTAAGGAGGAAGGACATGAGGCTTATGGGTCGGTACGCCTTTGCCTGGGCCAAGGAGTTTGCTCCCGACTTAGGAATGAACACAACCCTGACCTCCCTCCATCCTTCGGTATATACGATAATGCATAACTTGCCCTAAATATCCTTCTGAGGCGCGGCTCCAGGACCTCCAGGCCACGCTGTAGCATGACCGGGAATATCCCGTCCGGCCCAGGGATTTATAGGGCTTAAATGAGCCGATAGCCCATTTAATTTTCGCGGGCGTAAACAATTTCCCCGATGCGCTCCATATTGCATTATTTGCTGGCTGGCAGTCAGCCACCACTTCGCCCTGAACATCTGAGGCCCCTGCATCCCTGAATCAGGGAAATGACTACGCAGGAGGACCTCCAGGGTCTCTTTAGCGCTCTCGGTATACGCCCCATCTGCCTTTTTTATTAGACCAATTTGGCCCGGGCTCTCTTTGGACAGGACCCTCTGTAGTCTGCCCATAACGGACACATTCTCCATCCCCTCACAGAAGGTCCTCCACGTGGCCCGCTTTGCTTTCCTAAGGGCCTTGTTATACTCCGTGAGGGAGTGCCTATAAGCCTCCCACTCCCCACGTGATCTGGCCCTATTGTAAAGCCTCCTCGTTTCTCTTCTGAGCATCTCCAGCTCATTGTTCCACCAAGGGACTTCCCTGTTCCCTTCTTCACCTTAACAGGACAGCTTTCCTCATACGCACTGAGGACCGCTGAATTGATCGCCTCCACCGCCCTATCGAGGTCGGCTTGGCACTGAATGTCCAGGTCCATCTCAGACAACTCCTGTTCAAGATGCCCCTTAAAGACCTCCCAATCCGCGTTCTTGGGATTCCGATACTCTGTACTTCTAACCCTAGGAAACTCGACCTCAAACGAAATCAGCCTATGGTCAGACATTGATGTTTCTGACATGACTTTCCAATCTCTGACACTATTGGCCAAAAACTGGCTAGCCAGAGTAACATCCAGGACCTCACTCCTCGCACTTGTCACGAAAGTAGGGATCGAGCCCTGATTTACCACCACCAGGTCATGCGTCATCAAAAATTGAAAGAGTGACTCACCCCTGGCGTTGACATCTGTACTTCCCCAGATGGTATGGTGAGCATTCGCATCACAACCCACAATCAGCTGCAGGTTCCTCGCGCTGCAGTACAGGACCAAACGCTGAAGCTCCTCCGGCGGCGTCACCTCAGCGTCCCCCGGGAAGTATGCGGAAGCTACCACACACCTCCGGGTCCGGTCCTCGTCCTTGGCTTCCAGGATGAATGCTGTCAAATCTCTTCACAGAAATTCTGGCATAGTTAAAAATTTCACTGCGGGACCTAGAAGCAGCGCAGTTCGTGGCCGCTCCTCATCCCTACAGTAAACCAGCTTACCTGCTGTCGCAGAGAGGCCCTTGACCTGCCTCTCCCATGCCCATGGCTCCTGAACCATGGCGACGTCATAGCTTCCCCCAGTGAACACCCTGCTCAAGACGGCCGATGCCGCTGCCGCACGATGCAGATTCACCTGGAGGAAGCGCAACCCCGTAGCGGTCACTTATTCCCCTTATGTACCCCACTCCGCGATTGCTTCTTCAGCATCGCCTTACTCGGAGTAGGGTGGGGTTTCCGTGCCCGACCTGCCGCCTTCGGGACTCTTTCATCCCCCGCTGGTCCGACACTATCACCTCTCTCCCCCGCCTTGCTAGTAGATGGCCTAGCATATGAGGGAGCTACCTGCGTTGACTGCCCGGATGCCGTGGCGCCAACCGCTGTTCCCACAGATAGCACTTCCGGCCGCGGTGCGGGGGTGGGACCCCGCACAGCAGCGGCTACCTGATCCACCTCCATCGGCTGCTGCCGGGGGCCGGAGGATGATCCTTCCCCCTTCCGAGCCTTAGGCCGGATGGTCCCCTTGGCATCATGTTTAAACGCGCGTTCTTAACATTAAACGAAAATGGTTATTTTATTTTCCAACTATAAAGTAAACGAAACTCATGTGTTGTAAACTTGATTCCAACCCACTAGCTCATCTTATTTATAGGAAAAATGTTAAAGAAGTTATCCAGGCCTCCCAAATGAATTAATTCTTTCTCCTCCCCCTCATTATAATCGAGACGTCCGTTCACAACAAGTTCGCCCTTGTGGTTGTTCGATACATCCATTAATTAAATAAAGCAAATGGCTACATTTGTTGCACAGAAACCATGGCATTTATTCATCCTGAACGTTGGGCAGCACATTCGGTTCTTCAGAGATAATAAGACATTTGCTGTGTTAGTGCAGTCATTTCATACACACAAGAAAAGGCCATGCCAGGTTTTATTCATAACTCCCCTATCAAGGTGTCTTGGTTCTCATCTCTTCTACTACTCCTCCTCCTCGACGGATCGGGGGTCTATGGGCGGGCGGGTTTGATGTGAAAAGTAAGCTCACCTCAGTCTCTTTGCTACAGGTGTTGTAGGTTAGTGAAGAGGTAGAAAAGATGGGATGAAGCTACATCTGTGGTCGTGAATGGGTTTGTTCACAGTTCATTACTTCTCCATTAGCCTCTTCCTTTTAAACTGACAGGCAACGCCTTTCTCTAGAATAATAGCAACGCCTCTCTGTAAGGATCATAGATACTACTCCTCAGCGCTGAATGAACAGTTATTGATAAGGGCAGGCGAGAAGGTTGTAATAAAATCTGTTAGTACAACTTGTATGTAAATTGAAGAGCCATCGAAAACTCATGTCAGAATTTCAGAAGTACATCAGGTAGGTATACAAAGTTATTATTCATCATCCTCACAACCTTTTTGTCTACATCTTCCTCTGTGTTGTTTGGGCTCGAAAAAGAGGGTATAATTTTAATACGAGAAGCACCCTCAAAGAGATCGTAACCCCCGTAATCATAACACCCATGCAACGACCCTTCGGGCGGGTATTAACGCAACACGCGTTCCACTAATCTAACGGTTATTGCCCCAATAACGCTCTACACGGCTCACCCCCACCCATCTAACGGGTTCATTGCTAAAGGCGCTGTTTATCAGGCGGGCTAAATGCCCTACACGTACTTCCCAATTAGTTTAACGGATACCCAAAGGCTTAGGCGTTTGCACATCCCTAATGTTTCAGGATACTCCAAGGGTTTAATCGAGTAATATAAGTCTGAACCCTGACTCGTTTAACTGAGTCATACTTCGCCCTTGATTTATAAAAAAAATATCAATCCTAAAGTTCAAATCAAATTAAAAATGGCTATACAATTGACTAAAATGAAGTTGACTACAGCACTCTCTAAACTACAATTGTACGTGATTTACTGGTGACTGTTGGTTACAGTTAATGACCAGAGGCTCGCTTAGGATGATTTCTTTAGTCATTAGAACGAAAGGATTGTGGCGCACTGGTGTCGGCAGGGGGAGTTACGACCAGCAATTAGCCATGTATTAAACTGATATGACCGTATTAGTCGTTGTCACAAACACTTCTCTCGCTTCCCTCTTTTTCTCCCTTCTAGCTCGATACCTCTTAAGGGGGATCATTAACTCATACAGATAACTTTTTTGATCCGTCTCTTTCTATAGTTTTTAAAACAAAAATGACTGGATAACAAATAGAGACATAACAATTTGTCGAAACTAAGGGATGGAGCCCCCCTCTGGTATATGAGTGCGTGCTCGGGATCATCAGTTTGCCAGGTATAGTGGAATGACTTGATTTAATTAATCAACGTTGGGTTACGTGAGTGTGAGATAGAAAAGGACAGATGTTCCATTTGGGCGAAGATTGCACATTGGGAGCAAAAGGGTAAACCGAGGAGGGAAGATTATAGGATTAATGTCGTTGCATGAGCGAGAACATCTGTGGCTTTTCCTGTCTTATCAGATTATTAACTTGATATCCGGAGATGCAGGGGGATTCCTAAAATGGGTGTCCGAATCACCTCGTTTGTAATGGAGTGAGAGTAATTCCCGTCTAGTGATAGATTAGCTGCCCGTCAAATTCTGGGGGAGTTATTACAGACTGGGAGGCTCTTAGCAGGAGGAGGTAGGGCGTGTAAGGCTTCGATATCCATTAGGCCTAGAAACGAAAAACTTATTTATGATATCCACCAAGTTGGATATTGAATACTTTAAATGAATCAATCGCCGTCGCTGGAACTTATTCAACATTTATGGAAGCTGTATGTTGTAAGATCTCATCGTGAATAACGTACCACTCAAGAAACCCAAACTCAGGTCGTATTTAAAACTTGTTATTCTTAATTGACAATGATTATGCGCAGTGTACTTGAAGGAAAACGACTTGTCTACTCACTGTATTTTACTCAAGACAAGTCGTTTTCCTTCAAGTATGCGTATCAGCTCACAATTCTATCCTGCAAAACATCATGACGTACGCAGAGTCGTATTTGATCGAGGACCCGACGGGCCTGGGTCCGGGGTTCCGGGCCAAGGGAGGGCCCGGATTCATTAGATTCTTTTTTCTAATATGGAAGAATGATACTCGTCTTCTTTCGATAGACGACCAACTTTGGTCAAACCTTTATTACACTGTATATTTTATGAATTATGTTTTAGGTTTTTGTTTTTGTTTCGGAACCAGTAGCGCGGGGGAGGGGTCCATAGCTAATCCGAGCTCAAAATTGTGATAAACCCTGATTGTCAGTTGAAATTGAGAAAAAAACGCTAATTAATCGCTATAATATGTGAATACATTGTTAATTCGCTGCTAAAACGGGGAAAAATTATTTGTTTTTTTGACATGAATTTGCTATTTTTTTCACATTTAACTATGAGTTAGCGCTTCCCTTCCATTTTATCAATTTTAGCAGCATAAATCCACAGTTGCAAAGCAGTAAATCGCATGGCTAAATGTGGTAAAATTGTATTTACGTGGCCAGAATTAAAAAGTGCTAATTCACGGATAAAAATGAGAAACATGCTAATTCATGGCTAAATATGTAAATACATAGCCAATTCGCTAATAAAATTGAGAAAATCACTGATTCGTGGCTAAGATTGAGAAAAAGTGCGCTAACTCATAGCTAAGTGTGAAATAATTTCGACAAACCTCTTAATGCGCGGCTAAATTTGAAAAAAAATAAAAATAACAAGATAATTTGCCGGGCATCCTAATTTACTGACGCAAACAAAAATCAAACCGGCACCCAAAAATTGAGAAAAATCGCTAACTCACGGCTAAAATAAGGAAAAAGCGCTAACTCGCGTGCCTAAATGTAAAAAAATCGCACATTCATGGCCCAAATTGAGAACAGGTGCTAATTGACGGCTATAAATAAGGACATGAGCTCATTTAAAGCTGAAATTGAGAGAATCGCCAATTCGCGATTTTTGGAGGCGGCTTCATAGCTTAACTTGAAAAAAGACGCTCATTTCGTGCTAAAAATGAGAAGAGTGCTAATTAATCGCTACATGTGAATAGAACATTGCCAATTCGCTAGTAATATGGATAAAAAGCGCTAATTCGCTGCTAAAACTGAGAAAATAGCTAAATTGGAGTTGGAATGGAGAAAATTGCCAACTCGTGGCGTGGTTGGAAATAATTTCGGGAAAGCTCTTATCCACAGCTAAATTAGAGAATAGCGATAATTTGCGATGTATCCTAACGTTCTTCAGCTTTGGCAATGGTCTCTGGATCAGCATTTGGATTTTTCAATACCGGGATGACGTCATCCAACCCAGGATTTCTTCGAAGTAAATTTATTTATTTACTGACAAGGACTGAAGAGAAGCAAGAATCACGCCCAAAAAACGTTTTACAGAAAAACAGTTGAAATATGAATTGAAGGAAATCTTGTCTAGTTTAATTTTGTATTATGAGTGTTTCCGTCAAGAAATGAATAGGAAAAGATGTATTATCAAAAAACTGTTTTTAGGCGCCATTTTGCGAATGTGGCGTCACGAGCGGCAAAGGTACGAGGTGGCAAAGTTGAAATTCAGAAAGAGCACCTTGAAATCTACAAAATTGCCAGTTTTCAAAACTCCCGGAAAACTTTCCAGGCAACATTTTTTTAAAGACCCAAATGACTGTACTAAATTTACGGCCAAATTTGAGAAAATTCACGGTTTCAACGCCGACTGTCAGAATGCATATTGCAGGCTTATATTTGGGGACGAGTCCCCAGAAAGAGAACTCGCCGACAGCTCACCAATTCAACGCGAGATAAATCAAATACGCCAATTTGACCCCATAGAAACTGAATTAGCATCGTGGACCGTCAAAACCCTAACATATGCTGTAAAACTGTCTTTTTTACATTTTTTTCGGAATTTCCGTCAAATAACTGACAATTTTTCCCCATAATGTGATATTTTTGGAATTTGTTGAAATTCTTAATATTTTAGTCACGGAGGAAGAAATTGGGAGACTAATTAGGGTAACTCAAAAATCGGGAAGACAAACGTTTTATATCAAAACAGGCTTCACTTTCTCACTTTTGCATCCAATTGCTTGCGCAATTTGCACAAAAAATTACAAATTCAATAAAAATGAGGAAATTAAATTACAAAATCAAAACCCAAAGTAATCGATCCTGACCGGGCGGCGGACTTGTCGCCCTGAAGACGTCCTCCGGTTCCCGGTTACGTCAACCGAGCGTGGTGAGATCAGAGTATCCTCTTATGACGGGCACCCTACATCCTCTTCTGGTGGTGGAGCAGGCAGGGAATTATCGTGCTTCTCAGAGGGCCTTGAGCCCTTCGATGGGTGACTGTCCAACTCCAACCGATGTACTCTCTGCACCGGACGGACTAACTCACCTTGGGAGGTTTTTGCGGTGCAGAAGACTCTATCCGGACCGGGGAGGAGCTGTACTATGCGTGCTAAGGGCCACTCTGCTCTCTTAATACGGTCCTGCTCTCGACAAGGACCAGTTCCCCAAGTTCAAGTCTGCGGGGCCTCTCAAAAACTTTGACTCTGGTCGCACGCTAGCTAATCCGAAATCGTGACTGCAAGTCGGTCTTTAGGCGCAATCTGTAGCAAGCCCTTCTATACGCAGTGTGTGAACGTCAATTCTGTCGAAATCCCTCGATGGATACCATCCGAAGGAGGCTCCCGAAAAAACGAGAGGAGAGTCTGTGCGGTCACACATTCGGCATCTTCGGTCTCATGAGCATTTTATGCTTCTTGGTTTTCGTCTGCAGAAAGTTCCGCTTGCCTTGACCTGATTGATCTTCTACAATTCTTTAGGAAACGTCGAACCCACCCAACGAGATGAACAATGCGTCGAAACGCTGGTGGTGAAAAACCGACGCATCCAGTGACGAAGACGATCTTTGGGCGTCGTTCGTCGATAGGCCATTTCTGTCGATTAAAATGCAACCAAGGGGCGCCCTCCCACCATTTAGAATTGGAAAGCTCCTTCCCATTGAAGTCTCGGGAGGAAAAATCGGCAGTGTTATTTTGCTTTTTAGCATGTCTCCAATCAGAGCTTGAGGTCAGACGTCGAATTTCCGGGACCAAATTTGCATGAAGACTGTTCCTTCTCTCCCCTCGTTCTCACTTTTACGGCAAAGTAAGTTCAGTGATACAATTTTGTTAGTCTCATTAGGTCTGTCGTCCACTGGAAGCGTTTTCGAGCGGCGCTACAACGAGCGTACATCCCAAAGGCTCAAATTGATTGTGACATCGTCTACTGCAGGCTTACCTGCATTGAATTCAATTTAAGTCACTTTGTATGTACGCTCGTTGCCACGCGTTGTAGCGCCGCTAGAAAACGCTTCCAGTGGACATTCCGGCCTTAGAATTGGGATCAGGAGGCGCCTTCCTCATCAATGTCCATCCCAAACGCGTTTCTATCTCCGCGAGGCCATTTTGACCAGAAACTATTCGGACAGTGAGGAGTTAGGCGATGATGTCAGCTCCGATAAGTAGTTCAATCTATCCAGGATTAATGTCGTAATTCACGACGCCTGCTGAAATTAATTCAGGGGAAAGGGGTTTCATTTAACACCACTGGAACGCTCTGACAAATAATCGGTTGGTCGAGTACTTCGAAATTACAGCGGTAATTCAATGTGACGTCACCGATGTGAATCCTCGACACTCGATGGAGAATGGCTTCTGTCTGGGTACCTCCAAATAATGATCAGTGAAAAAGTAATAAATTCCCCTCCCATCTTTTCTAGGTGAATGATAACAGTTAATGATTGTGTAATGGCAGAAAAACCGGCTTCACATGTTTCTACGTTAAAAAAGCCTTTCTCTCTCTCCACTTGTTCCTACCTCTATGACCGGGCGTGTGTCACATGCATCTCGTCTTTGAAATCATCAAACAAAAGAGGATTGCGTTTTTGTATTGGCATGTTGAAGGAATGGTTGTCGTAATTAGAAGTTTTATTTTTCTTTTCACTACTTTCGGCATGTAGCGTAACATTTTAAAAAGCAAGCGGAGAAAGTGGCTATTTTCACCATGACAACCTCACCACGAAAGAAACACTTTAATCTCAGCGTGTTATTTGCTTACTTTACGTCACTGCTAGAAGTGATGTAAAGTACTTTCCGTCACTGTTAGGAGTGAGTCGTGGTGAAGTGCCTCACATTTGGTCGGTCAAGTGAAAAATAGCGTTCGCAACTCGTGAGGAGCGTCTTTACGCGCTCGTTGTCAGTAATTAGTGAACTCGGCTTCGCCTCGATCGCTAAACACAACTCACGCGTAAAGTGACGCTTTCCTCACTCGTTGTAAAAAATACTATTACATAAGGATGTTTTTGAGAAAAGAAAACACCTTTTTACACTATAGACTGAGGCCAAATAATGAACCCCTTCTTTATTGTATTGGTACCTCATCATTCGATTATCTCAAATAGTATTCCATATGCACAAAATTCTGCCCCGAAACAGTTCATTTCCAGCTGCTCCTTCTTAATTAAACCATAATGTTGAATCGAGAAGACGTTTGAGGGTGAAGGGGGGACTTTTATGCTAATGGAGCGCGCTATAAGAGCTCATAATCACGTGGAACTGGGTGCGCTGTTGAGAAGTGTTGTAGGAAAGGTAGAAACAAAAGTATAGATTTTTAGGGGAACTATACGTATTAGCAAATGTTCGGCATAAGTACCTACACACATATAGAAGAAGCACTGTACAACGTTGGGAAAAATTTGAATGACCTATGAAACTATTGCCAACCCCCCGCCCTCACGTTATATTTGAGAAGAATCGAAGAAATAAATTAACAACATCAATAGTTTCAATCCCTCATTTAAATTCTTATCTTACCCTGAAAAGGCAATGAACGGAGCCAGAAAAAAACGGAAGTACACACTCTGGCGGTGAAGCCTCTTCACTCTCACTCTTACGGACGCCCTGGAATTTTAATCGACTATGAATTAATGTTACTTCCCTGATAAAAATAAAGTTCTTCTGAATACGACTCCCCCCTCCTTTCCATATCCTAATTACTTTTTGATACGAATACGAGATCCGGACTCGATTGAAAACTTATGCTCCCTGCCAGCACGACCAACCGTTCGTGCGGGTCATTGCATACATGAGGTTTCCCTTTGAATGTCCAAACCCAAATCTTTAGAATGAGATACTCACTCGCTGGTGACATAAAATTGATTTTTTACACGAGATACAAAGCTTCGAATTAATGAAAGTCAACGCATGAATTCATCCCTTTGAATTTCACTGTTAAAGCTTCCAAGAAAAGTAATCACCGATGGCTTTGAGGTTCCATCCATCGATAGGGCGAAAGGCTGAGAGGAAACCTGATGAATAAGATCGTGACTTAATTCGTTGATACAACAATTGTTCCGCCCCTCACCCCTTTCCAACAGGTGCCTCATTGTAATTAGTTAATGTCATCGTGACCGACAATGGAAATTTCGAGTGTATTGTTAAAGTCTATAAAATTATTGATATTTGAAATACACGAAAAGTAACTATACGATGCCTTTCACAAAATTACAATAAAAATTACTGTTGCTATCGCCTCGGAGAATAAGGTTCATGCATGGCTGTCCTCAGAATGCGACGGGATCTGTTTTAATTTTGCCTACTGGTACAGACTGGTTTTGTCATGGAAATCGTTGTTTAGAATCGTTCGGAGACCTAGCATGCATGACCCCCCCCCCCATCCTTCATCTATATGTATTATCAACCACGGTGAAAGTGTTCAAAGCTGCGCAAAGCTTCGTCATTAAATATTAATTAGCGTGTAAACTCCACTTCACCTAATCGTTTCCTGATACGTTTCCAATGTCTTTATGTGTCTGGGGAAAGCTATACTATCGATATTCCCCTTTCCGTTTAAGCTCGTTTCTGTTACTGCAAATTGGCACTAATTACACTGAGACCCTTCCTTAAGGATTACCTTCAAGTGGCAATCTATAGTAAAAATTATTGTGCGAGCAATATAATCATTTTTATTTATTTGACAAGCTGTGCCGGTTTCTATTCTTTAAAGGCCCGTTTACGAGGTCTATGTTTTCGTGGTGTGGTGTCCATGCAACCTATCAAAATGCTTCATTTTTGAGGGAATAAATTTGTTTGGTTGCATGAACTCCACACAACGCAAACATAGAGCTTGTGAAGAATGATATATTTTTCGTGGAATTATTTGTTCAAGCACATGAATTAAATTGTAGGATTCTGTAGACAGGTACGTAAAAGTTGAAGAATGGGGACAGAGGTGTTTCGATAAACTGAGGCACCTACACGAGTTTTTATTATGCATAAATGCACTTTACACGACTCTACAGTTCTCACTTCTATGTTGGGCTTAATTTTCAAGCTCTTCGGTATGCGTCATAAATTAAATACTTCTCAAAATAATACTGCGGCGACAATAATAATGCGTACAGTTGAAAATTCATGCGCATTCCCCATTTAACGCAATTCTACCAAAAATTCGGCCATTGATAAGCATGATGTCCCAAATTTTGCCTCTCCTACTCACAAAAGTATGCAAGCCACAAAATTAAGTAGGTTCTTGGAATTGCTGATCATTCCAGTGGTCGAAGAAAGGGCGGTTCTCTTATACTCATATGCAGTCCAGGTGCGGATCAAGGAGGGGGCCACAGGAGCTGTTTGGCTAAAATATTCCTGGTCCCCAATGAAGTGAACTCAACCTATGGGTGGAGGGGGAAAGGCATGGCCTCTCATGTCCCGCCGCAGGAATTTCTGAGTTTTGGACTCGGCGAACCAATAATATGCAAGTTCGACCTCGCTCCCGCCTTATCTTTTCACCTCTTTGCGACACGTTTTCTAGGGGCAATGGGGCAAAAAAAAAAAAAGGAAAAACGGAGAATTTAGAGATTTCTCGACTCAGAGAGTCCGAAAATCGAGACGAATTTTCGAACAGATGGACGGTTGATGTGGTTCTCACTGTAATGCCTTCGTTTTTGACCACTTATTCCTCACGTTCGCATAAGACTGAGGACAGTAAATTGAACATGATACCCGCACAATCGACATCGACAGCTGCCTGAATTACAGCAGAGTTCCAAAACCTCGGTACACGGTAAAGTTTCAACCTTGGCAGGCGGAATCCAGGAAGGGGCTCAGAGGGCTTGAGCCTCCTCCTTCAGTTCAGTGGGTAAGGTGGTGACGGTCGCATTTGGTGGGGGGAACGACTGGGTCATTGATTGAGTCAATTAATATTTTACGGCGCGAATAGGCTCTTATTTGGCCATTTCACATGGCTCGAATAGCGTCAGTTAAGACGTATACACGACTGCAAATGCAGTATAGCCATTTTAATGGCGTGGAAGCTCAGTATTTGGTATAATTTATCAAGCACAAATGGTAAGTTTCACTATTTTCCGTGCACGAAATGTCGGTTTAGCAATTTTTAGGGCAATCAATTTACAGCACAAGTTCAAGCATGAATTGTAAGTTCAACCATTTATAGCCGCATATTTTAACCAATTTTTGAGCGTGATAGCTCCAGTTTGGCAATTTTCACTGCGCAAACTGTCAGTATGTTCATTTCTAGCGGGCGAGAATATTAAGTGTGATAATTTTAGGGCGCACAAATCCTTTTCTTTTTAGTCTAGTTCTTTTTAGTGTCTTTTTAGTCTAGAGTACGAACTCTGTTTAGCGATTATCAAGGGACCCAAACACTCAGTTTTGCCATTTTTGTGGTACAAAATAGTTCGCCATACCTTTTGTAGGTTGCGAATGGTCAGTTCGCCATTTCCAAGATGCAAATTGTCAGTTTATTTACATGTATGAGGAATGAAAATTAGCCTCAGAGATATTTTTGCCATTTTTGAAGCGCGAATGACCAGTTTGGCCATTCTTTGCACGCGAATGGTCGATTTTGCACTTTTCAGGGCAGAAATCATCTGTTAAGGCCTTTTCAAGGCGCGAAATAGTCAGTTTAACCGTTTTATTCGGAACACGAATATGTTCCGTCAAGCCAAAGGCGCGAATGGTCAGTATTGGCCATTTGGGAGCACGAATTGTCAATTTGGACATTTTCAGGGCTACAAGGATCGTCAGGTTATCTATTTTTAGGGTGCTTGAAGCCTAATCAGCTATCTTTAAAGCGAGAATTTTCCCACTCGTTTTGTCAGCTCAGCCATTTTCAAGGCGCTATTAAGGTTAGTTTTGCCACTTTGGGGTGCTATTACCTTTAGTTTAACAGTTTTTATGGTGGGCACAGTCATCGTTTAACTATTTTTAGGCATTGAATGGCTGTCAAGCAATTTTTAATTGAGCGAAACAGACAATTTCCCATGCTTTGAAAATTTAGACAAATTGTCGATCAGAAGAATATCAATGAAAGAGTTCTCACAGTGACCTCACTGTTTTTAACTTCCTGCACCCGAAATTTCCCGCGGACAGGCCTGAAGGCCAAGGAAGAATCTCGATGCTTGTGGACCTTTCGGGGCAGCTCAGGGGCCTAGGTACGCTGAATGGTCTCGAAAAAATGCCGCAAACGGGATCCAAGGACGCTGTTTAAGGGCGCCGTGGGCAACCACGCCGCTGTTTTTGATACCAACCGCTCATACTAGTGACACTGGAGTCGATAAAACCGGCTGATACCAACGACCACAACGTGAAACATTCATTACTGGTTCGTTAAAGTGGCTTTATTTCTCGGTTAAAACTGGTTCGGGGACTTATAAATCACGTGTGCCTCAGACCAGAGCCTTAGACCCTAGAGTCTGAGAAGGTGATAATCCCTTGTTAGTGTTTGTAAGGTTGTTTTGATGATATTTTTGCGCAAGAGACCTCGCGACTCCAAGGGAGGGGCCACAGTGGCCCTCCCTTGGATCCGCCAATGACGCAGTCATAAAACACTACGAGTTGCCTCCAATATGTGAAAATGAGATTCAACTAGCGTGAGTGCAAGTACAACTAGGCCAAAACATTTACCAATTTGGCTCTTTTTATTCGGCCCCTGAAAAATTTTACGATCAGCACACTTTTGGGGAAATCCTACTTGAACTAAAGCAACAGTTTTTCTTTATGTGTCCGTCAATTAGTGAATTAATTGAATTTAGTGCGGTGAGGGGGGAGTAATCCCAGAATTTTCCGTAAAAAAGGGTCTTCTAAATTCAATTAATTCACTATAACGAACATATACGAAAATAACGGACATATAAAGAAAAAGTGACGTATAACATGCACTGACCCGATAGGTGCAGTTTGAGTTTCGAGAGAGGAATTCTCCTGGGTGGAATCGCTCTTTGCGTGGACTCCCGGGATTGCTCAGATGGTTAGAGCACCTGGCGTGAAACCAGGAGGTCGTGGGTTCGAAGCCCACCTTGGAAGCAATTTTTTCTCAGAACTCAAAACAAGTCAAAATAGTAGGTATACCTACTTAATTTTAAGATTAATTTCTTTAATTTCAGCTTCCCCACTCCCTAGAATTCACAGTTGTGACTAGGGTAGTGTGGTGAGGGGGGAGAAGTCCCAGAACTGTCCGTAAAAAGGGTATACTAAATTCAATTAAAGCATCACTTTCTTGTAGGTGGGGGACTTCAGTCCTAAACACCCTAGATGGGAATGCAACATCGCAAATCCCAGAGTAAAATTGTTACACGCTGTGGGATACCAGCACAACCTGGAGTACCAGCAGTACTGAGTAGTCTAGTTAAGTATCGTTCTGATAAAACGCTTTATATTAAGGCTACAGAGGAGCTGAAGACAGCTCTTGAAGACCAGAGAGCCCAATACCTCCAAACAAAAATGGACAACTGGACCCAAATGATACGCTTTGGAGTAAGACCAAATCCATTATCAAGAACAAGGAAGAGATACCACTGTTGAAAAATAACAATCATTGGGCTTGCTCACCTAAAAAAAAAGTTGAGATATTTTCAAAGCGGCTAAAGGAACCGTTTGCACCAAATCCCCTTTAAATAGTGAGCTCTGTGATGCCATAAAAGACATTTTGGAATAACCTCTTCAGCTTTCACCAATATCTCCTCTCTTCAGCCCAAGCGAGTTAGCCGCTGCAATTAACATATGGACATATGGAAGAAAAGCTAAGTAAGCAAAGTTTTGACCGTATTGTGCAACCACTCCACATGACATGCCAATGTCATCCTCATTCCAAAACCAAATGCAATAAAGCTGATCCTGCAAGCTATAGGCAAATTAGTCTGCTCCCAACAATGCCAAAAATATTCGAAAGGTTGCTCCTAACAAGACTTCTTCTTCATCTTTAATCCTAAATTCCACCAACACACTTTGGATTCCGATCTCAACATGTCAAATGCAACTCCATCTTATCGGCCTATGAGGTAAAAATGATTTGCCTAGGCCCAGTCTCCGTTTCGATCTCAGATCTAGAGAGAGATTTAGCTACCTGAGCTTCTCGGTTCCGGTCTCGTCAGCCAGGCAATTTACGGTGCCGGTGGACCACCCCTCACCGGCAACGGAGGTGCCCGGGTCCTCCCTTACTCGGTTTTGTTGGGTCGGGTGAAGTGCCGGGGCGGGGATCGGAGTGTAGTGGCGGTCCATCGGCCCGTACTCAGCTAAAATTCTTAGATAACTACAGAAAAAGTGTTTGAAACAGTTTGGCATGAAGGTCTGTTTTTAAAACTGAAGAGTAAATTTACCTGGCGAGCTGTTCAGAATTATACAGTCCTATATGAGCAAACGTACTTTTAAAGTGTTATCTATTGTTAAACATGTTTAACATCTGTATTAAACATGTTTATTACCCCCCCCCCCCACCACAAATAGCATAAATATAGTAACTGTATAGTTTTGTCAACTCGCGTTGATTGATCTATGGCCCACCACTGGGTGGATCACCACAAATAACGTTTCATGTCCTTTGTATACACATTTCCGTACAACTAAAACGTACCATGTACAATAAAGTTAAAAAAAAAATGAAAGTTCCAGGAAATAGTGAGTTCCTACTGAAAAGTACCACCAAATCCAGGTTACACTAGAGTCTGGTAATTACTCAAGCAAATTTACTCTTACGGAGTGTGGGTAAGCCCAACACTTCTCACACTCCCTGTTTAAAACATGACATTTATATCCCTCCACGCATAATTCCATTATTATCTAACGCCCTCTAGGGCTAATCCTACGCCACAAGCACCCCTTAACCAAAAGGATAGGAGTAAGGATATTCTCCAGAATGACGGTAGTTATCGTAAACCTCTAACCACGTGGGCGAACTAACGCCCTTGCTCACACATTCCCTTCAACCGAGGAGTGTAGAATGTGTCCATCCTAATCAGGTTTATTGGCGGCTCTCTTGATTAAAAGCGAACGTGCTCGACGTTAAATTACACCCTTTTTCCATCATTCTATCTCACGTCTTTTGTTTTTAGAGGCTCCTGTGGAAAAGAAAGAATGAGGGATGGGATCTTTTAAATCTTGAGGTTTCTCATTTTGTTTACAAGTTTGTTTTTTACTTCCATACTACTTAATCATAATTAGAAGAATTTTTAGAAGAATAGTATTCTGCTTTACACGAGACGAGACGAATATAAGTTTATGACGTAATTACGAGAAAAACTAATATGTATACTAATTGTTCAAATTATACGAGATTTTCGTAATCAAAATTTTATGCTTTATTCGCTCATTCACAGAGTATAGGGATTACAAGGTGAAAAATTTAAATGGTAAAGTTTTACCGTTGGCCACATCCCCCTCTCCAGAGTGATCCTGTCGTTAAAAAGCTCCATTTTAAAAGAGCCATTACCCAACTTCAGAAGTGCTTTTTCTCCCCCTCTCTTCCTATCATCCACGAGTTTTTTTTTTTTTTCAAACTTTCTATGGCACCAACAAAACAGATCGATTCCTGAGGATTTTCTTTTGCATAATATATTTTCAATAAAGTTAGTTGGCAGCACTCGGCTGTGGGTGGCTTGAAGTGGGTGTAGAGACGATGGGGAGAAAAAGAAGAAAATAGTCCAAGCCAGGGAAAAAAAAGACTAATGCTTTCAGACTCCTTCTTCTAACCTCCTCTTTCTTTATCTTCATATTTTTCGTACATTGGCTAGGGTCTCGTCCTTTTTCAGGACGAAACCCCAGTAAACCCTCTACAGGAAAAAAAAGCGTCGGCGGATGAATTGATGGCGGGGGAATGAAACCTCGCCGAAGAGAATCATTTTTTACGCCTCCATTGACGCGGGGGCAGGAACCGTCAAGAGTTCATGAGTGGCATTAAAAAAAAAAAATACGGCCAGAATGATTTTTCTAATTAAGATCTATAAAAATAAACGACAAAATTCGTATTTACTATCCGTCTATACAAGGCAGCGTCATCGTATTTTACATATACATAGTTAATATGTCGAAAGACGGTTCATATACATATATTCGAACAAAGTGTCCTCTAGTTTGGACTTCAAGCATACAACTAACAAGCTTCGTGCTCAATGACAAGCAAGTTCCCCCTTGAACTCGCTTGGGGGCTACGCATAATTAGATGTCAGATGAACTTGCACCAACACATCCGAAATTTTCCGTAATTGCGGTGAGGTCTTGAGTCATCTCGAGCACTCTCATCATGCAGTCTGACACTCGGCCTGCCAATTTTAAGAAAAGAAAGTGGCTGCTGCACTGTACGATACGCTAGACCACAACTTATTTACATTTGTTCGCTGAATCAAGCTTCTCCTTTTCTAGGTTTTAGGTTGGAAACGTAATGGCAAAAATCGATCTCATAAAATATAGGATTTTTAATTACTTTGGCTACTGACGTAATCAGATTGGCATCCATATAATATTCGCAGGGGGATTCCCTGGATTTGTAGCGTGCCAACAGCTAACAAACCTCAATTTTTATTTCAAAATAACAAAAAAACCTTATGTTAAAAAAAAAACATAAGTCAGTTTGATGGCGAGTTCGTATTTTTCCAAATTTTTCATTGTCGTGATAAAAAAGATCTCTAAATCTTTCGTTGGCCGTTATTTTGTATGCCAAAGAGAACGCGACCAACAACTGGTGATTCCTTCGTTCCGTAGTTCCGCCTTCAACGAATTTCACGGTCAGAAACCAAACTAAACCATCTTTTCCCACCACCCACTAACAATTACGATTCGATTAAAAACGCCATTCTCAAACGATTCGGCGAATTCGATGAGGAAAAACTCAACAAACTGCTCGGACCTCTCGACCTTGGGAACAGATCTCCATCTCAACTACCAGGGGCGGACACACAGATTTGACCGGCCCGGGGCACTGGGAAAGTATCGGCCCAATATACATATATGTATACAGGTTGATTCAGGAGGAATGTGACACACTTGCACTCGACGCATAACACTTGTAGACGCATAACCGAAAATGCTTTGGTTACGAGCTATGAGCATTTTCCTACTTTTTTCTAGTTTCATTAGTTTTTACGGTATTTTCTGTGAATTAGCAAATTTTCTCAATTTAACCCCAAATTAGCCATTTATCCTGATTATAACCACACATTAGCGTTTTTCCTTATTTTAGCCGCTAAAATGATAGATGTTTATACATTTCAGCCACGAATTAGAGTTTTCCCAATATTCGTCGCGAACTACGTAAAGCTCTTACTGAATTTGGCTGTGGATTAGCGATTTTTTCACTTTCTGGCACAAAGCTGCGAATTTGACGTTTTGTCCATTTAAATCGCAAATTATCGTTTTTCCTCACTTCAGCGCTTCTCAATTTTATCGGTGAATTAGCCACGGATTAGCGATTTTTCTCCATTTTGGTGGTGAATTAACGTTTTACTTCCATGTTTTTCTGAGTTTTTGCGGTGATTTCGTATTTTTCTTGATTTTAACCGCTAATGAGCCATTTTTCTCACTTTCAACTTCAGGAAACTCGAGCCGCCAAGTGGCGCTTTTTCTCACTTCTGCCCGAGAATTAGTAGCGTATCGAGATAGGGGCTAGGAGCCGGATCGCCCCAGGCTCCCTATGCGGGCCTAAAAATGTGGATATTAAGGAGCTATGTTCATGTTTGTAGGTACGTGAAAACGAGTTTTTGGCATGCAGTTGGACAGCGATAATGGCTCCTTTCGACGATTCTCAATCCATCCGACCCAAGATGGAGTGCTTGCAGGTGATCAGCAAAGAGTGTAGCTCAATAAACTATTTAGCACACAAAAGCGCTTTCTGAAGGCTCAAATTGAGAGCCTTAGGGGTAACTTCGCGGCTAAAATAGAGAGAATACGCTGCTCCCCAGTTTTTTTTGTTTTTTTGTTTTTTGTTTTTTTGGTCCGTAAGCGGATAAAGACAGGAAGGCGTGCTATGCTATTCTTGCAGTCAAGTATACCACCGCCGCAAAAAGTTGGGAAAAATCGCTAGTATTCGTGGCAAAAACTGTTCAAAAGCTTTCAATCGCGGTATCTCGATGAAACATCCAGTCCGAAATTGAGAAAAAATCGCTGATTCGCGGTCCGGGACAATGGATGCCACTTTATGCCTAAAATGAAGAAAAAACGCTAATTTGCTGTTGGTAGAATCGAGGCGTGGCCCAGGGTCTCTAACAAAAAAGCAAAATTTTTCATAGCAATGTGTCTATATCATTCATTTGTTTGAAGAAAATGAATAAAATAGACACATTGCTATGAAAAAGATATTGCTTTTTTGTTAAAGAATAAGGCCCTAGTTTTTGCTTTTCTGCAAGCACTAAAAGGCAAGAAAACCCGCTAAGGCTATACAATAGAAAAAAACACTCTAATCCGAGGCTAAAATTGAGACAAATGACAAATTCGCAACTGAAATTGCAAAAAATCGCCCATTCGCGGATAAAAAAGTGAAAAACTACTAATTCACATCAGCGAATTTTCGAAAAATGCTAATTCACGACCGAAATTGAGAAGAATCGCTAATTAGCTGCTAAAATTGGGACATACACTAATCCACGACAACAATTGAGAAAAATAGCTAATTCGCTAATGAAATTGACCAAAAAGCGCTACTTAGCGGCTATACTTGGAACAATCCCATTTCGCCGACTTGATTGAAAAGAATACTAAAATAGATAATTAATTTGCAACTAAAATTGTAAAAAATCCGTTAATTTGTGGATAAAGTATAGAAAAAACGTTCATTCGCGGATTCAAATTATTAGAGAAAAATGCCAATTCACGACCAAAATTTAGTAATAACGCTGACTCGGGGCTAAAATTCAGCAAAAGGCAATAATCTGTTGCTTCTGAGAGCAACTTCGGGCCTACAGCTGAAAAAAAGCGCTTGTCCATTGCTAAAAGTTGGAGAAAAAAAAATGTAAATGCGGTGCAAAAACAGTTCGTACACTGCTAATTTGCGGCCAATATTGAGAAAAATCACTGATTGATTAGCGCGGCTGAAATTAACGAAAAACGCTGTACTTGCAGCTCAAAGTGCTAATTTGCGGCCAATATTGAGAAAAATCACTGATTAATTAGCGCGGCTGAAATTAACGAAAAACGCTGTACTTGCAGCTCAAAGTGCTGATTCACTGCTGAAAAGGTAAAAAATTTCTAATTTGCTGCAATAATCGAGGAAAAATTCAATTCATGGCAAAAATTGAGAAAAATCGCTAACATGGGATAAAAACGCTACTTCGCAGCTAACATTGAGGAAAATCACCTATTCGCGGACAAAGTGTAGAGGAAAAGCTCTGTAATTCACGGCTTGAATTGAAAAAAAAAAAAAAACTTCAATTTTCGGCTATTTTATAGTTTTGAAACATTCATAAATCAAAAGCGCTTCTTAGGTCATTTTTTCTCGTCCACCTTCCTTCCCCCCTCCTCATTTTGCTAGACGCGCCCCTAAGGACACGGCGCCCCTGGTTGGTTGCCCGGCTTGCCCCCCCCCCTCCTTCAAGCCGGCACTGGTTGATCTCAACCAAGTCGAAGAGAAAAAAAACTACACGCGAAGATCACAATCTGCTTTGCTGAGCTGAATATAACGAGGTAGAATGCCTAAGTCCCCGATCAAGTCCTAACGCCCAGTTCCCTGAAGATTGCAACGAGCAACGATACCATAAAATCGGTATCGGTGCAGATATGAGACAGCAAAGTAGGGGCGCACCAGCTCGAAACTCCTCCGCGAACGTCTTTGATAAGTAAACGTCTCCATGCCGTCTTTGATTACCTTCGACCTCGAGCACCGTCATGCCATTCGAACAATAAGCCCTTCACACATCGCGACCATGACGTATGTTCTCAATTCTATCTCCGTAATGACGGTGTACGTTCACCTCAAGTTGATCATATTATAGTTTGCCATAACGCTAATTATGCCTGTGCCAAATAAAACAAATCGTAGAAAATCGCCAAGGGCATGCTGAGTGAAGAACAGCTTGCTAGCAGGACAGTTATGTTTTAAAGACGGGTAGTTTACACAGAGAGAGTATAATTCCATCCATACAATACTATATAGGATGTTAAAAGCAGTCGGAGCGCGGTGCAGCTCTGCGTTGTTGTTGTTGTTGTTTAATGGTTAAGGGGGAGGGAGTAAAGGAGTTGGTTCATAAAACTAAATAACCTTAATCCAATGTTAAGGGTTCGGTGCTCACTATGAGCTTCTGTATCCCTCCTCCACGTCACCGAGACGCAATCACCTCTTCTCCCTTCTTTTCAGGGCGCTAAACTTTATGTTTTTCCTTTATTTCTCCCCCTTAAACTTTTTCTTTCTCAGTCTTCCCAAGTTTTTAGCGTCAGTCGGCAATTTTTTATGCGTTTCACGCAGGGATGGTCAGGGAAGGAAGGAAAAATATCCATATTTCTTCCAAACGACCCTACGGTCAAAGAGTTTTCATAATAAAACTAAAAACAAGAGCAAGTGCAAAATAATACTTGGTAGAATAATAAAATCCACTTTGAAAAATTAAAAATAAATAAAATATTGAATATAAAATTACCGGAAAACTACAAATAATTTCCAAGACGAGGAAAACATTTAAGTGATTAAAGGGGGCTGCTCGTTTTTTGTATACGCTATCGATAAAAATATGCGGGAGACGCTCACCGCCACTCGTTATTGTACCAGACCACGCGAATCTCAGCTTATACTCCTCGAAATCTTATCTGATCGGATTGAAGATTTAAACCAAGATATATGTATATATTATATACATATCCTTCTAATCTTAATTTCCTTTAATACTCTTCTTTGATTTATAGCGCAAACGTCTTGTAAAATTATGATGCAGTAAAACGTCCCCTTTAGTTTACAATCTTTCACGTGGATCTATAATTTCGTGAGATTTAGCCTTTAAAACTTGCGCACAGCAATAAACTCTCATGAGCTGGATGGTATAAAAGACAAGAGGTTACGAGGAAAGTGGAACATATAAAGAAAGATAGTCTAATTCCAGTAATTTATTTACCGAGTAAGTACGATCCAGGGAATTAATCGGTGGTCCGTAACACCGAAAAGACCACTTTCGTTTCGTTCATTGATCAATAATACGTTACCCAAAAATCTCTATCCAATTTCACGACCCTTTATTACGCTTCCATCTTTCAGCGGGGAACGGGAAGTATGTGAGAGAGAAAAAATGTCAAAGCAGAGCTATAAAACAGCTTACTCATGCTCCGCAGGACGTCTGAAACAAAAAAAATAATTAGAAAAGGGTTTACGGAGTATATTGTTATAAATTTAATTATTCAATGTTAAGACGTATTCTTAACACCATGAACTTATCGCTTTTTTCCCCATTTTAGCCACAAACTAGAGCTTTTCATTAATTTTATTCGTGAGTTATAGCGCTTTTCCTCAATGTTAGCCGTGGGCTTGACCCATGAACAGCGCACGTTAGCGTTTTCCCCCGGCAATTTTATCCGCAATACCGAATCTTTATAAATTTCTGCCGCGAATATAACGGCAGTACTTTCCGAATTTTAGCCGCGAATCATCGATTTAAAAAAAAATTGGCCGTGAATTAGGGCATTTTGAAAATGTTGGCGGCGAATTAGCACTAATTAAAAATGTTGTTCGTGAATTAGCTATTTTCCCATCTGGGTTATTCAATTGATGAATTAGCTTTATTGCCTCTTGCAAAAGCTTGTAGCTTTATACAAATAATAGTATACTTCACAACGAATGTGGAAAGCGTCACTTTACGTGCGAGTTGTGTTTGGCGATCGAGGTGAACCTGAGTCCGCTAATTACTGACAACGAGCGCGTAAAGACACTCCTCGCGAGTTGCGAACGCTATTTTTCACTTGACCGACCAAATGTGAGGCACTTCACCACGACTCACTCCTAACAGTGACGGAAAATACTTTACATCACTTCTAGCAGTGACGTAAAGTACTTTCGTTCACTCCGTGGCGTAAAGTAATCAAATAATACGCTGAGAATAATGTATTTCTTTCGCGGTGAGGTTGGCATGGTGAAAATAGCCACTTTCTCCGTAGGTCAAGCGAAAATAATAATAATAATTAGCTTTTTTTCTCAATTCTAGCGGCTGACTTGACTCTTAAACAATTCATTGGTGTTGCCCCCACAGCTGCGAGAAAGGGCCTACACATACAGTGAATTTGCTCTTTTTGTCAAGTTTGGTCTGGAAGTTGTGTCAATAAATTAGGAGTCGGTGCATTTTCCGTATAGTTTATCCACAAATATGCCTTTTTTCTCTCGTTGTTTTAGCCACGGAATTGTCCCAAGAACAGTACATTAGCTAGAATTCTACAGACTCTAAGGGTATTAGAGCTTTTTAAACACTTTAGCCGCGAAGTTGCCTCCGTATAACCACGAATTGGTGTTTTTTGTTCAATTTTAGCGGTAAATGAACGCTCACTGTCAATTTTAGCCTCGGACTTGGTGCAAAAACGATATATTAGCGCGTTTTCTAATTTAAGAACGTAAGGCCCAATAATAACTGTGGATTAGCGCTTTTCGTCCCTGCCATTATGGACCGTGGAGTTGATTTTTCCGTCTTTAAGCTTTTCGAGAGGCCCTCTGGTGGTCCGCCCTTCTTACCACCACGGTACGCTACTGCAAACTTACGTATTTAAGTGCGCCTACTGGCACCAAAGTTGACCCTTAAAATAATTAAAATAGCCGATATGAGATTTTTATAATCGAGGAATTCCCAGAAACCACCACGAGATATGTCGTGCAATTCGATCAATGCTGTGGTTATCAGCGTGAAGTTAAGTCTAGACGAGCTCTAATTCGTTGAAGTGAAGTTAGTAGCTTAGTAAAGCTTGTAATTCAAGGATAACCGTGGAACAGGTTCCATTTTTTCTTTCTCTTACGCAATGCCATTCCCTTTGTGCCCGCTCTCAACCGAAGTTTCTGCTGCTCAGGGACTGCTCTAAGCCAGATCAATCAATGACGTCGTGAGAATTTTTCAAAAATTTGGTGGCCGAAAACGGAGTGACGAAGAACCACGACTGACGGGCTAAAAGATCCGAGGAATAGCCAGACGAATGTGTGTGGAGATAGAGGAGGGCGTAGCCAGCCCTTGGTCTAGGGGTGGACAGAAGATGTGTCAGATGCACCAAGGCCCCCTGGAAGAAAAAAAATTGTAGTTCATCAAATCGCGGTTTAAATCGTCAAATAGTTAGTTTCCCAGAAACTAAATTTCACACAAACAAGTTAGAATCCGTCAAAAACTAACATTTCCGCCGGGAAAATATCATAACCTCCTATTCAGGATTTTCTATTTAAAAACTGACAATGTTTTCCTCAGAAAACTTGTAGCTTGTAGGAAAGGCTTAGCCTCCAATTCGGGCAGTCGGACTCTTCAACGTCTTGCCAAAGAGACGTTTTGTTTTTTAACGCAAAACTGATTTATTCCAAAACAGCCAGTTTTACGCACAAAGCCGAAGTGTTACCCAAAAACTGGTGCGTTCAACAAACCGCGCGTTCGACCGAAACGCCCGCTTAGTATGGCTGTGTAGTGACTGTTGGATCAGAGTACGGCGTATGATGAACCCAAAGGAGGCTCTCTCTGCTGAGATTTCATAAGATTCGGCCAGCATCTCACCCGGCCCTGGGTTTTATCAGGCCTGCGCCTCATCTTTGGTCCGGAAAGTTCCCGACAGAGTAGGCCCCATCTCTCAACCCCTAACCGCTATGCCACGGCTAGTGACCAGCTAGCCGTGCCCGCTGTGGACCACGTGGAGGTGGGCTGCGGCGATGAGGATGTTGGTACCCTCCCCGAGGGAAGCGCACCACGGGCCTTACCGAATAGGAAAGGTAACCCTAATCGGTTTCCGATCCGGGTAGAGGCAATGACTCTGCCCCTGGCATGTCCTGCCCTAGCCTCCTGCGCTCCAGCCAGGCGCGCGAGAAGGCCAGGAGCCGGTCATTCGACCGTCGGGTGCCGACTAAGGCTGGGTCGTCCGGCGGACCCATTTCCCCCCCATTGCGAGTGGCGTATATCGTCTTACAGCTTACGCAACACCACTTGGTACGCTCCAGCCGAGACCGGACATGTGTTACTGCTAGCCCAGCACCCCTGCCAAGCCTCTATCATTAATTGATCGAGTAGGCGGAGCCCCCACCGCTCTCCCCACTCATCCGCCGGAAGTTGGATGTGCTCGGCCCAGTCGCCCCGACACGGCATAAGCTCCAGGTTGCCCTGGGCTAGACGGTTCCTGTGCACCCACGCATCGAGCAGGAGGTCGGCCAGGGGTTCCCGACCAAGACGTGCACAGCGTCGGAGCTAACAGTCCGGTAAGCCCTAGCCACCCGGATAGGTGCCTGCCGCTGCAGATCTTACGCCGCTGCGCTTTGGTGGGGCGGTACCACCAATATGTCCAGCCAAATAGGAGCGTTGGGATCACAACTGCCTTGTAATAATTAGCTCGACACTGGTAGTCCGCACCCCACACGTTCCCCGTGACTGACCTGTACAGGCCAAACGCCCTCACCAACTTTCCACCAACCACCTCCAACTGCGGCCCAGCACCCCGATTCTTATTTATTTCTACACTTTGGTAACGGCCCTGCCCGACCCCAGCCAAACGCACTCCCCGGTAGGCCACAACCAGCCGTCTCTCTCTCCACGGCTTTCCCCACTAAGAGACCAATTTGGTCATTTGCACGGCGAGAGCCAGACGCGTTTCCCCTGCACCACACGTCCACTACCGCCAGGAGCCTCACGATCTCCCGACGAAGCTCCTCGAGGGATCGCCCTGCCACGACCACCGCCAGGTCGTCTACATACGCCACTACCTCGATTCCCTCCTCATGCAAGGCCCAAATGAGTGGAAACTGGATATTTTAAACCGACTTTTTCTCGCCAGAATATCGGATATTTTACTCCAAAACTGACGATTTTACTCCAAATCCGGAAGTGTTTTTCGAAGGATTTCACAACAAAAACTGACAATACCTAAAAACTGTAGTTGTTAACCCCAAACTAACGATTTAGGAACGCGGTAGGAGTAAGCGGTTACTGCAAAACTGGATATTTTACTCCAAAACTAAAAATTCACACCATAACTGACGTTTACCCCTAAATGGATGATTTTATGCCGAAACGGGCGACTGTTTTATGAAAAATATGAAAAAAAATCGATTTTTGAGGTAAAACCACTAAATTGATGATAAGGGTGAAATCGGCATTTTCATAGTGAAAACAATTTTTTTTTTACTGTAGCAACTTGGATTTTGCGTTGAAAAAAGTATTTATTGTGGTAAACCCATCAACTTTGGGGTAAATTTTTCATTCAACTTTCACTGTTAATTTTGCTAACGCACGCGTTAAGGCTTACAGAATGGAGGGAAAGCTGAGAAATGAGAAAAAGGGAGAGAAAAACGCTCGTGCGGTCATTGTATTCGCTCGAATGCGTGTTAAGTACAAGTGGGATGCAAGGACGCCGAATATGAAATATGTAACATTATTCCGCCGTTGCAACTGCATTGGCGGCATTTAATCCCGACAACTCTGAAAGTGCATTTTTATTAATGCACTCATTCTTCAGATAAAGCTGGGATAAGTGTGGTTGCTATGGGCTTTTATGCAAACAGTAATGTGAAGTTATCCGAGAGATTGTTATTCCATGAGATATCCAGTGATCGATAAACCCATACTAAATAGAATATAGGTCCCAAGTTCTTCCATAGGGTTCAGTTTTTAGAAAAATTGCTGAAAATGGAAAAAAGGCAACCAAGTGAGTAGCACTTGCTCTCACTTGACGCAGAATTCAGCAAGTCATTATGGTCAGAGCGCAGTCTTTTTAAAGGTACAAATGAAGTTACTCACCAGAACAGCTATGCCTCGTTCACAAGCCATATTTTATGCTATGCGTTCGTGGCGTTTATGCAACCCAACAAAATGCTTCATTTCCAGTACAGAAGCATAGCACAGAGCTTGTGTGTGTGTTATTAGTGAGATTTCGAATGAAGTAAAATCATGAACGCCCACACGGTGGCTCCCAATCCATGCAACTCAGAGGTCCATTTTCATTTAAAACTATTGGCCTTTTCTTCTCGTCAGTGCGTTTAAACTCCCGACTCATCCATGATTCGTTTTCCCTTGACATTCAGACACATTTGTCAAAGTAAACAGACCTATTGTTTGTGTAAGTGGTTACAGGCCGTACCTGTTACTCGAACTTCCCCTTCGTTTCTACATCGCCTCGTGACTCTCCAACTCACTCGCACATACACTATCCTTGTTTATCGACCATCCAACCCCCCCCCCCCCAACAGGAATCGTTGGCTTTTCCACCCTCAGTACCGCAGTATAGCTATGGTTTAATTTTTTAACGTGTTCCAAACGTGCCCGCTCCCTTTAAACATCTGAACTGAAAAAAGCAAACGCCATCGATTGAATTTCTTATTCCATTCAGTCGACGTTAGGTGAATAAGTCTGAACTTTTTTTCCTCCTCTCATAGGACTGCGATGAATTGATGAGATGATGAGTGATCGATACTCTTAGTTTTTGACAGAGAGTTGAATAGGATGGAGTAATTTTATAATATTACTGTGCCGACTACTGTAGGATTAGAAATAATTAAGGGCTAAAAAATACTAAGGAACCGTCGTCAAAACCCTTTTGTTTTCCCATATGAGTCAAACAACATAACATATCATAAAGGGTCAATTGTTATTGCACCTGAAGGTGCTTGAAAGAAAAGAAAAACAAAACGTAAACCTCGTCCTATTACAAAATCCAACGGTAACTGCATATTGGCTGTAAGGGAACGACAGGTGCCGCTCTGATGCCTGATGGGAACCTTAACACCTGAACTGTCTTTCTTTAATGGAGTGGACAGCAACTACGGTGGTGGCAATTGAGGACAATTCACCGAACTTGCAAGAAACTTGTTTGGAATTGCTTTTTCTGTCTCTCTCTTTCACCAAGTCCACTTTTATTTGGAGACAATTCAGGGCAAAGCTGCTTGTGACAGTAGATTACTATAATTTTGTAGGAGGTGCTGAACTCATCGATTTGTCTGAAATGGTTTCATATTATTTGCCTACTGGGGTGCATTTGCTAGTTGTTCTACTTCTTTAATTCAAGATTTCTCCCCCCCCCCTTTACCATCCTTTCATTCTCACTTTAAGTAAGACTACCTTACTTGACAGTTGCTGACTGAGCTCCACTTGATGCTCCCTTCCGCCTGTAGTACTTGTTCACTACGTGTTGCAGGGTGAAAAGGACTAGAAGAGGGTTGCGCTAGACCTCTCAGACTTCCATTTTGCTCGCTCATCAATTTGAGCTTTATCAGCCATCCTCTCACCCTTTATTTTCCTCCCTCAAGAGTAAAGATCCGTTTCAACTTCCAAGTAAAGATTGTAGTTTAACTTGATTCTGCATCAGGCCCGTAACTATTGGTATTTTTTACTTTTAACTTTGTTTTCCATTACAATTACCAGTTATTTAATTTTTTATACATATAAAAATATCATTTTCCAATAAAAAAAGTGACTTGGATGAGTTTAATTTCTTCCCTCACGAATTTGTTTAGAGAAGGTCAATTGTAAATGTGTAGTTCACCGACTGTCGATTCTTCTAAATTACGATACTTCACATCTCACTGCTGAATAGGTAACATGTTCTAAAAGCATTAAAAATGATAATAAGCGGCTGTGTTTACAATTCAAAAATCCTGTTTTTTTTTTCGCATAGTGAAACCTCGTGACGTCAAGCGGGATGAGAACCCTCCTATCATTACTTGAGAAAACCATCTAGAAGGACATCAATTATGCTAATGCAGTTGTGTATTAAGTCTGTTTGAGACCCTTATTGATCCAAGCCAATGATGGATTCAAAGAGAAAGGTATATGGTCAGCAGAAATCTCCGTCACCCTCACCAACAAGGGGGGATTCGTCAGAGTCAACCAGAGAGAAGATAAAACCCTCCCACCATTCCCGCCTTTCGACTGCTAGCCATTAACTACCGTGATTTGTTGCTGCAGAGCGTGTCGTTGTCCTCCCCCCACCCCTTTGTATGGATTTTTACCATTGCCAGTCCATTGCCACTGTCAGATTAGGTCGTGCATTATTATTCCTCTTGATTGTTCGAAAATGATTAAGCGGTGAGCTGCTTTTGAATTCCGAGTGACAAATAAAATGTAGTTCTATGGGCGCGTTTCAGCGTTCGGGTCTTAATAATCGGCGCTTCCAACTGTGAAGTTGACTATATATCATAAGTTGTGAGCAAAAGCAGTCGTAATTTTTCCATTCTGAAAGTTAATACGCTCGCAGTAAAATGAAGGAGAGATGAATATTTTTTTTTCTCGTTGCCTCATGGAAGTGAAATATACTGGGGCCTGTTGAATTTCCCACACGTCTGTCATAACTGAAGAGAATAACGCTGGCAAGTTCAAATTAAATTACCAGCAATCAAACTAAGTTAGAAGAAAAAGGGTAGCTAAAGAGTGTGGTGTAAGGGGAATGACGGTGAAAAGGTCCCGGGGGAGGGGGGGAAGACCCCAGGGAGTTAAAACAGAGACAAGAAGGGAAAGGAGAGGAGTTGGATTGCTAATCCCTTGTGTCCACAGGGCCCCTTGGATCCATTCTCCTCTCGCTCACCATTTCACTCGCGGACTCAGCCATTTCCTTTTGTTGCACTCCTCTAATTACACGGACCTAGTGAAATTCGCGTAAGTTAGCCCTTTAGACAGTGCGTACGCACTAATTCGCTCTTTCGATCGATGTTGACACGATAATGATGATGAGAGTATGAGGGTAAAATCTCTTGGAATATTCCAAGCAAGTAATGAAACGAATACGATTCGCTATATTTATGCTTCATTTTGCGTGAAAAGCACACGAAAACATAACTTTGCTAATTTTAGATGCTGCAATTATACCAATGAAAGAGAGAAGCAATGAAAAGACTGCTCAAGCTTTCTCATGCGGTGGAGTATTATAAGTTGGGGGTTGAAAAAAGTTGTTCCTGTCTTTTTTTTAAGGCGCCATTACTCGGAACAAGAGGTTTGAGGATTGAGATTGAGAGCAAGGTTTATTTTGTTCAGCCCCCCCCCCTCCCGGCAATTAATTTTACAACGGCGTATAAAATTAACTCGTACTTTTAATACCTTACAACACAGCCCTAACTTTGGCGTTGCCTACCGACGCCAGCCAATAGCTCTAAACACAGTATTTCTCATAAGATTATAGCACCCGGATCCTGCGGCAAATGACCTGGAGGAACGGCTATGTCCAAACGATAAACCAGCGTCTTCAAGCATCCACAAACGATCCTACTCCTCTGTCCGGTAGCACCGACGGTCGGTGGGTGGTTGTTCGCCATTTTTGGTAGAGCAAAGCGCAAATAGTCCATGAAAACCTACGCATGGTAATTTTTTTGGGCACAGATCCGTCAATTTCATAGAGCGAATCGTCCCTGACGCTTTGCAAAGGGCTCGAATAAACAGTTTGACCATTTTTAGACGGAAACACTTTGAAGATTGAAATGTTTAGGGCGTTTAGTTACTTTAGGGTATGAATTGTCAGTTACGGTGTGCGGAATTGTCTATTTGGCCACTTCCCACCAACATGAACGTCCCGTGAGGCCCGTGGGTCCTTTTTTCAGAACTCTGCTACACCTCATTGAAATCTTTTCGGCGTTTCTGCCGCAGTCAGACAAAATTTAGGATGTCATGCTCAGATATCGGGCCACGCCTCTAGTTTGTAGAAAATCTCCAGCTGAACTGTATTTACATCGCCTAATCAGGATTCGACTCGTCAGTGCCACAACTCACGACTGCCGCACCCCTCGTTTAATCTCTGCACATACTCGATCATTCAAAGTGGGAGAGAGAGTCCAGGCACGAGTATGCGCGGAGAATCGCGAAGTCGGGCAGTTTGGAAATATCAGTCAAAAATTCGGACATCGACATTACGCAGTAACCCTAAATTCTGGCAGGAAACGAATGACAACAAATTACGACGCCTATTCATTTTATACTCGTGCGTAGCGCGGCTGTCAAACATTCTGGGGAGCGATGGAGCCTTTTTGGTTAGTGCAGTGGTTCTCAACCTTTTCACGGTCCACGGACCATGAAAATTTGTTGCGTCCCCCCCCCCAAATTACAGACACATTAAAGACCGGAAACCACGAAAAGCTTCGATTTTGGTCAAACCACGAAGGGACGCACCTATTTTTGATCACTTGTACACGTTTCAGGATGTATAAAAAACGTCGAAAACTCCTAAGTGCAATGGAGAGCCTTCACGCCCGCGGTCCACGGTTGTCCGCCTCGGAGTCGAGAAAATTGACCGAAATGGGAAGGCCAAATACTCATTTATGACCACGCCTACGAGCCCAGGACGGAACTCAATGAGGCCCATTCTCCTAGGTGAAAGCTTCTCTCGCTTCTTTCTCGAAAGGCCTACATAAAACCACAGTGAAGCTCCAAACGGAGCCAAACTACAAAACCCCGAAGGCCCCAACCCCAACACAGTACCATGACCCCATAAGGTCCAAACAAAGCTATGGTTCAACCCCAGCAAAGCTGTAATTACAGTAGAACATCCAATGACAGCAACGTATCAAGCCACAGCCAAGCTTAAACCACATCAAAGGGCCAACCACTGCAAAAGTCCAACCATAGCAAAGGTCTAACCATAACAAAAGTCCAACCACAGCAAAGGTAGAGCCTCTGCAAAGGACCCAGCACAGCTAAGGTCCAACCGCTGCAAAGGTCCAACCACTACAAAGCTAACCACAGCAAAGGTCCAACCACAGCAAATCCCCATCCACAATTGAGTTCCCAGTAAAGCATTCCTTTTTTTCTTCCTTTTCTTGATTTTTGAAATCCGGGCCCCCAAGACAAACCGGGCCCGGGGATATAGGACCCAGTGCCCCCCTTCCCTCTCGACAGGCCTGCCAATTGCATTTCTCAATTGAATAATGGCCTGAGGGAATCAGGGGCAACGTAAAGAAACAAAAATGAGACGTTCCTGAAGTTTCCGATATTTGTATGGTTGGTCTCAACCTTAAGGGCTTGAGGACAAGTTCACACCCCCCCTGGATATCGCTTGCACCTCCCAGGTTGAGAATCACTGTAACCCTTCTCGTGGTTAGAGTCCTGTGGTTCGAACTTTTTGGGCTCGGAGCTTTCTGTCGTTTGAGAGTTTTGTGATATGGAGCTTCTGTGGTGAGTTCATTTTGAACTCACCACAGAAGCTCAGGTTAGAACATCTCGTTATCTGAGCGTTTTTGTGATTAGGGCTTATATTTGCGGTTCGCGACTACGTTTTAGAAAAAGCGGTCATTCACGAATAAAGTACAAAGAATAAGCTATCATTCAAAGCTCTAATTGAGATTTTTGAAGGCAACTTCGTGGATAAAATTGACAAAAAGCGCTAATTCGGGGCTATTTTTTTTTTTATAAATAAAGCGTCAACCCGCAGCCCAATGAAGAAAAACGCTAATTCGTCACTGAATTGGGCGCGACTTAGTTTCTGAAACAGAAAAGAAGCGTTAATTCACGACTAAAATTGAGGAAAACCGTTGATTCACGGTTATTAAATATGCTAATTCGTTGCTATTGTGTCAATACATCGCCAATCGCGGCTAAAATATACAAAAATTCTCAAATTCGCTGCTAAAATTGAGGGGGAGCTCTAATTCGCTACTAAAGTGAAGAAAAAGCGCTAATTCGCATCTGAAAATTGAGGGAAAACCGCTAATTTGCAGCTAAAATAAAGAAAAATCACGTATTAACTGCTAAAATTGTGTAAATGCAAATTCACGATTTCTGGGGCACCAGCTAAAATTTCAAAAAAGCTACTAATACTCGGCTAGAGGAAAGCAATAATTTGGTGCTCAAATTGAGAAAAAGCGCTAAATTCGCTGCTAAAACAGAGGAAAAACGCTAAATCATGGACAAATGTGAAAAAGTCGCAAATTCGCTGCTGATCTCATCGAACAAGTGTTAAATTGGTAGCTCTAAATTACTAAGAAATCGCTTATTCACTGCTGAAGTTAAGGCAATATGTAATACGCTAGTTCGTTGTTAAATGGGAAGACATCGCTATAAATCGCTGCGTAAAATGAGAAATAGCGCTAATTCAATGCTTCAATGGAAACAAAGATGCAATTCGTGGCTAAATCGAATTCATTGCCAACATTTGGAAAAATCTCGTATTCCCTCCTGCTAAAATGGAGAAAACCGCTAACTGACGGCTAAATTAAAGAGAAAAAGCTCTTAGTGAGAACGCCAATTCGCGATTTCTGGAGCCAACTTCATGGCCAAGACTGAGAAAAAGCCATAATTTAACGCTTGAAGGTGATTATATACTTCGCCAGTGATTATATACATCAGACAAGCCAAGGATCAATCAATTGGGTAGTTGCATTGCAAAATAACAAATTTCAGTGGTTGTTTAACAATTTTCGGCCCACGTGGGTTATTAGGAAGTAAAATTAACAATAATTTCGGCCAAATCTTGTAAAATCAATAATCTTCGAATGTTAATGCTAATTTCCTGGTCAAATTGCAGTGAGCGTCAAATTTCAGGGATGGTTTTGTGAACTTTTTGAACAGAAAACCAGACTGTTTGATTAGATTACTTAAATTTGCATTTGCTGAGATCAACAGAGTCTGGTCTGGGGCCATTATTTGGCCAGAACTATTTGATTGGAAACATTTTTGTGATTGTTTGAACATTTCCCAGTCAAAACTGACCCTTGCATAGCCGCATCCATCTAACAAAATACAATTATAACACTTACGTAATATGATTCTAATCGTAAGATTTTTTTTTTAGACAGCCATTTTTTATTACTTTTCGAACAAAATTTTTTGGCCCGGAGATATTCTCGGCCCGGCAGGAGGCCAAAGATCGAGTCCTAGGCCCGGAGTCTCCGGGCAAAAACCGGATAGTCGGGAACCCGACAATTAAGGTAATAACATTAGATATAAAATGTACTGGACTCAGAAAAGCAAAAGATCCATTTATTTTTAAATTTTTTTATGTTCTTATTTCTCGTGACCAAAGTTTGAATATTTTAAGATTGAGATCGATTAAAGATTTCTATAATTGCCCCTTCTACTAGGTACCGTTAAGTATTCAAGGAATAATTTAAGTGTCCATGCCGCAATGTATTTTTTACCCTTGAGTGCAACTGAATTGAATTGAAAATTAACAGTATAGCGTTGATCGCAGTTGTAAGCGAAAATCGAACCTTAATACTCAAGAACCCTGCCTTTAACAGCAAAATGATAGAGTTGTAAGTTAATTTCCTTCATGCTTTACAAATAATTCAGTGAAATAAGCTACATCAAAGCTTGCTATAGGGAGAGAAAAAGCTTGGTATAATTATTATTTGCGAAGACTCACTTTTTCATCATGAAAGAAGAATAAAAATGAGGGTTGAACAGTGGTTTTTCAGTTTATTAATTCATCGCCTTGTAGATTCCCAGAACTTTTAAAAACCCGAAAATAAATCGAGTGACAAAAAATCAGCGTGCTCGAAGGGATCAGGTATTGGAAAAAAAAAAATCGTGAAGATCCACCTATTTACATTTTATGACACGTGAGCCCATCTTCGGATTACCGCCAAGGAATTACGAGCGGACGTTTAATATCCGGCGGTGAGTCATGTACAAAGAGTTTTTGCTAAGGAAGCGCGGGGGATTGCTTGGAGTAGCGGTAGGTGCAGTTGATCGTCAGATGAAAGAGAGCCCCACATTCTCCTCGCACACACACACACACACACAACTCTTTCACGCTCACCCTGCAAGTTTCCTGGCTCGCTTTACAGGAAGCTCCCCGGGCTACTTCCTTCTTGGCCACTCGTGCAGCACCGCACTATAATGCTTGCGAATGGTCGAGGGAGGGGGGTGACTCGGTTGAGGGGTTTTACGCCCGAAAAAGTAATGGACCGAATAGCTCTTACATACTGAGATTTTTTTTCTCCCCCGATCGTTTAAAAAAACAACAAAAAAAGCAACAACTTTACAAACAATTTTTATTTTAACCAAAATCCGTCACAGCTGCTGATTCAAGAGGTTATTAAAATGGTGTTCACTAGTTGCCACTTGTCACACCCCATCCTTGAAACCCCTGACGATCACGTTCCTGTCTCTTTAGAAGGCTCGAAGAGCGCGTTTGTCCTATCCTTCGAGCACCATTGTTCTCGCGCTACCTAAACAATAACGCTTCAGTTCCCCTTCTTCTCTCGAAAGAACGTTCAAATCAGATTGCCCAATAAAACGGAAGCGCTCCATCCCCTTGTCACTTGTGGCTCTTTTCCAGCACGATTTCTAAGGACGATATAGTTTAACACAATACAATCAACACATGTGCGCTTGTACACGTCGCGTATACAATTAATTAATCATAGGTCTCCGAGGCAGCAAATCTTCAAAGTAAAAACAATATATTACAATAACTGAATAATTGAAAAATATTTATGAATTTATTTTTTACTTGAATGGCATTTCATGTCTTTATACTCCCCACTCGTCTCTGTTGCTTTCGATTAAATCTGTGAACTGGTGCCACTGATGAAAAGGCCCTTCTCGGATTTAATAGGGTACCTTATATTATTAGTGAGCTCAAAGTGAATCTTACAGTCAGTAGGTTTGAATAAGCTTCAATCTCAAAAGGCGCTCTTTCTCTCAAATCCACTTCAACTGATGAGCTTTGGGGTGCATTGCTCAGCCGCTCTCTTCTCTTACTTGTTAGTGCTATCCGCATTTTATTTGAAAAGTATGCGGTTCAATACCAGTGGCACGGTGCAAGTATATACGGGGTGTTTCAGAATGCAGATCCAGGCTGAAAAAATATGTACATAGGCAACAGGTGGTACCAAAATTGTTACAATCCCTTCAACCTAGACACATATTTAGACTTTGGTACGTTTTCACATTCAACTGGTTGAATCGAACAAGAGTTTAGGGGTTGGGTTTAAAAAAGAAGGACGGCATTGCTGAAAACTGCACAAAATTTATTTAGAAAACTACTACGTATAGTAGGTACCTATTTCTATGGTTTGTTTAATAAAATTCAAAGAATTACGCTTGTAACTTTCCAATTTTCATTACAGAACGGAGAAAACATGGCTGTTTTGTTGGCCCTAACGATTGGAGAAGTCAAAATTAAGATTTCACACGAGGCTCGCTGAAAGAAGACGGCGCAAATCTGACACCAGTGAGTCAGCTTTGTGGTCACACACGTGAATGATAGGCCAGGAACGATGCCACGAGTCAGACTTCAGTTTCAACGCACCAATTATTGTGACTCGGGTAGATCTTCGACAGAACTCGAAACAGGCTTTGAAAATAGCCTCGAAGGCCAAAAACCAGTCGAAGGCCAGAAAATAGGGCGTCGATTTCATCCCCCGTACCGTAAACAACCAATTATGGTTTTGATGTTTGTCGAATAATTGAGTTTCAGCCAATAGTCTGAACCTTCAGACCTAGCTCTAACTACATTTAGAACATCCAAACCACAGTTAAGCTCCAACCACAGCAAAGTTCCAACCACAGCCACGCTCCAACCACAGCAAAGCTGCAACCACAGCAAAGCTGCAACCACAGCAAAGCTGCAACCACAGCAAAGCTGCAACCACAGCAAAGCTGCAACCACAGCAAAGCTGCAACCACAGCAAAGCTCCAAACCAAAGCAGAGGTCCAACCACAGCAAACCTCATACTAAAAAAAGCACTAAACACAGTTGGAACCTTCTAACCACAATTATTAAGCTCCAACCACAGTAACGTCCCAACCACAGAAAAGGTCCAACCACTGCAATGGTTCGATCTAAGCCAAAGTTCATCCACAGCAAAGGTCCAACCACTGCAATAACCACAGTTAGAACCTCGAACCGCAGTACAACTTCTTTATGTCAGTTTCTTCAGAAAACATCAAACTACAACAAGCTCTAAACACCAGCTTTGTTCGGTGGCTGCTGCGAGTACAGTACAATTGGCAGTTGTCACGGCGAAGCGTGATTTTGACCAATCAAATTGGTGTGTTTTGTTTTTTCTGTTTTATTTGCAATACTGGAAGCAACCAACGAAAAAAGCTACAGTTGGAACCTCCAAACCACAATTTTAAGCTCCAACCACTGTAACGTCCGAACCACATCAAAGATTCAACCACAGCAAAGCTCCAACCACATCAAAGTTCGAACCACAGCAAAGGTCCGACCACAGGAAAGGTCCGACCATAGCAAAGGTCGAGCCACAGCAACTGTCCAACCACTGCAACGGTCCAACCACAGCAAAGATGTGACCACATTTAGAACTTTCGACCACAGTAAAACTTCTTTATTTCCGTTTCTTCGCCAAACCTCAAACTACAAAAAGCTCCAAGCACAGTTGGAACCTCCATACCACAATTAATCTCTAACCACAGTAACGGCCCAACCACAGCAAAGGTTCAACCACAGCAAAGCTCCTACCAAAGTGAAGGTCGAACTACAGTCAAAGTCCAACCACAGCGATGGTCCGACCACAACGATGGCCCGTCCCCAGCAAAGGTTTGACCACAGCACCACAGCAAAGGTCCAATCACATCAAATTTCCAACCACTGCAATGGTCCAACCACAGCAGTGGTGGCTCCTGCTCCTCTGGCCTGGGCATTCTCAGTTTCGGTTGTGGGTGGGGGGGAGACAGCTTTAGGATTTCCTTGCAAGCAAACTATGCCTGTGCATTTGTATACAATATTCTGCACTGGGGCAGTTCATTTCCACCCGTCCTCTGTGAAAATGCCCCTGTGCAGAATTTTATCCAAATGAAAAACGCTATAAAATAGATGAAGATTCAGTCACAATCAGCTGTCAACTATCCGAACACCGTAAACAATTCTATGTATAAATGAAATGCATATAACGCGGACAATTTTTTCCTACACAATAATTTGTGTGATCATTTCTAGTAAATAACCAATAAATTAGTGAACAAAAACACCGAAAATACGAACTTTCCGCTTTTCAGCAAGTGTGAATAAAGCCAAGCCGATAGAACTTTGAGATTGGTGCGGGTGAGGGCATTCGTAAGGGGGTAGCGAATATTTTCGTCCAGGCAGAAGCTCTTACTCGAACCTCTAATTGAGTGTCTAGGGGCAGCTATACTGCGCACAAATTTGTAGCGTAAAAGCAAGAGTCTAGTTATTCGCCGAATGCCCTGAGGAGTTATATGAGCTCTCGAGGCTCCAGAGCCGTCTTTATTAAATTCGGGGCTTCGGGCCCGGGGTAACATTGGGCCCCCTCTTTTACCGAATTTCATACTCACAAAAATAAATTTTGTAATCTGATGTACCAATTTCACGGGGTTAGCGCACTAAAAACCCATTTCTGCAGGTCTGATTCACAGAAAACCCAATGTCACAGTTGTTCTGTTGCTGAAAACCCAATTTGCGGCTGTTTGTTGTTTAAAAACCATTCGCCTCCACGACGGAAGAGTCCAGTTTAGGGGACTAAAATACCGCAGTTACCATCACAGGAACAGGAGGCGAGAATTCCAAAAATATCACTTTCTGGGGAAAAAATTGTCAGTTATTTGACGGAAATTACGAAATAGAATGCAAAAATGACAGTTTTGAGCAGGGATGTTAGGTTTTGACGGCGGTTCACGACCCTTTAACTGTGCTAATTCAGTTTCTGGGTTCGAATTGACGATTTCCCACGTCGATTTACCTGACGCTATAATTGATGAGCTTCCGAGTTCTCTTTCTGGGGACTCATCCCCAAATATAAGCCTACAACTTGACTTTTCACGTCAAGCTGCCCACCCAAAGGCCCAAAGACGCGAATTAGTTATTTTTCTCATTTTTATCCGCGATTAGCGCTTTCTTAACTTTAGCTGTGAAAGAGAGCTTTTAATCAATTAGAACTTTTCACAAATGTTAGTCAACAATATGAGTTTTTCTAGATTTTAGCCACGAATTATAGAGACATAGCACTTTATCTCAGCAACGAAGTCGGCGTTGAAACCGTGAATTGTCTCGATTTTGGCTGTAAATTAGGATACATCGCAAATTATCGCTATTCTCAAATTTAGCCGTGGATTAAAGAGCTTTTCCAAAATTATTTCCAACCATGCCATGTGTTTGCAGTTTTTATCCATTTTAGCAACGAATATTTAGAGATTTTCTCAGTTTCTGCAGTGAATTAGCGTTTTTTATCTATAATTACTAGCGAATTGGCAATTTTGCATTCACATGTAGCAATGAATTTGCACTTTTATCATTTTTAGCTCCAAATTAGCGCCTCTTATCAATTTATCGAATTATCGAATTATGGCAGCGAGCTAGCGTTTTTACTCAATTTTAGGGTGCCGGGTTGATTTTACGATTTTGGGTACGCCAGTAAATTAGGATGCCCCGCAAATTGTGGGTTAGCCGCGTATTAGAGCTTTTTCAAAATTATTTCACTTTTTAGCCACGAGTTAGCACTTTTTCTCAATTTTAGCAGTGATTTTCTCAATTTAAGCAGTGAATAAGCACTTTTCCTCTATACTACCAGGTAATTGGCGATGCTTTCACATTATGAAGCAATAATTAGTATTTCACGCCCCTATTTAGCGCATCTTCTCAATCTTTGGAGCTGCCTCCAACAACCGTAAATGAGCACTTTTTCTCATTTTTAGCCGTGAATCACCTCTTCATCTTAATTTTGGCCACGATTATACGATTTTATCACATTCAGCCATGCGCGAGTTGGTGCTTTTTGCTCATTTTAGCAGCGAATTAGCAATTTTTCTCAATGTTATCAGCGAACTGCGAATTGAGAAAAATCACTATAATTCGCTGATAAAATGGGGAAAAAGCGCTAACTCTTGGTTAAATGTGAAAAAATCGAAAAAAACAATTTTTCCTAATTTTATCAGCGAAATAACTGTGTATTCACATAATTATATCGTTGAATTAGCGCTCTTTTTTCAATGATGGCGTGCCCCAGTCACTTGTTGCAACGGTTTAGCGCTCTTTTATAACCATTCCTTTCGTGCAGCCCCCATCGAACTCAAAACGCAACGCGTTCTGAGCAATGGCAAATGGCCTGTACTACTGCACAAGGCATCGGAGTCTGGTTCTTGGTTATAGTTATCATACTGCTTATTTAGGAACATCCTCTATCAACCTATAATGTACAAACTGTGTTATTTGTGTTTATTAGTGATTATCTCAAGTACCGGACAGCAAGTATAGATTTTGTTTTCTGTTTCAGTTTCAAGTCAAAGGAAAATTATCGCGAAAACAAAAAAAAAACGATCACATGTCCCTGTTCACTGTTCAATATCTTAACTGCGTGAAAAGAAAAAGTAGGAGACGCGTAAAGCTCTGTGGGAAAATGATGGTTCGTCGTTATAAGATTATCGACACCTTCGCAATCTCTACACGTGCGAACAAGGCGACTAATGCACAAATCTTCCCAACTTGAAACTCATTTTGAGGGCCAACAAGTGAGATTATGAGCTGAATTCCCAACCCCAATAAAGTTTCACTTATGAGTTACTCGGGACACGTACTCGGCTCGACTGCCACGGGAAGATTTTTCGATCGACCCCCCCCCCTTCTCTTGCCATGTCTTTTACTTCTTTTCTCGCACCGTGTCATTGTCTCAAGGAGGCAAATATTCCCGGCACGCTTCTCAGCTTAATTTCAAATACAAACCAATATCCTTCTCTCGTTCACCCTATCTTTCCAAGTGAGCCTGCCAATTTTCGCGAAACTTTTTCAACTCTCGAACAAAGGCAGCTTTTAGGTTTTCTTCGCAACTTCATTGGCTCCATTGGAAAGTGGTTGTACACTCTTCATGGTTGGCCCGTAACAAACGGTTGGAATCTATTGGTCTGTTGATTGGTATCGCTAGTGCTACACTATAGTGCAGAAAACCATGTGACCTCATTGATTAATTTCAATTTCCAACATTGCAGCATACGCGAGACAAAGGAACAGCCCTAATCTGTGAAGTTTGAACGCAACAAAAACAAATTTTCAGGGGGCGCGTTAATACGTCTGCAGTTGCGGTGTGATTATGTAGATATATGTGTATGGAATTGAAAAATGGAATGAAATGAGAAAATTATTGGTGGTTAGGGGTAGTTAACTTTTTAGTTTTTTCCCCTTAATTTTCAGAGGAAACATGTGGTCACCCTCTTAACATGCCAATCGGTTACTTATGAGAATCTTAGATATTTAAAAATTCAAACACATAATTATTTGTTTGAATTGGCAACGAATTTTTCTTTTCAAAAAAATATCTTTAAAGCAGAGCCGGATCTCCTGCGACTGTCGGCAATACGTGCACAAGTGGTTGACATCGTAGGGGAAGGCAAACAGTTTGCAAGGGACGGAACGGGGAGTAAGACCCACTTGAGCGAGGCCTTTTTGCTAATTGGCGTAAGGTCTCACCTTCAAAGGCCTCCTATTGTCTTCTATACACATTCTCGTGGGAGCGTTGCTTCTAACGAACCGTTCGTGTCCCGCATCCACTAACTTTCTATACTGCTATAGTCGCGCGGAGTGCAGAGTAATTAGGAGGATGAGGAGAATTTATAAATATCTTCACTTGTTTTTTCTCTCTCTCTCTCTTTTTTTAAAAAGGGGTTGTTCCGAACAAAGGACCATCTTTCATGATAATGAATAAATCGAAACGTAAGCAAGAAGCCGTTCGTAAGCAGCGGGTTGCAGATTAACAAAACAGTAAGCCGAAGGAGCTCTATTCAATTTATTCCAAAGGGATGGACCCCCCCAACCATATCCTTCTAACCAAACTCTGTCCTGCACTCCTTCAACAAATATTAGTCTTGGCCAGATCACACGCCTTGCATGCTAATCCTGTGAACAGACGTCGACGATCGATAATAGAACTCAATTACTGAGATCCCCTTTATACCCCAAACAATCTATTGTACCTAACCTGAACTGTCAAAGGCAATGCGCTAATAACGTTAACGAATACGTAAAACAATAAAAAAAAGGAAAATTAGGCAAAACTTTTCCGATACCATAATTAAAATTATGGAATATCTTCTACAGGTTCAAGGAAAAGGTAATTACCGAGGAACCTTCGTTATTCCTCTGATTATAAACCTTCCACAAAAAAGCTCAAATTACTCCGCAATTAACGGGAAGATTCAGTTATATTTCCATCCTCTATCTTCTTCATAATTATCTGTTCTTGGATCTTAGTATGAGCACGGTTCAAGGGTCGAGAATTTCTAAAGACGTAAAATTGATAGGTATGTAGTAAATAAAAAATTTTAAAGCCGCCTTCACGTGCGGGCTGTGACAGCTTAAGCTTTGAGCTGTAGCCAATCAAAGAGCACCCCCCTATGAATTAATTATATTTCATTGGATACAGCTCAAAGCTGAGCTTTTTTCAGATCACATGTGAAGCTGGCTTAAATGAGAAACGCGTGTGAAGCCAGCCTCTGCCCTGTGCCTTTGTCTCTGTGACCAAAATCGAAGCTTTTCGTGGTTTCGGATCTTCAAAATGTTTGTTTTAATAAAAACTTTTTTTTATATAGTTCAATGGGGGGAGGGGTGGGTTAAATGTTCATGGTCCAGGGGGGGGGGGGCACGACCATGGAAAGGTTGAGAACCACTGCGATTCAAATCGGACGCGATCTTCCTCTGTCCGGCTATGACGAAATGATCTTTCAGCTCTCTCAGTTTTATATAGAGTTTCGTTTTTAAAGGGCGCCGGATTCGTGGAAATTGAATTCAAACGTGCACTTTGCTGTGGGCGACAAAACGTATCGCTATTCTAAACATTTGAATTACGTCAAAACAACCGTTTCCCCCTTGAAAAACTCGCCACGTATGGCTAACATTATTTATGTAGTTTAAAACGCGTGTTCTCCACCTAGAATTATAAATGAATCACTCCAAACTTCTGATGAATCGGATCGAAGAGACAAATATTTCAATTCCCACAAATTATGCTTAAAATTTCATTCAAAGAACAAAAAATAGCATTAGAGACCAACACTGAGTATTTTTATTCGTTTAATCTCCGCGAGTGTTTATTTAACTGGAAAAGAATGCTAACGGGGATTATGAAGCTCTACATTTCTATATTGGCTTCCACTGACGTAACAGATGTTTGGGCATGGTTCGCAGGCAGATGTCCAGTTCCGTATCACCTGCGTGGGATGTATTAGATCCTGCATTTTATTACAAAAAAAGACAACAAAATGCGGGAATATATGGTGAGGGGGGGGGAGGAGCAGGGTAATTCCATGGTTGGTCATTGAAAGAAACTACCGCAATCGTCATTCCTTTTTATTTCTTTACCCCCTTTTTTTCTTATCTCTTCAGATTACCAATGTTGGCTCGTAATCAAAAGAAGCCAATGAAGCGGGGAAGAGAAACTGAACAGCTCAGAAAGCACATCAAGTCAAGGATAAGTCCGAAAGAAGAAAATTGAATTACACCTTAACTTACTTTAGCATCCTTCATTTTCCCAAGTTCAAAATTAAGCACTAATTATTATTGAAGTGCACGTTCTTACACCCGATATTTTCAACCGCTTTTGTACTTCACTCGTTACTTTAATATTGGTGTGTAAACCCACTAATATAACAATAAAACATTGTTACTTTTGAAAGACTCAAAATAACACAATCAAGTTAACATGTTGCTGGTAGCAGTGTCGGTGAAAGTCAGGCAACATTGGGGGAGAAAGAATCTGAACAGTTCGGATTCTCCCCCACCCTCTCCTCTTCACAACGAGTCATTTATGTGTTACATGTGCAAAATTACAATGTTTGTTCCCAAAAATCCAAATTCTTCACTAAATTTAATGCGACTGTTTGAAATTCCATAGTTTCAAGGCTAATCTTACTGGTGTCGTGGATAAGGGCTTAGTTTTTTATTAGCAAACTCCAAGATGAGCCGAATCTGAAAAATATCAGTCACAAAATGACGTATTAAGCCGGGAAACTGGGGGGGGGGTGAGAAGCCGGGAAACTGTGGGGGGGGGGAGGTTTCAAGAGTACGCCCTGAACAGTGGCGGACCTACTTCCATCGGGGTCTGGTGCGGAAATCTCTATGTAGGAGGCCCGTAGGTCTCTAAATAAACAACGAATGTACTTTTTACGCGTTAAATTACGTCTTTTTATCAATTTTAACCACGAAATTACTCTCGAAAATCGCCAGTTGGCGTATATCAATCATTGGTACGGGTTTTCTTCAGATTTAGCCGCGAATTAGCGCCTTTCCGGAATTTTTCGGCGGATAATCACATTTTATCAATTTTAGCTGCAAATTTTAGCAGCTAAACTATTATAGCTTCTAAACTTTCAGCCATGAAATAGCGCCTTTCATCAAATTTAGCCACGAAAGAACGCCTTTTCTCAATTTCCAGTCACGAATTTGCGCCTTTTCTCAATGCACCCGTAGGAAAACGATTAGGTACAAAATATATATGGTGCTCGTGAAAAAAAAGAGTCCTTGCTGACTTCACATTCTTAATACTTCAACACCTTAACAACCTAAAAATCTTCACTTTTTTCATCCTTAAGCTTTTTGTGGGCCACGTCCGAACCTGAGCCCGCGGGAGCGCTCCGCCGCCCCGTTGCACATTCATTGGTCGGTTAGAGGCTATTAATCTTATTTATATATGGTGGAGACACTCCCAAAATAAATACATGCCTAAACATGCTCAAACCAAAGTTGTACAACCCCATCAGACACGGTAAACGTAAAACCTCCGTCATGCCTCGAAGTCTCAACGTACAAAGACATAGCCAGCGATTGGGAAATTTGGCTACAGAGTTTCAAATGGTACACAGTCGCTTCAAATCTGTATTCAAAGCCATCAGAAGTACAAGTCGCTGTGTTTTTGTCTTGCATCGGTTCGGACTCAATTCAAATAATCAATTCGTGGAACGCATATGACTTAGACGAAGATGACTTAGATTTCATCATAGAACGCTTCGGAAAGCATTTCTCTCCAACAAGAAACGTTCGACTCGAAATATTTCTGTTCAATAACATCAAACAAAAAACCGGTGAGTCCTTTGACGAATTTCTCACTAATATTAACCTTAAAAGTAAGTCCTGCGACTTTTAACAAATGAAAATGTGTTGAAGCAGCGTGCCCAATAAAGGGATTTGACGACGTGTTCGATGGGATAGGATGTTTAAAAGGATTCGAGTACGATATCGACTTGAAACCTGGATCGAATCTTACCATTCACCCTCCATTCGAGACAAGATAAAGACAGAACTTGATGAAATGACCGGGCAAGGAATCATAACACCCGTTCTGAACCCACCCCAGCAGTCAGCCCGATAGTAACAGTCATTCAGAAAGATAAACTTCGTGTTTGCATTGACCCCTCAGCAATCAACAAACACATCCTTCGAAGACATTATCCTCTGAGGACCATAGAAGATATTGCAGCACGATTGAATGGGTCGACTGTTTTCACCAAAATGGATTGTAGGCGGGGGTTCTGGCAAATTAAATTGGCTTCAAAAACTTCAAGAATTCTAACACTTGCTACTCCTTGGGGCAGGTATTCCTACCTCAGGATGCCCTTTGGAATTGCCTCATCGCCCGAGGTATTCCAAGAAGCAATTTCTCGATTGTTTGAAGGCATGCCGAACGTTGAAATCTCAATGGACGACATCTTTCTACTAGGAAGATGTCCTACGAGAATAGACTAAAAGACCTAACAAATCAAGTTTTGCTACGCCTAAGACAGTCAGGTCTGAAACCTAATGGTGTAAAATATGAGTTCAACGTGAAATCAGTGGAATTTTTTGGTCATATTATAACAGCCGAGTGAATCAAACCAGATCCAGAAAAAGTAAAATCAATAAGACAACTGCAGACACCATCGAATCGGACCGAACTTCAGAGATTTTTAGGAATGATAACATTATCTTTCGAAATTCAATAGGGACTTAGGCACTATAGCCGCACCACTGCGCGAGCTTCTTAGAAAAGAAGAGCAATGGTTCTGGAACAGTCCTCAACAGAATGCATTCAAGAGTCTGAAAAGAGCACTAGAAAATCCTCCAGTTCTAGCACTTTATGACGTGAAATCGATGTGACGCTATCAGTCGACGCGAGCAGTACAGCTCTGGGAGGAGTCCTAATGCAAAAAGGAAGGCCTGTCGCATATGCGTCAAAATCTTTAACCGAATCTCAACGACTTTTCCCCTTAAATTGAAAAAGAAGCCTTAGCAATGCGCTTTGCGTGCCAGAAATTCTACAACTATATTTATGGAACACGGTTGACCATAGAGACTGACCATAAACCTCTTCAAACTATTTTCAGCAAGAACATCGTGCAAGCTCCTCCGAGACTAAAAATAATTTTATTTGATGTCAGCATGTATTCTCCTACAATAGTATACACGAAAGGGTCCGAACTTACATATCGCTGAGTAGGGACTGCATTAATCAAGAATCAGATAATCCCTAATGTGAAGATATAGAAGTAAACATCATGTTACCAGTTTCGACATCCACAGCAGATGAAGTAGCTTTGTGTACTGCGAACGATCTGGAGCTTCAAGCACTAGTTGAACCGATTCGGAACGGTTGGCCAAAGAAAGAGCATGAGGTTCCTGAAGAAATCGAGCCGTACTTCAAACATAAAGACGAATTATCGATTCAGGACGGAATACTTCCAAGAGGGATTAGACTTGTGATCCCTCGATCATTCCATTCGTCAATAATGACGTGTCTTCACGAAGGTCTCTGGGGATTGCAAGGAAACCTTAAACGAGCAAGGGTGGCCGTTTTCTGGCCCCCTTCATCATTCAGGTGAATGATGACAGTGGGTGTGTAATGGCGGAAAAACCGGCTTCACAACAAGTTTCTACATTAAAAAAGCCTTTCTCTCTCTCCACTTGTTCCTATCACCATGCTAGTTACGCACTTTTAGATTATATTCTCTTTCTTTCCTGAATACAATTGGCAATTCGTCGAAGAGTGTCTATTTATCTTATTTTTATTATTCCAAGCCATAAATTTCACGGATTTGGATTTCGTGGGTATCGATTACCTGAAAATTAACGAGGGAGACGAAATAGTTGATTCCAGAGTCACCTTCTTCCTCTTTATGATCTTGTTCACATCGAATTTGCGGTTTTCACCCTCTTTACACCCAAATGTTTGGGATTTGGTGGTTTAAAAAGTTCAATTTTGTGGTTTTTAGCCCCGTTTAGCTCTCACATAACCCAATTTCGCGGGTTACGCACGCTCAAAAATCCGATTTTGCAGGACTGTGTCCTTAAGCCAATTTCGAGGGTACGGCCATTTCAAAACCCAAGTTTCGTGGGCTTTTTGCACACACAAAACTCGATGTTGAGGGTTTTGAATATTAAAAAATATAATTTCGAAAAATAAATCAAAGGTTTGGTGGACACAAAAAGTCAAATTTTACTTGATTCGAAAAGGTAATTTCACACTTTTGGGGACTTAATGAACCGATTTCGCGCATTGGGCTCCTTCGACAAACAAATTTCGTAGATTTGGTAACGGTTGGCCCATTAAAAACCAAATTCGAGGCATTATGGTTTGCCCGAAAAAACAATTTCGTGGGTTTGGCCGATGAGTCAATTTTGAGGTTCCGGCTTTTTCATATGTGTAATTTCGCGGAGCTGGCCCATTCACAAACTAATTACGACGGTCTGCTGGCTCCCCGTAACAACAAAATTTTGTTGAGTTTGGCTCATTGAAAACCAATTTTACGTGCCTGGCTCATCCACAGAAGCACAATTTGGTGGGTTTCACTGAATCAAAAACAAAATTTCGCACTATTGACATCTTCAAAGTAAACTCTGACGCCTCCCCCCCCCCTCCTGAACTTTATCATCGCTCTATAGCAGGGGTTTCCAAGGTTTTTTGATGACGACCCTAATTTAACACTGCAAAAGCCTTCGCGACCCAAGACAAATTTTGGTTACTTCGATAATGGTCCGCTATCTTTTTCACAAATTCTGCGACACTAGGGCGAAAGTTATTAGTCACTGCGCATCGCAGATCGTCCCGGGAATCCAATCGGTTGCGAGCTTTCGTTTTGACCACAACCTCACAAAATTGAGAACCCTTGCTGACAAAGATATATTGCAGGAAACGGCAGAAGAGTATACCTATTCTGCTTCGGTAACTAAAACGGAATGTTCTCGCAACTGCACCCAAACTTGTGAAATTACCGCATTATTCTTTATGCAAGAGCAGATCACACAACTCTAGTTGAAATCCCGGTATTTCCTCTCCAATTTTGTCGACCTCCGTAACAAATCGATTTATAACCAGCTCCGTTTACTGAGATCAACATATGCAGGCATGTACAATAGGTCCATTTCATGGCGGAGATTACTAAGTACGATTCATCCCCTCCTATCAGAGGGGGCTACCAAAAAGCTAAAAGATGGGAAAATGAGGATTTTCAGGTCCTACGTTCATGAATGTACGTCAAAAAGAGTCTTGGTGTTCGGTTGTACAGCGATTTGGGTCCTTTCGACGGGTTTCAGTCAATCCGACCTGGAGAATAGAACGTTACAGGGTTGATCTGGGTCAGGCGTTTAGAGTGGATGAATCGAATGCTCTCGAGTGCTATTGAAAAGCCTCGGAGCCTCAAATTGAAAAAAATACTCGCCTTCTGGAGGTAACTTCGCGGCAAAAATAGAGAAAATACGCTGATCCCGCAGTTTCTGTAGCTCTTTAGGCGGGTAAAACTGAAAAGGCACACTAATGTGCTGTTCTTGGGGCAAGTACGTGGCAAAAAGTTTGGAAAACAAGGGCTAATATTCATGGGAAATAAAGTGAAAAAGTGCTCATTCATGGTTCCTCGATGCAACTTTCAGACTAGAGAAAAAAATCGTAGCCTTCCAGATAGAGAAAAAATCGCTGATTCGCGGTGTATTATAGAGGCTAAAATATAGAAAAATAATGCAAACTGGTGCTCTTGGGCCAAGCCCACTGCTAAAATGGCAAATGCGCTAATTCAAGGCTATAAATGTGGAAAAAAATCACGGCTAAAAATTAACTTGGGGCTGAAGTTAAGAAAATGGCAAATTCATAACTGAAATTACGAAAAATCACCATTCGGGATAGAAAAGATAAATGGCGTCAACAACAACAACAACAACAACAACACAAAAGCGCTTATTTACAACATAAATTTGGAAAAATCGCTAATATCTGCTAAAATCTAGAACCCGACAAGCCAGTCACGACAGAGCCCAAATTCTGCCACGAAATAACACGACATCGGAGTTCCAAATCTGCGAAATTCTAATTTTTGGTACTTCGATAATGGTCCGCCATATTTTTCACAAATTCTGCGACACTAGGGTGAAAGTTAAGTATCGTTTCGTCCTCATTCCAGCCGTGAATTAGCACGAATTTGTAAAAATGACCAATTTTTCTGCGGAACATATATGTGTATTTCTTGTTTTTGAAGGACACATTGTTCACTTTTAATGCCAATGAGCCATTTTGAATAGGCAAAACGGTTTCCGAGATCAATCAATCGGTTTCGAACAAAGACGAGTTGAAGAAGGATGAGGGCAGGTGCCCATCATTCTTGCCTTGTCCAGGCTACGGACAGGCTACGCCCCTGTATAATTGAGTAAAAGCCAATTCGTATAGTTTCTGAAGGCAACTTCGTAGTTAAAAGTAAAAAAAATTGAGAAAAACGCTAATTCAGGGCCAAAATTTAAGCGTTTGTATTCATATCTGAATGTGAAAACTTAGCAAAACTGCTAATTCTAGCTAATGTAGAAAACGCGCTAGTTAGTGGCTAAAATTAGGACGAACGGTAATTCACGGTCAAAATTGAGAAAAATCGCGAATTAAATTGCTGCTAAAATTGAAAAAAATCGCTGGTTCACTGCTGAAATTGAGAAACGTCGCAAACTCGCAGTTGAAGTGTAGAAAAAACGTTAATTCACGGCAACAAGTCTCGCCCCCCTGAGAAATTACAATACTGGCCTACTGTGTCTATGGCATTCGTGGATATTAATAATAAAAAAATCACTAATTATCAGCCAATACATATTGAGAAAATCACTATTTAGCGCGAAAAACGCTATTTTTCAGCTCCAATCGATAAAAAGTATACTTATTCGCTGCCAATAATGGAAAAATCACCAATTTGCAGCTAAAATTGTGGCTATAGGTGAAAACCCTGCTAATTTGCTGCTAACATTGATAAAAACGTTACTTGCGGTCAAAATTGAGAAAAGGGCTAATTGGCGGCTCAAATCGAGCATAATGGGCGAATAGGATGTAGAAATAACACTAATTCATGGCTAAAATAAGGACAAATCCGTAATTAAACGGCACTTAAACTTAAAAAAAATATATTTCTTGTTTATTTAGATACTAAGGGGCCTCATGAAGATTTCCGCCCCGGGCCCCGATAGGTCTAGGTCCGCCAGTATCTGCACACAATTTTCTTAAAATCCACGACTTCAAAGATCTTAGACTACTAGAAAAAAGTAAAACGCCTGCTATAGACTGTTCGGTTTTCTTTCATTCGAATTTAATTCAGAGCAAACAAGTGCAGGGAATTGTACTCTGGCTGAAGGCAGTAAGATAGCTCGAGGACCGGGTACTTCAAATGAAATGGCCGAAACAGTCCACGATCCTAAGAAAAACAGCCCGCCACCCTACTTTGGGGTCGCGACCCGGGTTTTGGGAACCCCTGCTCTATAGCTCTCAGCCCCACCCTGTGTGAAGGAATTCTGCCATCAGAAATATGAGGAAGTTTTATACACTCTTATAGGTAAATAATTATTTGTTGTTGAACGATAATCCTTTCTTTTTTTTTTTGGTTTAGGGGGAGCGCTGATCCACCAACAAGACCATTGGGGGAAGCATTCGCTCCCCCTGAACCCCACTTTCCCACCATGGTCTCTGGAACGTGTTGCTTCATTTCGATAGTTTCGATTTGTTCACTCCCACCAAAAATATTCGAAGAACTCAACCAAAGTCTTGAACTCAACAACTTTGAACACACACACACACACACACAAAAAAAAAATGTACTATTATTTTGTGGTTACGTATAGACGCCACATAGTGATAATTTGTTCTAGAATTATTCCCGGTGCATTATTTTTATGAGAAGGGGGAAGGGCAAGCTCATTCCACTAAATTTAAGGGAGGCCAAAAAACCTTCCCTAAATGGACAGACTATTGGCGATTCAGATTATCACTTGTAGCGCTATCGTCGAGGCGCAATGGCGGAAAAGAGCCCTACTCTTACCACCAACGTATGGGCTCAATAATGGTGTTTTTGCAGTTTTTAAGTAGTTTACAATGTTTTCCGTCTTAATTATCGCCACACTTGATTGAAAAACGATTTGAGGTTACGACCTTTCTTCGATCGACCTTCTACGACCTGCTCTCAAAGGATTACAATTCGGGAACGTAGTGAATTTAGTATCCTATGGTTTGTACCTATAATGGACAGTACGTAGTCATTATCTCTTTTTGTTGTCTCACAATGTTGCCTATGTGAATCAATATAAATTTGATAAATGCACGGTCTCATCAAGGAGCTACAAAAAAGGGGAAGTGGAGTTAAAGCAACCAATTATTGTATACGCGGACAAGTAGAGGACGCCAAGGCGTAGGCCGCCGTGGGCCTTACCGAGAGCTCACGGGCCAAAAAGTGGCCCGCTGACTCAGCTGAGCCTTCCTAAATGGCCAGCCCGTGGCATACAGTGGTAAATAATCATCTTTAATGTTGGATTTTGGCGCCCCTAGGATTTTTGTGGAAATGAAAATCGCTACAAATTCGCGCCTTCTCGTGGTCGGCCAATCCCCCGCTTAATCCAGACCAAAACGGAAAATAAGGCTAATTGGGGACTGAAATTGAGATAAATGGCTAATTAACGGCTGAAATTATTGAGAAAAAAAAAACTGATTCTCGGCCATAAATAAGAAAAAGTGCTAAATCACGGATAAAGTTAAGAAAACTTCACAGCAAAAATAGAGGAAAAGCTTTAAAATCGCGGATAAAGTGTAAATTACAGTCATTAGCGTTTAAAATTATGAAAAACACTAATTAACGGATAAAATTGTGAAAAATCAATAATTCGCCAATGAAAAAAAGCGCTAATTCGCCCCTAAAATTACGAAAACATGAATTCTCGGCTTATTCAGAACGGAAGTTCGTGGCTCAATCTGAAAAAACGCTAATTCATTGCTAAAAGTGAAAAAAAAACTAATTCGTGGGGAAAAATAAGAAAAGTGCTAGTTAACGGATACAATTGTGGGAAATCGCTCTTTAGCAGTCAAAATCACGTATTCACGGCTAACGTGACGAATAAATAAATAAAAGGGCCCAGATGCTAGATGTAAGGAAACGAAAATGTTGAGCTTCTGAAGGCAAGTTCGTGGCTCAAACTGCGAAAAAACGCTAATTCATAGCTGAAATTAAGAAAAGTTGCTAATTCATGGATGCAATTGAGAAAAATCGCTAATTAGCGGCTGAAATTAAGAAAAATACGAACTCACTGCAAAATTCAGATAAATCGCTATAATTCACGGCTGATAAGGGTGAAAACTTGCAGCAATGACCAAAATTGCTAATTAGCGGCTAAAATGGAGAAAACTTGCTAATTTATCAATAAAATTGACTAATTCGTGGCTTAAAATTAAACTTAAAACGTCAATTCGTGGCTTCTGATTGTAACTTCGTGCCAGAAAGTGAAAAAAATCGCTAATCCGCGGCCAAATTTCAGAAAAGCGTTGGGTAGTTCGCGGGGAAAATTGGGGGAACTTTTAATTCGTTGATGAAACGTAGAAAAATCCCTAATTAGCTGATAGACTGATGAAAAACGCTAATTTGCGGCTGAAATCAGGAAAAAATGGATGTTTACGGCGTTAAACTGAAAACATGTGCTATATTCCCCGGATTGAATAGAGCAAATGGCAAGTCGCGGTTTCTTGAGACAACTTCGTGGCTAAAATTAGAAAATTTAGCGCTAATTCACGGGTAATAATCACATGGCTCATTAGCGGCTCAAATCAGAAAAAACACAAATTCTTTGCAAGGAAAATCGCTGAAATGGAGATAAATCGCTAATTCGCGGCTAAAATGTGAGACAAATCGTTAATTCAAGAATTTACAGCTTTTATCCATTAGAAGGCTGCACCGATCGTTTAACCGGCAAAAGTGGAAGTTCTTCGTGGAACATATTGTCCCTTTTTATGTGAGCACAGTCAGTTTCTGGGATGAAATTCGCTTTCTTTGCAGAATAGGGTAAACTCATGAAATCGCGTCTTTTAATGCGCTAATTTTACTTGAAAACTTAACCACTTGGATAAAAAACTACCACTTATCCATAATCCGGCTTGTTCCAGCTTGTTCAATTCAAACAAGGCATTTGAGTCTCAAAAAATCTCAAATGTGACTAGTAAAAATTTCATACAGAAAACCTTTTATTAATAACTATAACTAGGTTATAACTCCTTTATAGCTAACTAGGGCTAACTATAACTTAGGTTATAGCTAACTAGGTTATAACTCCTTTAATTACCTTCCTGTGCCTACTGGAGGGGAATTAGACCCCCAACTGTGATGGATATTTACACCATGCAGGGTGGGTTTATCAATCACCGGATTTCTCATGTAATAGCTCGGAGAACTTTGCATTACTGTTTACCAAAAGGCCCATAGCAACCAGACTTATCCCAGCTTTGTCTGTAGAATAAGTGCATTGATAAACACACCCTTGTTGGGGAAAATTACATAATATTTGGTTAAGGACAGTCTGTTTTTGGGGCTGAACAACCCTTCTTAACCGGAAATTCGCAAAGATATTTGAAAACTTATTGCGTTTTTCATTTGCACAATATTCTGCATAGGGTAGGGGGATTTTTCCATCATTCATCAAGGACGGGAGGAAAAATCTCTCTCGCAGCGCGAAATTCCCGGTAAATGGAAAACGGCATCATTTTCTCACCGCGAGTTCTTTCATTTTATCTCAATTATTTCTCGAAGGTGAGTTTAATTGTTAATAGTCGGTAGTAATACCAACTAATATTTCAAAGAAATGAACTTTAAAAATCCTAAAAACTCATAAAAAAGAACAAAAACTGTGTTTTCTCATAAGAGCCCATGGAAAGTCTACCGCTCTTCTTACTTCGGTGGGGACGCCACCAGAGCGCATTTGGTTAATCTGAATCGCCAATACTCGACTCCCTGTACCCAACTCTTGCGTATTCATTGAAATACTCCCTCGGGGTCAAGGGTTACCAACTAAGATACCTAGAAGCTAGTTTGAAGAAAACGCGCCTATTACATGAACAACAAGGGAAAGAGCGATTATCTTAGAAACGGCTGATAATCGAATGATGGTCCGTACGAGGACCATGTCTCACAAGTGATGCGAAATCGCCCAGTTCAATTACGTCCAATTTTCTCGATACGTGTATATACGTATCGACATATTTTTCAGCGTTTTCAATTTGCATAAAATTCAGCTCAGGAGCCAAAACATTCCACCCCGCACTGAATTAGCTGAAGAGCTGTGTAAAGCTGAATTTTATGCAGATCGAAAACGCTATTTGAAAGAATGAAATTCTGTTATTGCAAAATAGTTTCCGAATAGTCTGATAAGTGAGTGGAATATTTTTTCTGAAGCCGTTTGGATGTCGAACTTTATCTGAATAATGAATACCTTAAGGGGGGGGGGGTTTCAGGCGGGTTTTCATCCCTGAAATTACCTTAAAACACATTCGAATTCTAAAGTGATTTGGGGTTATTTTAGGGATAAAATTTGAAAAAGCAAGATCTAACGTCACTGTAGAACTTCCTGAAGATTAAAATTAGACTTTGAAATCGAATATTGGTGCAGAAATGGAGCCAAAATTTATGTGCGAAGTTTAGGCGAGGGGCTGACTGGGAACGGGTCGAGGTAACCCGCCTGAAACCCACTTTTAAGGCAACTCATCTTTCGTCTTGGGGCGACTTTCTTAGCCGTCATTTCCACGAGTCAGTGGCTAGGCAGTAGGTGAAATAAATTAAACATCACATCTTGACCTTGAGAGGTCTTTGACTCGACGTCTTTAAAACCCCTCCTTTTGAATGGAACAGGTTATTCAAGCGAAGAACAGGTAGTTTACCACTTCTTTCATTCTTTGAGGAACCACTCTCCATTGAAAAGTGAAAAGGGGGAAGAACCTTGAGACGCGTCTCATTTTCAAGACGCGTGGCACGTCTAGTAAACATTTCAAGGGGGTTGGGCTATAGCGGAGGGGAGTATTATTCTCGAACGACGGAACGAGGAGGAACGCAACAGTTCCTAAAGGGCCATTGTCCTTTTTCGAAGCAGATGTTAATGAAAGTGCTCTATAATGGGAGAAGGTTGAGGAAAGGGGCACCGCTATTGTTGGTAAAATCAGGCCCCGTGCACACCTGTACGTAAAAAAAAGGGGGGAGGTTTTTCGAGTTTTAGAGGCCCCTGTAGACAAAGGGGCAGATGGGAGCTCTTATTTTTTTTTTTTTCTTTATATGGACAGGATCGACAGCTGGTGGGCCATGTACTCTCACCTTCCGTTAGCAATAGCAACAACCCCTACACACCACAGTTCCATCCCTTAACGGAACTGATCCTGGTTCTTGAGGAAGTCTTTTTGTAAACACCTGAAAAGGTGCAACAAGAAAGTGGAAGGGTCTCGTGAATGACGTCACCCCCAGCGACGTAATCGTTAAGACGTTGTTGGTCTGACGTCACCTGTTTTGAAAGCCTAAAAGATATTGTCTGCCAGTGCGTTTATTTGCCCATAAAATTATTATACAATTTTATCACCGTGCATGAATTTTAGTTTATGTTAAGACATTTTCCACCAGGATTTTCGTGTCTTCAACCCTTTTACCTCTCAAGTCGACTCCAGTTCTTTCACTAAATCACAGTAGATTCTTAATTTCTAATTATGCACTTCGAAAAATAGGTGTGCTATGGATCAGATAATGTCAAGATATTTAGACCCTTTATTGTTAAAAAGTCTCAGTGAATACTTTTTTTGGAGGTAATAATTCCGTTCGAGGCTCCTCAATGCATATCAAGACCATTATTATTCAAACTGAATTTGTACAGTAAAATAAAGAAAGAAATGAATCATGAAATAATGATAAAAGATTAATTTAAAAAATGATTTCAATGTGCTTGCTTAGCATGCCCCTTAAATAAAATGGAATGATGAAATCAAAATTGTTTTTCCTATATTATTCCTGTAAAACGTTACACAATTCAGCTTGTCTAACCAATAACGCTCTATTAAGCACGTTTCACGCGAGTTCAGGAGAAATGTCTACGCGCTATAAATTGTGACGTTCTGAAGAGAGAAAATTATTATACTAGGTATGTTTGGTAAGTTAATTTTTGACCAATAAAGCTAATGGAAAAACGTTTACCTCCCAATAGAGATAGATTGGTTATAAGGAGAAAATGAGAGAGGGGAGAACACGTTGAAAGAAAAGCACTATAAATAAATCCGTATGGAAATGATTTCCTGCTATCTGAGGCAATTTATCAAATTGACTACTTGTTCTCTATTCTGTTGCACGTAGCTAACGTGATCGGAGGTCGGGCCATCGCTTCACGTCAATTTTCTTTTTTTTTCCTCTCCCACCCCCCAACTTGGAACCTCTTTATTCTCCCTTTCCATTCTATTTACACACGAATCTTGTTCGGACTAGACGTATATCAACTAGGGGGAGAAAAAAAATCCAATTTAGTTAGCTCTAAAACATTTTCTTACAACCTTTGGTTTAGCGCATTGCCGACACCTTTAATGACATTAGCATGGCCGATCCTATTACCATGGATTTTTTTTTTCTTTTCCCGTGGAAGTCACGACAGCGAATTGCAGGCCCTTTTTTCTAACATTGTGATAAAATTATCATCGAAGAGGTATTTTTGTTCTGAAGCGTGTGAGCTGTAGTTCCTTTACAGCCATAAAATCGATATTGGCACGCTCGCTCAAGCAAAATGTTTGCTAAATAATGATTTTACTAATTACACAAGATTTCTTTGACGGCCTTCGCTATACCTGGTCTCTGCTGGCAATTAGTTTTGATAAATGCTCTCACTTGTCGTTCCTTCCGTTCGAAATCGTTTTCGAGGAGCCTCCGGAAAATCATTCAAGTAACCCGCATGCTTTCTCACCCGTTATACATTGTAAATTCATTTTTCTGATATTCCAGAGGCCTTATAACATTTTCCACTCAAGTGGAGGACCCGCGTCCTATCCATAAACATTTATGCTTCAATTAAAAGAGGACGGGTGGAAAACTTTACACTCCACGAGTGTATTGCATTGAGGGTGGGTTTATCAATCACTGGATATCTCACGGAATAGCTATCTCTCGAATAACTTTTACTGTTTGCAAAAAGGCCCATAGCAAACAGACTCATCCCAGCTTTATCTGTTGAATGAAAGTGCACTCATAAACGCATACCCTGAATGGAAAACGCTAATAGAGAAGGTTGCCATGAATTATGTCTGAGTGATTAAATTCTTTAGGGCCGCTTCATCAATTATAGTCCTGGAGCCCACCGTATGAAAAATCCGGATCATTTGATCATGTCTGGCACCTGCACAGGAATATCAAGCCATGAGCATTTTTGCACCGGCGAGTATATAGCCAAGAAACATACCAATTCTTCTTTTTGTTTCCGAATAAAATAAGTCTGTGTATAATTAGGTGATTCAACTTATTGAAAGTTCTGAATCATTTTCAAACTTCGTTTGGAAGTTGGCGCTTTTACTGCTGTGCCATGGGGACCACTAAGCTGGTTTTATTTTATTTTGTATCCCCCCCCCTTTTTTTTTGTCTAAACCACATGTCTTCCATCTCGGGTTGCCCAGCTATTAGCAACGTGAAACCGTTCAGATAATGAAATGATACGCCCTGCCATGTCATTGAATTCGAGAGGTGGTGCAGCCTTTCCGTTATGATTTTATGGTCATCAGTGGAGAGAGAAAGAATGAAAGTTGCGCTAGGGAAATTCGTTTGAATTTTCATCAAAATACGAGTTTCCTTGGGCATGATTTCGGAATGTTGTGCATTACCGCATTTTATATCCATCGTGTGACTCGTAAATTGATGAAGAATGAACATAAGGGGTATTCATTCTCGGAAATATAACATAATTTGCTATCAACGTGAATTCTGTTATTTGTGTTGTTTAAACTCCGTTTCTATCGGGGTTTCTATGAACTACGCACTCAATATTACAGAGGTATGCTCGTATCTAGTGGCTGGGGGTTGAAAACCCGACCACAACACGATGCTTGTACTACAACAAGAATGTTTATCAATAATGTTTGGAATAAAAGTTGTCGTGAAATGCGAAATAAAACTCGCGCGCCCATGTTCCCTTTTAGCAGCATGAAATCGGAGAGGTCGGAGCACCAAAAAAATTGATACGGCCATGGAAGTTTTCTTGTTTCTTATTATTATATTTTTTTTCGTAGGTATGCATTATTGATGAACGCCAAAAACGGGAACGTAGTCTTCATTCCTCGAACACCAAAATGTGTAGTGCATGCAAAAAGCTGTAGCAGTAGGAACCTACATTGTCTGTCTTCCCTCGTTGAGGTGCGTCAAAAACGAACCGGTTTCGGCTGCTCGCCATCTTCAGGGTCTGAAAGTACAAAATTGTACTTGTCCATTTGTCAATCACTATCGTCAAGCAGTTAAACAATCAGCACGCAAGCAATGGCTCAGAACAGGGCACCCAATCGACAAGCGGCATTCCAACGAGCGAGTGGAACATACTGAAGCACATCACAACTGCATTAAAGCACTAGATGCCAAAGATGGTTCTCTGTGGAAAAAAACAAAATTGGTAACAAAACTGCCAATAACTATTCGAATTGTAATGTTAACGCAGATAATATACAACGCCATTATGAGAACCGGCCACTTTTCTAACAAGCGGAAACATGATTGTGTGATAATGGTAAAAAAAAAAAAACAGATTAGGATTCAAATAATCCTACCGCACATTGGCCCATAACCCATAAGTCTCCTCCAATTATTTTCAAAAATCCTGGAGAGTTTATTGCTCCATCAAATACTCCCTTTTCATTCATCCCTTCTTCCAAAAACGCAGTCAGGTTTCAGGCAATTTCATTCATGTCCTCAACAACCCCATCGAGTCATAAAAGAAATACTTGATACCTATGAAGAAAAACACAGGTTTGCCTGGGAATATTCTTGGACACTGAGAAGGCCTTTGATAAGGTGTGGCGTCCAGGATTGCTTGCTCAAATAAAACCACATCTTCCGGATACCTACTACAGATTAATTCTATCCTATTCGTCTGAAAGCACTTTCACAATAAGATGTGGCAACGCTTCATCTTCATCGAAATCAATCAAGGCAGGAGTTTCCCCAGGGCCCCGTCCTTGGACCATTATTGTACACCTTCCTCCTACACCTTCGGGAATCACTGTAGCACATATTGTGGATGACGTAGTGGCTTTTTGTAGCTCTCACTCGACTGAAGAGGAGGAAAATTCAATGCAAAACTTTGGGGACGACGTAAGGCCTGTGGTGTGACGAATGCGTATACCCATGAATCCTACAAAATCTGCACTAGTTACGCTTATGTATCTCAAAAACGTAATGAGTCCCAAAAGTCAGGCTAAACGGTATACCAATCCCAAACGCAGATAGAGTTAGATATCTCGGGCTCACCCTGGATTCAAAAACTTACATGGACACGTCACATTCAAGGCCTGGTTTCCAGATACCGAAACAGAATTCAGCAACTCAAGTTCCAGATTCAGTTTCAAGTTCTGTGGGGCTCCTCTGGGTATGTTTATACGAATATGTATAAGAGCGGTGACCAAAGAGGAGAGCTGCGAGGAGAGCATAGCAGAGAAAATGTTCCTATTGGTTTCCAGTAGAAATATTTATGCCGAAGTTGCGTGACCCAAAAATAGAGTGCCGTAATTTCTAGGCTCATTTTATTAGCCTATAACGTAAAACAACATATCCAAAGGGGCCCCTCAGAAAATGATATTATACCAATTACCCTCTCCCTTCCACCATCCGTACCAATTAGTGATGTATACCACTATTCTGATTTGGGTTTTATTAGTTAGTTAACTCCCAGGGACAAAACGTCTAATTATCCGCACGCCATTGGAGTCAATCTTAGTGGAACGCAAACCTTATCAAATAATAATAATAAATAAATTTACCTTTTGGTCGGGAGAAAAAGTCTTTTAATTCAGCCTTTCATCAAAGGTTTAAAAAAATAATGACAGATTTTACAAAGGTATGGTGAAATGTTTTCTATTGACATCTTTCATAACTAAAGCAGCGCTCTTGCCGAGCTAATATGAACTAACAATCTGGGGTAGTGATGAGCAAGAATGGTATTGGTTCTTGCAGTCTCGCATGACTCTTGCAGCAAGAACAAGAGTCTTGTGCAATTCTTGCAATAAAAATAAGATCGGAATGATTTTTAAGGAAAGCTAGCCTGTTTGACGGGAAAAGGGAGAGGGCTCTGAACACGCTTATTCGGCAAAAAGCGCACTCGCAGACAAAAAAGGTTGTATCCTTCTCCGCCACTCTTCATCATCATCTTATTTTTTATTTTTTCTGGTTTCCTCTTTTTCCGTACTGAGTTCTTAGCTAAGTCGTTCACTCCGCGTTGCGTTTAAGTTTTCGGTGAAGGGTGAAGGTAAAATTAGTGCCACCGAAGAAGAACCATCCGCTATTTCATCATCGAGAAGTAAATTTAAATAAATTTGTACTCCAATTGTTAGTGAAAGATATGAACAGAAGCGTGGAATCTGCAAACTGTGTTTTTCTCGAGGAGAGAAGTGGAAATAAATTAAAAATCTCAACTCTTCGGATTCGCGATCCACAATATTCTATCCTTCAAAGGCGGATCTTCAGTAAAATTGGGTGGGTGGGTGGTGGGGTTGGGTTGGGGGGGGGGGGTCACTCGAATCATTTCTCAACAAAAAATATGGTGATGGCGGGGAAGGGGCTGAAAAATCGCACGTATGCCATTCGATTTTCCTGGCGCTTCTAATCATTCTAGTCATTCCTCGCGAATCCCGTCCACCTCCGTCCAATCAACCAACCCTCGTCTACTAAACGTATTACACTTTCTCGCCTTATTTTATGCACCAATCCTGGGTTTTAAGGTCTCGTTTCAATCTCCTTTTAGGGCGCATCTACCCAGTTTAGTCACTTTTGGAGTACAAATTTCAAATATTTTGTTAGTCGGTTTTACCATTTCTTGGGTTTGGATAGTCCAACAGGGCATTTTTTTGAAGAGCGAAAAGTCCGTCAAACCAAACCACTTTTTCAGCGCGAATGGTCAGTTGCCATTTATAGGACGAAAATTGTCGGGATGGCCTTTTTCAGGGCGTGGAATAGTCGACGCGATTTTTTTACAGCATGAATCTTCAAATTGGCATTCTAGAGTCCGATGGTGGTGGTCAGATTGGTCATTTTGGAGCCGGAGGTGTCAAGTTTGGTCTTTGCAGAGAGAGGAATGGCCAGTTTGGTCATTTTCGAGCACAAACGGTTGGTTTTGCCATTTATTTTCATGGCCTGAGTTGTCTGTGTAGGCAATTCACAATTGCCTGAATTGAATAATAATAGCCTGTATGGGTATTTCATTTCATGTTTTTGGGTGCACGAATCGTCGATTTGGCCATTTTTATGTCAAGAATCATCATTTTCGGGGCATTGTCATGGCGCTAATCGTTAGCTTAGCCATTTTTAGTGCGCATAGATGCAAATTATTCGGAGCCGGAACTATTATTTCCTAGCTTAGACATAAAACTGCAGTTCTGTGTTATTAAGCTGGCGTTTGACCAGTAAACGAAGGATGTCTTTGTGCCTTTTTCTTTGAAGCCTTATAATTCATTGCACCGCCTTCTGAGTTACTCAACACTTTTCTCGGCGAACAAATATTGACTGTTATTGCAATCATTGTTTAAGGTCCCTGCGCTTGTTTTGTTTAGGTCCTGCTTGAACGATCGTAAGGTGGACGGTACATGGATGAAGAATGGAAGTTGAGCTTCTTCATTTCAACCCCTTTTCCACCGTCAACCGAGAGAGGCGAACACTCGCTAAAGACCACCTCAATAATATTCCCCTAAGGGGCACTAAGGGGAGTAACTAAGCCGGTGGTAAACAGTTGATGTTTGTCCGAGAGGAAGCTAGTCTAAAAGGGAAACGGTAGAAATCTGAAAAGCCCCCGCTCCACCAGCCTTTCTTTACTCTCAATCATGAAGGGTCGATACGATGGACATTTGGGCTAATTCTCAGCTATACCAAAGGGATGAAGTTTCCCTATACGTACATTCAGTACTACGCGTGAAGATATAATAAGAATATTTATTCAAGAATAGAATGTTTGTACTAGAATTTTCGATAAAACATATATTTTTTTTATTTTAAGATTTTGATGCCCACTTCCCTTCTCATAGCCCAAAATAAATCTGGGACACACAACATAATTTTCAAAACCACTATATATCTCATTAAACTATATGCTAAAAGCTAAAAAGAAATCCTCCCTTCACGCCCTTAACAATAAAATAGAATAAAAAAACAAATAATAAGTCCCTTGACACCCTGATTGCTCTTTTTTCAGCGTTGCCTCTCTTTTCTTCTTTCCGCTCAAGAAAGACTTGATGTAGTCACGCACAGCAATCGCCTGCACGACAGAAGGCATCGAATATAGGAGTATATATCAGACAAATTGAGTGAGTACAAGCCCCTCCTCTAACTAATGCACGGACAAACAAACGCAGACGAGCTATTTCGATTTTTCAACCACACTTTGATTGGTATGAAAGAAAGAAAAAGAAAACACTGCCATTAAGGACGACTAGTAGGAGGCGGGGAAGGCAGAAAGAATTATTCGTTGACCGTGCGGCTGCTTTATTCACTTAAATATTTTGTAAGTTTTTCAGTGTCCTGAAACTTGGAGTTTTTCAGCCAGTAAAAATTGTTAAAAATTAAATTTGTCAACAGCTATAAATACGAAGCTGAACTGTTTAGTCCTGAGGTACACAATTATACGTTACCACTGTCGTAATAGTATATTATTTCATTCAACTATGTGTATGAATATAGAAACACGTTCAAGCCAAATAGCATCGCATGAGGGCTATAAAAACCTTTAAAAACTCAGAAGTGGAGTGTAAAATGTATTTTCCATGTTTAAGGTCCTCCTCTTATGGTATGGTTTCGATAGCTGAATGGCTGACTGAAGCTGCTATGGATGACTGAAACGTTCCGTTTACTTTAATGCACTTTCAACGCCACTGCGTCATCATCGGAGCACTATGAAATGTCCGGTCTAAAAATCTGCCATGAGTGAAAATGTCAATAAAAATAAATAAACAAGACAGCTTTCCTAGGCCATGCTAGCTTTGAAACGAAATAGCCGATCGGGACATCGGGAGCTCAATCAGGTTTAATAATCAATTTTGGGGAAAAAATAGTTGAATTGAGAACCCCGGACACTTCTAAACAAGTTTCCCTTTCATTTTTCTCCCGCTCATATCCCTTGAGCCTTGCTTGCACTCCAAAGGAGCAGATGCTTGCCCATAACTCGAAGTTGATTCAATTTAGAATATACCGGGGACGAAGGTTACAAGTTTTCTCATTAAAATAATAGCTCAGCGACAGACGGGGAAAGAGCGAAATGCTTTCACGCACCGTCTGTCCCACATGTGCGCCACTCAAGAACACGAGTTTAAAGTTCTCCTCATAGCTGAAGAGTCAGCGTGGCTGTGAAGTTTTTAACACGATTTAAATTCAGGTAACCGGCGAATGCAGAATCCTTGTGTAAGGTAGCTAGAGCAATTGATTTTGACGGGACGCACTCATGTGCGGAGAGACGATGGATTAATACAATAACTGCCCCTGTTTTATCGTGACGTTCCTCGCACAAACGCACCACTCTCATCAAGTATATACGACGAAGTTTTTGTTCCTGATTGTTTAACTTAAAATTAGACATGTTTTCATCAGAGACGCATTTCCGACCTTCTCGCGCCAGTTGCCGATACTGCCGACTCGCCGTAGGTAAACAATGACCTCGCATCAAGACTTATATGGCCGAAGAGTCACGAATCTCAATAATTCTTCGTCATAATTTCATTTTCGATTGAACTTTAGGGTGAAATCCACCTTAAGGAACAGGTGGAATTACTTTTTCGGCCCGTCATCTGCCCGGGCGATTTTCGTTATTTTGGAGGAAGAGTAAAATTTATACGAAAGTGAAGCTGGCAGCCAAAACTAGCGGTAAAAAAAATCGATTATGCACCATTTCGATATAATCGATTCTACCGTTTATTGGACATGCATGTCTAAGGGCAGCCAAGGACGATAATAACAGACTTTTCCAACAACTGGTGTGTCTAAGAAAGCCTACAATTCAATCCATGATGGATGCGCCTCAATTGATCGGAAAACGTATTTTGACCAAGCAGCCGCAGTTGAATATTAACATTGGCCTAAATTGGCCTTTGCACATTTGGATAGGGGCCAGAGGAGTGATCGGATCAGAATTTTGACTGTTTTCCTGGATTCCTCGATGAGAAATCTAGGACCGACTATTTTTATTGTATTTTATAAAGTCGAATTTGACCCCAGCAGCCGCAGTTGAATATGAAGGTTGGCCGAAATTGACCTTTGCACAATGGTAGGGGCCAGAGGAGTGATCGGATCCAGGGAAACCGTGAAAATTCCGATCAATTGAGGCGCAGCCATCACGGAGTGAATTGTAAGCTTTCTAGACACACTGAAGTAGTGATAACCACGTCGTGAAGTACATCTACCAGTTGTTGGAAAAGTCTGTGTTATTATCGTCCTTGGCTATTAGACATACATGTCCAATAAATGGTAGAATCGATTATATCGAAATGGCGCATAATCGATATATTTTTTGGCTGCTAGTTCTGTCTGCTAGCTTCACATTCGTAAATTTACAATGATACGAAACGTAATGAAGTGAATACAATTTTAATCCAACTTCATTGATTTTAATCACGGGCTGAATCACATCAAAGCTTCCGAAAGAAATGTCAAATGGCGCGCGGTCTCGCCCTTTATTGTATTTTATTCGAGCTCCCAGTCTGTCACCAATCTTAATGCTCAATTGAACTTTTTTCCTTCGGTTTTTTTTTTTTTCAAACAAACTGAGCCCATTATTTATTCTACGCCTGACTCGATCTTCTTCACCCGGTAGACTCCCTTCTACTTTGCTGCTTCTTCGTCATGGTTCTATTACTCAACTTGAAATGTTTAAGAGCAACAGCCGATTGTTCAACAAGTAATCTCGCAGTCATTCTGTGACCGGGTCGTAATAATATTGTATTTCTCTTGAATTTCCCTTACTTCGTTAAAAAGCAAATAGTGACAAAAAATTAGTTGCCAAGGTTAAAACTGATAGCGTTTTCCTTTCAGTGCAATACACTCGGGGAGTGTAAGGTTTTCCACCCGTACTCCAAGTAAAGACTATGGACCACAGAAAAGGTCGAACCCCAGCAGAGCTCTCAACCACTGCAAAGATCCAACCACAGTTGTGCTCCAAATACGGTGGAGCTCCAACCTCAGTAAAGCTTTCCCTTTTCCTCCTTTTTCCTTTTCCTGATTTTTGAAATCCTGTCCCCCAAGGAAAATCGGCCACGGTGATAAAGGACCCAGTGTCCGCCTCTCTCGACAGGCTTGCCGACTGCATTTCTCAATTGAGTATGGTCTGAGGGCAGTGGCGTACCCAGCGGCCTTTTTCTTGGGAGGGGTTTTCAAAATTACATAATTATATTAATATTTTATACTTATAAGTACCTACATGAAATAATTTTAAAAATAAATAAAGGCGGGGCATTTTCTTTCGATATGCAAGTATTCGAGGGATTCAAGCCCCCCCTTCGCCAGTCACTTTGGCACCGCCCAGCCATTTCAAGGTGCCTGCAAAAAATTCGACACATTCGTACTTTAGGGCTGTCAATTGAAGGGGCCACCACCATCCCCGGGAAAATTCGAGCGGTCCCTCTGCAAAACGTGCGCCGATGGTGATAATTATGGAAAGGATGATGGCCATTTCGCCCAAGCCCATCTTTCTAGCCCGACGGTAATAGTGTGAACCCGTGGATTTACCTACGGCCGGTTACCATGCAGTCCAAAACGACTTCTTCGAAATATTGTGAGAGTGAACGAGAGGGATAAATCAGAGGAAGAAACTTTTGCTTTCTTTAACACACAACGTTAATTTTAATTTATTTAAATCACAACTTATTAAAAATGGACAATTACAAATCAGTCAGACAAAGGGCCCCCCCTTTGTCCTTTGGGGTTTTCTTCCCTACCGGCTACAAAACTTCGGAAACTTTCGGTACTCACATGAATCCCCCCGCTAGGCCCGAGGCCTGCCGACCGTGAAGACGGTTCGGACGTCTAGTCAACACTGTACTCCTCTGTACACGACTCAGTACTCACTGACTGTCCGATCTCCGATCTCGAAGAAGTTGCTTTATAACAAAGCTCTCTCCATATCTGGCAAGGTTCAATGCTTTCCGTCCTAATTCCCTCTTTTCTGTAAACCATTCCATCTAATCTCTATCCCTTGTCTGAACCCTTCAGTTTTGTATACGTTCTTTAAAAATATAATACAGTGATTCATTCTCGATTCCCATACCCTTTGTCCTTACTATCTATAGGGTACTGCATTATTTTCACAAAATCTGCAGTTCTTCAACCCCGCATGAATCATATTTGAAGCTCTTCTTAAACTAGCAATTAATATGTCCTATTTACACTGGAATAAAATTAATCAATTAACCATATTCTTCAAGTCCATTTTCCGCCCTGTTACAATAGTAGACGGCCTGCTTCCAGTCCGGAAGTCCATTTTCGAGTACATCGTTGTACTTGGCTCGCTTTTTCGGGTCTTTGAGAATTTCGGCTGTTCTTGCAATGGCTTATTTGTGGGCAGTACTAGGAATTGATCTTTAATGAGTGAACTGCCACAGCTTCGAATTATGGTTCGATGATTCACGGCCAAGAAAAAGTGACGAGGGAGAAAGACCCAGTTGAAGAATGAGGAGTCGCGCGGTAGCTGAAAAGGAATCGATTTAGCGCATCGTCAATGGACATATTGGCATGTAGAGATGCTTTCAACGCATTTTTAATCGTTTGTACATATCGTTCAGCTTGTCCGTTCGAGGCTGGATGGTAGAAAGAAAGTGATTGATGTATTCCATTCCTGGCGCAAAATGCCAACAATATTTTACTTCTGAAATGGGGGGCGTTATCGCTCACCATAATCTTCGGCATCCCAAAATTGATGAAGAATTTTGTTAGAAGCTGTTGGGTGGTCGAGGCGTCGGTCTTATTTGTGACGAAAACTTCTGTTCATTTACTATAGGCGTCTACTATTACCAAAAAATGATTATTTTTGATTGGCCCAGCATAGTCAATATGGATTCTTTCCATGGGTCCACTGGGAGTTTCCCAGCAATGGAATTCGCATTTACTTGGATTATATCTAACAAGCTGGCAATGTTCGCAGTTCCGAATGTAATTATCAATATCATGACCGATTTTCGGCCACCAAACAAAACTTCTGGCCAAGCTCTTATGGTGTCGTAGCCGTTTTATCCCACGTCATGGAAGATGGCTCTGAAAGATCAATATCTTTTGCAAGTCGAACCTTGAGTGAAGCTGAAAAAAAGTACAGTCAAATAGACAAAGAAGCATTGGCGATTGTCTTCGGGGTGAAACGTTTTTTTAAATACGGGCGGAAGTTTACTTTAATTACGGATCATCGTCCTCTAACGTCAATATTTCACCCGAATAAAGAAAATCCTCCCTTGTCGGCAGAATGCAACACTACGCACTTTTTCTTCAGTCCTTCACTTATGACATCGTTTACAGGAAAACAGAAGAGAACTCCAAAGCCGACGCAATATCAAGACTTCCCAATCAAGGAAGCCATGCAGATTTTGATGTATTTGCTCTTCGACAAGTTGATAATGTTGGAAAATACAACAATTTGGATGAGGTGGAGTCGACCCATGTTCGGTACGCGAACGCCATGTTTGACCATTTTTTTTTTTTTTTTTTTTTTTTTGTGCAGCGAGAGCTGTTTTGTTGGCACGAATCGACATTAGCACCACCTGAAGCCTCTGCACGGCGCAAATGATCAGTTTGGCCATTTTTAGAGCGTGAATTGCCAATTCGAGTATGCCCTTTTTAGGATGTGAATAGCAAGTTATGTTTTTTTTTAAAGCATGATTCGTCAATTTAGACATTTCCAAGCAGTGCGAACGCTCAGTTTGATGATTTTTGACGCGCTAATAGTTGTTTATCCATTTTAAGGAACGGAATCATCTGTTTAGGCCTTTGAAAGCATGAATCGTCACTATAACTATTTACAGGCCACACTCATGTATATGTTACCGTCAAAACCCGAATTGCCTAGTCAGAACTAGTTTTATCAATGCCCCTCCTTAGTGAATACTAGTATTCACTAGGCAAAACTACAATTGTCCGTAGTTGCCAGACAAGCCTAGTTTTTACTAAAAACTTTGTAGTTAAAACTAGTTGTAGCCACCTCTGGTCACCGGGGGCACGAGGGAGTTGCACGAATCATTCCTCGACCCCCCTCAAATCGCTCTCGTCAACTACTCGGCATACCAAAGTTCAACTTCTCGCCTTATTTCCATAGTTGCAGTAGGAAACTAGGGGTCCTGCTGGATGTGCAGGGGGCCTTCGACTCAGTGTCGTGGCCGGGGGTCTTGATGGCGCTGCGAGATGCTGGTGTCCCAAACGACATCTTTAGGGTGATCGCCTCGTACTTCGAGTCGAGGGAGGTACGGCTCCGCTACGGTAGTGAGGAGGTGCGGGAACCTCTCACCAGAGGTTGCCCGCAGGGGTCGGTTCTCTCGGCTGCTTTGTGGAACCTTCTCTTTGCCGCCCTTTTGTGGCTTTTGCAGGGGGAGGGTTTCGAGGGAGTGGCGTACGTGGACGACCTTGCGGTTGTTGTCGCGGCGCGCTCCCGGGACGAGGCCGGTCGGGAGATCGATCGGCTGTTGCGGGTCGTGGACGAATGGTGCGGGGCGGTCAAACTGGCTCTCGCTGTGCCGAAGACCCAAATGGTTCTAATGCGGGGTCGCCTCTCGCAGGGTAGCCCCCTGGTGGTGCACTATCGGGGATCACGCCTTGTGGGGGAACGGCAGGGCCGCTACCTAGGGGTCGAGATTAACCCGGGGAGGACAGCGACCCCGCAGCTAGAGGCGGTTGCGGGGAAGCTAGAGAGGACCTTATTGCCCTCTTTAGGTCGGTGGGGGGAAACGTATGGGGCACGAACTTCCACTGCCGAGCTCGTTACTTCAGGGCGGTATTCGTACTTACCCTGCTGTATGGTGTAACGTGGTGGTGGCACCGGCCCACGAAAGCTCAGAGGGCGAAGGTCCTCAGCTTGCAGCGGCAGGCCTTGGTAAGGGTGACCATGGCGTACCGGACTGTCAGTTCCGACGCGCTTCAGGTGCTGGCGGGGATACCTCCTGCGGACCTCCTGCTTGACGCATGGGTTCACGGGCGCCGCCTGGTTCAGGGAAACTTGGACTGGGTACGGTGCCGTGAAGATTGGGCAGAGCGCGTCGGTCTCTTGGCCGAGGAGTGGGGGGCCGCATGGGGCCTCCGCCTCCTTGATGACCTAGTCGTTGAGGCTTGGCAGGCGAGTTGGACTTACAGTTCAACGGGTAGGCGTACATTCGGGTTCGTGCCCGACGTTCGGACGAGACTGGCAGCGGCCAAGTGGTTCACCCTTGAGCACACTGCCATGCAAATCCTGACTGGACACGGCTCGTTTAACGCCAAGTTGTGGTTCTTCCGGCGGCGGGACTCTCCAACATGTCCTTGTGGTGTCGAGGAGCAGACCGCCGACCATGTGCTTCGTCGCTGCAGCCTCCACGGGGATCTGCGGCGGGCGACATGGGGGAGTGGAGGCCCACCGGAAGACTCGGCTCTTGTCCGTGACCGGCGGGCGTATGGCCGCCTCCTGGCCTTCTCCCGCTCCTGGCTGGAGCGAAGAGGGCTGGGACCGGCCATGCTTGAGTAGGGTTCCCTACTCGGGCAACCCGGGCAGGGTTCTCTTCCCTGTCCGGTTTCGGTCCATGGCGGAAGCCAGCATCCTCAGCTCAAAAGACTCACCTCCGCGTGGTCTCTCTCGGGCGCGGCTGGCTGGCCTGCAGCCGTGGCTAACGGGTTGAGCTGAGCGATGGGACCCACTCTGTTGCGGTATCCGGGCCAAAGATGGGGTACAGGCCAGGTAAAGGCCTGCAAAAAGGTCTAGGTACTGGCCACATCTTAAGGAGTTCCGCAGAGAGAGAGAGTAGGAAAACTACTGCATATGCGGAATTTTATGAAGATTAAAACGAGTCCTTATAAACCAGGATTGGTGCAGAAATAAGGCCAGAAAATGTATGCCGAGTAGTAGACAAGAGGTGATTGGAGAGGGGTCGAGGAATCATCACTGCAGTTCCCTCTTAAAACCCGAAATCAGTATAAAACCCGAAATTCCTGACCAAAACAATTTTTCAGGCAAAAGGTCTGACAAACCACCACCAAAACTGAACGAAAAAAAGGAATCCAAGATTTTATTATTATGAAACCAATAACGGATCGAAAATTAAAATATTCGCATATTCATAAAGGCTGTTCATTTGCTGTTGTGTGGCATACCGTTGTGGCATTTTGAATCCCGAAATTCAGACGGTTGGCACCAGCAACCGTTGGCAGATCGAAACTTATTGTTTTGACTGAGCTATTCAGCTGGAACTAGTTTTAACTATAGTAAAAACTAATATAAAATTAATAAGGAACAATTCATCCATGAATTCTAGTTTTCCCTGACCTCCATCGCCAATTCCAGATTTACCTAGTAAGTACTAGTTTTAGCTAAGGTGCTTTGGTAAAACTAGTTATGACTAGGTAATTCGGGTTTTGACGGTAACAAATACATAAAATCATTTTTGTGAATTTTGGGGCGTGAACAGCCAGTTTTGTCGTTTTTACGGCGCTAACTGTCAGGGCGACAATAGTCAGTGTGATAATTTTTTTAAAAGTCAAGGCGCGAACGGTCGGTTTGGCCATTGGTCATTTTGCAATTCACACAGGAATCGTCTGTTTAGGTTTTTCCTGGGCGCGAGTAGTCAGTTTAGCCGGTTTTAGGGTGCAAACAGTCAGTGAAACGAATGCGCGAATTTTCATGGCGGGAATCATGATCTTTCAGGAATTTTGAGGGCCGCGCGAATCGTTGGCTTAGCCATTTTCAATTAATAATTATTGATAATATGTTGGGCTGAAGTACTCTGGGAGAGGTTCTGACCCCCAAAACCATCCCAACGGGCACGCTTTTCTGTCTGAGGCACTCACGGACAGCGATAAGAAAAAAAAAAGAGTGGCGTTCTTGAGACGACTTTCATAGTTTCTTTTCCGGTCCAAATATTTTACAGATTTTAGACAAAATCCTGTTGGTAGAAGAAGTTTTTTTATTCTTTTCTTGACAACCACAAAAAAAGATACAGGAAACTGCCTCGCCACGTGCACCTTCATATCCCATTCAAACTGTTGCTCAAGCTGGGAAGAAATCAGCAATGAACATTGGTAGCACGCGTGTGTGTGTGTGGGAAGGGGAGGGGGCGGAATGAAAGTGTTATTTGTTTAGAGGAGTGCGTCTGGGACTTACACAGGCAACAACAAAAAAATTAAGGCACACAAAGGTGAAATACCGTACACTCGAGCCTTCCCTCAGGTAGGAAAGTGTATAGCGGGAACAGAACGTGAGCGGAAGCAGATTGATAGAGCTCTTAAAACGGGTGAAGGGCACCTTTTGGAGCACTCTTCACTAATTCAGCATCATCTGTTGATCCCCACGGTCCTCCCTCTGTATGATGTGGATGGAGGATGAGGGTACTCCGTCCCTTACAGGGCCGTGGAAGTGTCAGTGAGTGTGGCGGGGGGGGGGAGCAGATACAACCCACACTTACTTGATTAGAATTGCCTGGAGGCGTCTACATTATTAATGATCGCATCACAGACAACTTACTATTCCTATCTCTCTCTTTCTCGTTTGCTATTTGCTTCCAGACCAATTGTTGATTTACGAGGAATTCTCACCGAAGGTTTAAATGAACGCGAGCTGCGCTTTTCATGCCTAAAAACATTGATTATTTAGCCATAGTAGAAGGTATTGTAAGCCAGTAGAAAAAGGATTTTCTCCGATCGAAGTTATAAAAATTTCATCGCTCAATTCCGTACTTCCGATCGACAAAAAAAGGCTACTTATTCGAGCAAAAGAAAATATAGCTGTTTTTTCTTTCCCTGTCGTCTTAAGAGCCACTTTTTACCCCCGCCTTCCTACGCATCGATTTGTTTTTTTAGAATTAAATTATTCTCTATTTGTCAAAGGGCGCGAGGGAGGATCTTACGACTCACCCTGTTACGTAATTATGCATGGCATGCAGGTCAGAATAATGCTATAGGAGGCACGCCCCTCTGCTGGGCTCAGTCTGATTGGATTCCAGCAATCTATTGAACCCTGAGATTTTTCAATCAAATTCGATCGGGTAGACACCCATCAGCATGATGGGAGTTCTTTTGAGTACCTACGGCTTAGGTAATATGTAAGGCATATCAGGTGGATTTTCATAAACTATTTGCGCTTCGCGCTACTCAAAATGGCTAAAAAATGATTAAACATTGATTATTTGCGCCCCTTAATAGGTAGAAACTGACGCTTCGCTACTTTAAAATGGCTAAACAGACAATTATAGTGTTTTGAAAATAGCCAAACTGGCAATGCACGCTCGAAAAGTGACCAATTAATGCCCTAAAATGGCTAAACTGCCGATCCACGCTTATGAAATGGCAAAACTGTCCATTTGCACAAAAAATTTGTGAATCTGGCGATTCGTACCTTATAAATTGTTAAAATAACCGTTCACACCTTAAAATTGACTTTACTGACGATATTCGTCCTCTGGAAATAGTCAAACGGACCATTCACGCCCTAAAATGACGATTCGCGCCTTGGAAATGTTTAATGATGACTCGTACGTTGAAAATGGCTGAACTGACCATTTATATGATCTAAAAGTAGCAAAGTTGGCAATTCGCACCTCAGAATGAAAAAACTGACGATTCGCCATTCTAAAATAACCAAAGTGACAACTCACATGACTTGGGAATGGCAAACTGACCGTTTGAACCTAGGAATAACTTGACGAACTTATTCGAGCCTAAAAAAATGGCAAATCTGAATATTTTCTCACAAATATCGGTAAAAACTGAAGACAATTTGCGCCTTACTGGTTATAAAAGCCCTACGGGTTATTCGCACCCAGAAAACGGCAAAAATGACTGCGTGCCTTGAAAATAGCAAAACTGACGATTCGTGCCATGAAAATGTTTGAACCGACGATTTGTGCCCTGGAAATTGCCAAAATCGCGAGCATTTGTGCTCTAAAAATGGCTAAATAGACCATTCCGCCATAAAAAATGGCTAAACTGACGATTCGTGCCCTAAAATAACCAAACGCCTTAAACATTTCAATATCATCAAAGTTTCGCTCTGAATGGGTCAAACTCGTGCTCTTTGGAAAGCATTAGGGACGATTCGTCCCTTCAAAGTGTTAGAACTGGCTGATCAGGCCCTAAAATGGGCTGCTAACCGTACTGACAATTAACCCCCTCCCCCTCCAGCTAAACTGACAGATTTGCGCGTTCAAAAAACTACCAAATTGGACATTTGTGCTCTAAAGAACACCAAAATGACTATTCACGCACTAAAAATTGTAAACTCACTCACTGACGAGATTTCGAGTTTCAGACTATGGATTTTCTTAACTTCTCCCTCGGCAACTGTCAATTTCATTCGAACTGTCGTTAAAACTTTTAATATCGTCTTGAAAATCTCACAATTTCGCCCAAGAGACTGACATTTTTGACTCGGAATCTGTCGAAACTTTGATTTCGAGATTCAACTGACGCCGGTCCGCAACCGGTCCGCGGTCCGGTAAACTGCGGACGGCGCGGAAACTGTCAGTTTTGTCCCAGAAACTTTCAACTTTGTAATGAATAACTGTCAATGTTAACCCAGAAACTGTAATTTTCCAGTAGAAACTATCAATTTTGACCCATACACGATCAATTTTGTCCTACAAACTGTTGATTTGGTCCTAGTATATTGTCAATGTCATCCTCGAAACTGCCAAGTTTGTCACCAAACCTATCAATGTCTCTGGAAACTGCCAATTTTGATCCAGAATTATTCAAAACTGCCAACGTCCTCTTTCAAAACTACTTATTTCGCCCCAGTAACTGTCAGCTTTGTCTTGAAAAACGTTCAATGTTGTCCCAGAAACTGTCAATTTCGTCCTGTGATCCTGGAAACTGTAAATTTCCAGTTGAAACTATCAATGTCGACCCACTACTGTCAATTTCGTCCTATACACTGTTTATTTCTTCCATGAAGGTGTTAATTTCGTCCTAGTATTGTCAAGTAACAGTCAAGTTCGTCGCCAAACCTATTAATGTCGTCTGGAAACTGCCAATTTTGATCTGGAATCATTCAAAACTGTCAATCACATCCTTGAAACTGCCAATTTAGTCCTGAAAATTATCAAAGGGCGTTTATCCTGGAAACCGTGAATTTCGTTCCAGAAACTGTTCATTTTGTTCTTCAAACTGTCAGTTCGTCCGGGAAACTGTTAGTTTCGTCCTGGAAACTGTCAATTTTGTTCTAAACTGTCAATTTCGTCTCAGTATTGTCAATTTCATCCTCGAAACCGTCAAGTTCATCACCAAACCTAAAAATGTCGTCTACAAACTGCCAATTTTGATCCAGAATCATTCAAACTATTTATTTCGCCCCAGAAACTGTCAACTTTGTCTTGAAAAACGTTCAATTGTTGTCCCAGAAACTGTTTATTTTGTCCTGGGATCCTGGGAACTGTAAATTTCCAGTTGAACCTGTCAATGTCGACCAACCCTTGTCAATTTTGTCCTAAGAACTGTTAGTTTTATCCTTGAAAGTGTTAATTTCGTCCTATGAAGGTCAATGTCGTCATTCAAAACTGTCAATTTGCCGACAAAACTATCGATATCATTCTAAATAAACTGCCTATTTCGTCCTAGTATTGTCAATGTCATCCTCGAAACAGTCAAGTTCGTCGCCAAACCTATTAATATCGCCCGGGAACTGCCAATTTTGATCTGGAATCATTCAAAACTGTCAATTTCATCCTTGAAACTGCCAATTTAGTCCTGGAAACTATCAATGGGCATTTGTCCCGAAAACCGTGAATTCCGTTGTAGAAACTGTCAATTTTGTCCGAAAAACTGTAAACGTCCTCGAAACACTGCCAATTTCGCCCTTGACACTGTCAATTTTAACGTTAGAAACTTCAATTTCGTCCTGACCTGAGAACAGATTCTCCCTTCCTTCTTTTGTATTGACAACAATCACCTTCTTGCTTTTTACTTCAATGTTTTTTATCACCTCCTCTATCAACTTACTATTTAGGACCTAAAAATAACGAAACTGGCGATTGCCGCTTCAAAATAGCCAAACTGACTTTTTGCGCCCTATAAATAGGACGCAATGCAAATACCTGAAAAGCTCATTATATGATTCCCACCCTAAAAACGGCTAAATCGATAATTCGCACACCAAAATGAGCCTTGACTTCCTGGATATACTTGGCGTCATAAAAACAGCTGAATCGGCTCCACGCACTCTGTAAACCGGATAAAAACCGACGATTCGCGCCCTGAAAATGCCTATACAGATGATTCCTGCTCTGAAAATGACAAAATCGCTCCAGTAATGGTCAAAACTTGGCTTGTCGTTACTATTCGTGCCCTATAAAATGACAAAACTGACTATAAACCCTAAATAGCTAAACAATCTTAAAAATGGCTGATCTCAGTTCGTTCCCTGCCAAAGTTTAAGCACGTTCAAGTTTCGTACCGAGAGATCCTTCTAGAACCGAATTAATTTAGGACTTAGCTCTTTAAAATAGCAAATTTTGGGGGTAAATTGTACATCTCAATTGATTTAAACTAATTCCTTACGAGTTTGGCTCTTTCAAATATCAATTTATAGAGTTTGGCTATAAACCGATAAGCTAAATTCGTGATTTTGTCTTTTTCAAAGGACGATTTCGCGAGGTTCCCTCATTCGAAAATAGAACGTCACGGGATTTTTAAAACTCGAATTTCCTCAATCTGAGATGCCTCAATTTGGCAGATTTCTCTTCTTAATCATTTCTCGGGTTTGGTCCAATTTAGCATAGAATTTCTGGTGTTTGGTTCCAATACACCAATTTTCAAATTTTGCATGTTTGGATCTTTCAAGACCCTTTTTTGTGAAATTAACGCTTTCAAAGCCAATTTTACGGATTTTCATGGTTCAAAAATCCAATTTTGTGGGGCTGAATTATTCAAAAACCAATTTTTTCTGATTTTAGCTCGATAAAACCCCAATTTTCCGGATTATCTCTCCATTCATCGAAATCAATATCTTCCGATGGGTTTGGGCATTTCGGAACACCAATTTAATCTTTTTAACAGAATTATCTTAAAATTGTAACGAGTGTAAGCCTGATACACACATGCGGCACTTGCCAAGTAACGACGAAAATATCAATCAATTTCTAGCAATTAAACCGACCAACTGAAAATTGAAAAATCCTCCTAGAGAGGTGTAGCGGCTGCTGCACCATGGATATAGTGTCGGCGCTACTGCTACCGCGGAATAGTCTCTCCTTTTAAAATTGTAGAGGAGTCCATAACTTCGTCTTGATAGGAGCCAGAAGGGACAGAAGCGGAAACAAGAACAGTAGAGAGAATAAGAGAAGATCTACGGTTGGGGCTCACTACCTGCCAGCAAATAGACACCAAGGCTCACACCACAATTTGGTTCGGTCGTATACTTTTTTTTACGGATTTGTTTAACGGGATGGAGTACAGTAAAATATCAGTTGGCAACACTGCTCCAGCTCATTGTCAGTATTTCTCATTCGATCCATAGGCCTCTTGTCCCGCTGTTTATTCTCTCGCACTACACACCTTCCTCCGAACAAATTCAAATTACAGCCAAAGTGTCTGGCAAACCCTCGAAAAGCTGTTGGACTAATTCTTTGCAGCATAAAATATCCAAAAGCCCACATTTCGGGCGACTGGAGACCATATTTATTTGGTCACTCGAATGGTGCAAGCAAGTCGTACAAGGGCTCAATCATAACTTGGGAACAAATGCGGAGGAACAAAATGTTTACCTTTTTTTTTTTTTACTTTAAAAAAATTATATTACTTTGACAATTATTAAAAAAGCTTTACAGCAAATGCGTTTCGTTTAAAAAATAAAGAGTTTTCTGCGTGCATTCAAGCACCGCACGTTTAAATCATTAACGTGACAATTATATTACGTTGTTAATATTTAACTTGGAATTTGAATATTGAAATAAAAATGAGGAATTATTTTACTGAACGTAATATCGTGAAATATTCATGGATGAATTTTAAAGATACTAAAAAGATAATTAACCATATAAATTCACGAAAAATAATATTTCCCAGAGACGATTTCTTCGATATTCTATTCACCACACGTTATCGCAAGCTCATTAAAGAATCCCGCGTACACACGACGAAATTCTGTTCTCGAATCGACCAAAATAAAAGTGTCCGTAAGTGAGGAAGAAGGGGGCAACAAAAACTAAGCATTGATTTTAGCTCCAGCTATACGAATGCGCCAAACCCTCCCGTACACCGTCTCATTCTGTCTCTCTCGAATACGTTAATCATTTAAAACGCCCTGTTGAGGGTGTACAGAACTGCGGTTTGTTCTTTTTCCTGTTTGTTAGTGCAGCTGTGGAATTGAAAATTCGTCCGTCCGACCGTTAAAAACTGACTGTAATTTCATCTGAAAGGGAGCTAGTATATATCCCTTTTCGTGTTCATAGATGCGCTTCGTGTGATGAAAGTACCCTTAAACAGTATTTTCAAGCAGAAGGCATGCTAAGCAGAAACAAAAACGTCCCGTAAAAATCACAGGGGCCACTTTGCCACCCGAATGAAGCAAAATATGGTGAAATATACTCTTCACAAGAAACCACAGGTTCGTTAATTATTCATTCAGTGGGTAGACGCCCGCAACTGTTGCCCCTATTTCTTTGTGTTGAGTCAATACCTTAACATGAGGGTTTGCTTATTGGGATTCTTGAAGCCCGCATTCGTACGTCTTTTAGTTCTGATACCTTTTTAGAAGAGATTTTACAAAAGAATGTCCACAAGAATTGCAAAAAAAATAAATTACCCCCATGAATCATATTCAGTGAAAATATTTTCTCACGAGCTACGTGTTTCAATTTGAACAATGATTTACAGCAACAGTTTTCAAAAAGAAAGTCTAATTTCTGCGTAAATTGACAGGTAAAATATATGCATAAAAAACGAACTGCCCTTTAAATCGATTTCCCGAAAACCAATTATGGCGTTCAGCAGGAGAAAAGCTACGTGGACTGAATGTTGGTATAATTGACAGCCAATTCGAAACCACTGGTGGCTTAAATGACTATGAACTTTACGGGCAACAGTTTCATTTTGATGTAGAGGTAAATTTCGAAGCCCTTTCTTTCATAACGCCAGTGCTTGGCATTGAATGAATTGGGGAGGTGTGAAGAGAGCGAGAGAGAAATTCTTTCTTCCTGTAATCGAAAAAAGGGGTGGAGGAGGTACTTAATCCAAGTTCCCAGGTCGAATGATTAATGCCTTTTTATTCGGGAATTCTCTCTTCTCTTCAACAACCAGTCTTCCTTGATACATTCAAACCATCTTTCAAAGTTAACTACTTTGGTCTACGCGGAAATCGGTTTCTACTCAAAGAACGGAGGAGCAAATGCCCTCCTTTCCAACACCCTCCCACACTTCTTTAGCGCCTGTTACGGATAAATTGCTCAAAGCGGACAGTAACAGGTTGCCGCGGGAAGAGCAGGACATTGAGTTATTCACTGAAGCTCTCTCAAGCCTCAAGAGTTTCGCTCAATCCAAACCTTCACTGTTCGGGAGAGGGGATTATATCGGGGACGTTTAGGGGTTGCCACCCCGGACCAATTTAACCAACTGGACAAATGATCGCTCTCCACCGATAATCAATCACTTGTCCTTGGTGCCTGGACCGGGAAGGAGGGGAAGGGGTAGGGATTCAAAGGACGGAGGGCGATGTAATGGACCTCAGAATCAAGCTCGACGGAGATTTACCAAAGAGCATTAAGTTCCACTCACGCCATCGTATCGGTCTGCTGAATCAAAATGTGAATTCTCCGTAGCATTTAATGAAAAAGTAGTACCTAAACTAGTGATAGAGTTCAAAGGAAATTCCCTAAAATTAACGTAATTCTGCCTTATGTTTACGTCCATGTACTCGAGCAGCACAGACAGCCAATGAGCCAAATGTAATTAGTCAAATTCTTTCAAGGCAACACAAGGTTGCAAGTTAGTATTCAACCAATGATTTTGCTTGCATTGGGAGCTAAAATGATGCAAGTGCAAGCACTGGAGGCTTGCCAATGAATTATACACTTGCTTGAACCCTTGTCTTCCAGAATCCTCTGTGCGTGTTTCCTATCGGTTCAGTACACATTGAAACTTCCTTAATAAGATTCCTTAACTTACCGCTTTTGCATCTAAAACTTTGGTAATTAATTACAAGGGCAGAGGCGAAGCTCTCCCATTATCCAAGGAAAAATAGCACTAACATATAAAATAAACGGCTCACCAACTCACTTTAATTTATATTCCTGCGACAGTTTTCAAACAGACAATTATTTTATAGCGTTAGTTGTAGTTGTATAGCTCTTTGCTCTTTAGGATTGAAAAGGATGTTGAGGAAAAATATTTATATGCATAATTATTTGTCTTTACTTTTAGGGTCCAGAATAAAATATAAAAGGAGTTCCCACCTACCCAGTGGAATAGGTGTAGCGTTTAGGGTGGTGGTGGGCTGGTGGGGCAGTTCGCCCCAGGCATCACTTGTAATGGAGCATCAGTTGGCAGAGGCTTTTATTGAGGCTTTCACATGAACATGTTAAGAACCAAGCACAGTTGAGATATATGTATATAACGCCCCTAACCTCAGGTGCACAACACTCCACATCTCATCAACCGAAAATAGTTGCCAGACGTTCCGTGCAAGAAATCGCCGGTTCAGGTACTTCAAGAAGCCCCAAAACCGCATAAAATGGTCCGTTGCAGACCAGGGTAGAGCTATTGGGCCGTAACGACTGCTATTTGACGAGAGGGGATATAAGAACTACAATGAAGCCGATCGAAAGCTGAGTCCCGGTGATGACATGGCTCTCTTGGGAGACGAAACAGTCTAATAACGGGCCAGAGCGTGCCAGGGTCTGCGGATTGCATCCCACAACCGGTCACTGTTTTAAACAAACACACCCCGTCCACCCACCCACACACCAAGAGTGTAAGCTGGAAGAATTTGGCAGAGCCATCCTCACGGAATTGAGGTATTTTGATTAACTGAAGGAAAATGGGTTTTCTGAAGAACCAAATTCGCTAAATTGGTTTTTTGGATGAGCCAAATCCGCGATATTGATTTTATAAAGCAGCCAATTCCACGAAAATAGTTTTTTGAAGAGCCCGAGACGCTCTTGGTTTTTGAAAGAGCAAATCCGCCAAATCTTATTTCTTAATTTTATCCGTGAAATTGGTTTCTTGAAGGTCAAAACCCCACAAAATTGTTTTTTGATGCAATCCTGTGAAGTACCCTCCCCCCTCCAACTTTTATAGCACATCCATTGGCTTAATTACAGCAAATCTGGCCCACTGTGAAACTGCTGATTTTTACCCAGAGAAACATTCCCTCGACCAGAAACTGTCAATATGACACCGCACGATCTGATTATTCCCGGAAAAAGCGTAAATACCTTTTGAGAACCTTTCCGCGATTAAAATAGGGCATGGCCCTCCATTGCTAAATCGAATACGATGATCGGGAGATTTCAGAGGGAGATGATTTCCGATTTAGGCAGGTAGGCCAATATGCGCGTTTTTATAGCAGGTTCAAATAGCCCAAATAACGGTTTAGCTCTTTTCCTTGATTTTAACCTCAATTTTAGCTGTGCAGTTGCGTTTCTATCCCTTTCATTAGCGATTTTTCTCAATTTTAGCTGTATATTGACAATTTCCTCCGTTTTCAGCAACGAATTAGCTCTTTTTCTAAATTTTTAGAGGAAAATTAAGCTTTTTTATTAATTTTAGCCAAGCTAATTTGTTTTTTCAATTTTTTTTGCCACGTTTTGCAGCAGTGTTTTAAATTTCTGCTATGGATTAGCACTGTCTTTTAGTCTGAGTGCGGATACAGTATAGATTTTGCGGTTTGTCTCAATTTCAGCTGTGAAGTAGCGTTTTCTGCTAATTTTTCAGCGAATTAGCATCTATTAGCTTTTTTAACTGAGAGCCGGTGATTTTTCGCAATTTAGTTGTGAATTTGCCAGTTTGGCCCTGTTTTAACCCGAATTTTTATTTGGTCAATATTATCCACGATTTTTTTTTTTTTTTTTTTTTTGCACTTACGAACTTGAATTGGTAGCGTGTTTTCTCAATTTTAGTCGTTGACTTGGCCCGAAAACAACACTTTTGCGTTTATTTCTACATTTTAGCCGTGGAATGGCCACCATACACCGCGATTCGGCGATGTTTTCTCGATTTTTGCATCGCGAGACCACGAATCAGAGCTTTTTTTTGTAGTTATACTCACAATTTATTAGCGTTTTTTCCAGAGTTTTTGCCGCTTCAGCAAATTTCAAATCGCTGATCACTACGACCGTTGCCAGCCATTCTGACAGGAGGGGGGGGGGGCAGCTGGGATGGATGAAGGGCAGGCCCGTCGAGAGGGAAGTGGCAGTTGTTGGATATTTGCTGGCGCTGGGGCTGCTGGGGTAGGACTTTGGCTGTGATTTGATCTTTGCTGTAGTTGGAGCTTTGCTGTGGTTGGAGCTTTGCTGTGGTTGGAGCTTTGCTGTGGTTGGAGCTTTGCTGTGGTTGGAGCTTTGCTGTGGTTGGAGCTTTGCTGTGGTTTTAGCTGTGCTGTGATTGGAGTTTTGCTGTGGTTGGAGCGTTTCTGTGGATGTTGTTTTACTGTGATTGGCGCTTGGCTGTGGTTTGTAGTGATGCTGCGGTTGGATCTCCTTTGTTTTCGGATGCTGGCCTATGGAGAGAGAGCTAGGGGGAGCACACACGTCAATCAGGACACCAAAACTGTGTTGGGATGATGGTGCTGTTGGTTGGGGGGTTAGTTAAAGGGTCCCATTGAGCTCGGTTCCTGTGCTCGACTATGCTCACAGCACGTCAGGTACCACTCCTCCTTAAAATCCTTTCACAATTAGTCACACTAATCCCTTTGCAATTACATAAATTAGAAATGCAGCAAGGTACAACTCCCGATTGACAACAACGCACTATTCAACTATTTTCACCTGATTGACTGAGTTCGGCTTTCTTGCACCGCTTTTCTTGGTTTTTATTTCATCTTTAAAACTTTTGTGAGGGGCAGGAGGCTTGGTGTACGGTTGTACAGCGTTTTGGCTCCTTCCGACGTTTTTCAATCCATTCCATCCGACCTGGAGGAAAGAACGCCACTGGTGATCAGAAAATAGAGTGGCTGAATCGAATATTCAGCCCAGCACGAATACACTAACTCTCAAGGCTCAATTTGAGAAAATTCACACCTCCAGAAATATAGTTTTCTCTAGCTCATCCCATCACTTCGCCTTTCTACATGGGGGGCCTTAAAGGTGAATAAAGAAGCGCCCCCCTCCCGCTCACTGCACTGAAGAGAGAATTTTCAGGTGCTTACAGGGTCTGTTAAATACTTCTCTAAGAAGGAATAAGCTGCCTGGTACAAGGGCTGTAACACTACGATATTTTCCTTGGACCTTGTGGGCGCACGAGCCGTAGGAGCACGCATTAAGATGGAGGAACTTGAGAGCTAAAGGACTGATTTGTAACCGGTTGGGAACATGGAAAATGTAAAATGTGCCCCGTTTAAGATCTTCAATGAAGCTCCCAATTATTGATACACTAGTTGGTGCGTTACATGATAGAAACGTTTATTTAGCTCATTACCGTTAACGAGTAGTTTATCCTGGAATAAAATAAATGAAGGCTAGCGTAGAGTATAAATGCTTCAGCTGCTTGATTTTTCCCTTTTTCTCCGGCTGCGTTTAATCATTTAATGGACCGTGGCGTTTTAATATGGCAGAGCCACTCTTTCACTCCCTTCCACTATGCACCTATCTAACCAACACTTTCGTAACGTGTGGTTATTTCATTCTCTTATTGCAGCCTAATGCGATATCACGATGGGTTTTATGCCGGGCAGCTGCCGTATAAAAAGTAACAGTAAAGCTCTTAGCGTTCGTCTTTGTCCAGGTGCTGTTCTTGTTAAAAAATGAATGAATTAATTCATTGGTATATACACAGGCACGTATATTTCCAGCGCAGATAGTTTGAAATGAATAGCAATTGTTTTTGAATTATTAAAAAGTAAAAATTGCAGCTTTGTCGCTCGATTTCAACAAAAGTAAAGGGAAAGGGGGTATCTGCTTATTAGCCCTGTATACTTAAAACATGGTCGATATGGCAAACCCGTTATTCCTAAGATACTACGAGTTTTTACTTTTTAATTCACAGTCATTTTGATGCTCATACCTGCGTACACTTGCATTTTTCACTAATCGGAAGGTCCCTGAGGTCAACCCTTCCAAAGCATGAGTTTGCCCCCATTTTGAAAATAACGTGTCATGGGTCGTTGAAACAATGGTCTTTCTAGCCCATGGTTGAGATAACGAAGGGGGAGAAAGCCAGGAGTCAACCCCTTCCTATACGCATAGGCTTATTTTATGCTGACTGACGTTCGCCTCACAACAGGCTCAGGATTTTCCTCCATTGTGTCCCCTTCGGGCTCGCCGTTCAACTAATTAGTAACCATCAAGTGACAAGAGTAATTAATAAAGCAAAGATGCTAGTTGCAGCCATTCAACCCTCTTCAAGATATTCCATTATCACGCGATGTGAAGGGAACGGAACGTGAAATTTCCTGAATTGGACATCTTTTCGTGACCTCTCTCGTAAATCCATTAATTCTCCGAGTGAGTTGTGCCGTGTGGAATGGTATAGTGGTGGGGTGAGGAGCGGGTGGACAATCTGAAGTTCACCTAAATTGTTACAATTTTCACAGAAACCTTCAGAATTCAATACAGAACGTTTAAAACGGATGCAATCATTGAGGCACTTGTCAAACTGCGATTGGAGTGCAACATGTTGGCAGTGCCAAGTGTTGCTTTCCCCTTTGGATTTTCAGTGGATGACGGAGGGGAGACGAGTTTGGAGTATAGGGGCGCGCAATACAATTAACAATGGTCCCATGGACAAAAGCTCCCCGTAATAAGCTTCGATTGACACGGGAACCCACTTTTTAATCAAGCTTTTCGTAGTACTACTAAGGGGGGTAATATTCTTTGTTTCGGAGAGGGGAACGACCAGGGTTTCATGGGGTACATCTGTGTCATGAGCTACAGATGGTGATAATGAGTTGGAATCCCCTCACTGAAAAACTTGAAAACTCTGCGTAAAAAGTTTAGAAACTTTGGGGTGTATGATTATCAACTTGGGATCAATAATAATTACTCCTGCCCAGAAAAAATTATTAACTGGAGAAACACATATTGTATTATGTTATACAAAAAATTGTATACTACCTATACGTTGTCGTGCAAGAAGGGCACGTAAAAGAAGAGCAATCGTATAAGGAGAGCACACTACCTCATAACCTCCTCTTGACCGTATAAGAAGAGCACAAATCCTTTATACGTAATATACGCACGAACTTAATGAAGGGTCTTCTTAATCCCTGGGGTTGTATTTATGAAGGCTATAGGCATATTCCCTTTCGTACCTCACATCATACATATAAATCGTACATACCTTATTGCAATAACGAACATATTCCAGTGGCGGACCACGGCCCCACACCCATCGGACCCCGCGGTGGAAATCTCCAGGAGGCCTCTCTTTATAGTCTCGAAATAAACCTGGAATAAACTATTTCGTAGCGTTTAGTTTCTCTTTCTAAATTTGAACCTAGAAGTTGCCTCCTGAAACCGCGAGTAGTCGTTTTTTCAATTTTAGCACTTTAACCTTTCAATTCTAGCCGCAAATAGCACATTTTCAGAATTATAGCTGCGCACATTACATAATTTTTTCTCAATTTAAGCCACGAAGCACTGGCGAGCCTACAGCGTTACTATGACTTTTTCCTTATTTCAGCCACGAACCGCTGATACCGCTGATTAGCGATTATGATTTTTTTTAAATTTTACCAGCGAATTAGTGCATTTCACAATTTTGACCGCATGCAACGTTTTTCTCAATTTTATAGCCGCATAGTAATGTTTTTATCCCGTGAATAAGCGATCTCTCTCAATTTTAGCCACGGATTGGCGATTTTGAGAGAGTGAGGGAAAGTGTCATTACGGCGTTTTAGCAGTGAATTAGCTATTTTTCTCAATTCGAGCTGAAAATTAGCGCTTTTCCTTAGATGTATCCGAGAGTTAGCAGCTTTTTTCCCTATATGTATAGTCATGAATTGGCGCTTTCCCTCAATAATTTTGAGACACGAGGTGGCTTCTGAACTTTCACATCCCTTTCATGGACGATCTCCGACGTGTTCACCACATCCGACCACGTCCTCATCATTACAGAAATCGACGACGCTCACCATCAGCCCCCTCGAGTCGCGTGTCAACCCTCCCGCCTTGATCGGGCAGAGTCACCGACCTCGCAGAGATCGTTATGCGCGCAGCCTCTCGCAGTGCACCACGTCATCGACCCCCGTTCGGCCACCGGCACCGTGGTGGACCCCAGCACTCGGTGTTTCGCGCACCTCGACGCGGTGACTTCGAAGGCAAATAGCCACGCGGTGGGGCCTCCATCCACGATCGATATCACCGGTGGCAATTCGGGGGGATTACTCACCGGTCAACGGAACTGGCAATTCTCCACCTCCAAGAGCAAATCGCAGCCAACCCGCATCGCATCACATCGTCGCAACCTGGTGCGCCACTCGTCGTCTCATGATTAATTACGCGAAGTCGTCTTTAACGATATTCCGAGGGGACCAGCTCTTCCCACCCCAGCGGCACCTCCGGACCTCCACCAACCTATTCCGCCTATACCTGGGTGTTAAATTGATGAGGTCGGGACTATCAACCCAACACCTGGCATACCTGGCACGCACAATCACCGCCAGCACACCTGACTCTCCACATGCTAGCTGGTGTCCTCCCCCTGGACTTGAAGCTCGACGTCCGCGCCGCCGTTCGAGCCCGCCTCTTGGGAATCACCCACCCACTCCCTGACTGGCTCTGGCCTCATCTCATACACACTCTAACCGGATGAGTACGCAAAAAAATGCCGCCAAGCGGCTGCGGTACGTTGGCAAGCCGAGTGGGATAGCAGAACCACTGGTCGGCACACACACCGCATCACACCATCGATTAAGGAGGGCCTACGGTGGAAGTGGTGCTTCCTCAGTTATCCAGCGGTACAGCTTCTGTCAGGGCACGGCTCCTTCAACGGGAAGCTCTACTTCCACCGCCTCCGAGAGAACCCCCACTGCCCATGCGGGGGCGAGACCGAAACGGCGGAGCATGTCCTCTTTCGCTACCCACAGTATCGCGACCTCAGGGAACTGTCGCGAATTCCACAAAACCTTCATCAACTCGTCGCCACCAGGGCATCTGCTTGTCGCATCCTCGCCTTCACCAACGCATGGTGCCATCGTCGGGGCAGCCCAACAGTGGCCAACGTTGGAGATCTAGCCACTAGCCAACTCTCAGCTCCAGATACCCGGAGTAGGTACCGACACTTAGAGATCCAGAGACCACCACACCACATCACCGCCGCGCTCTCACTACCTTGGCTCTACAAGCATCCACCAGTTCGCCGCATGTAACCTTCTGCAGACTCCTTGGACTCTAGGTTCCGGTGCCCCCCCTCCACACATAATTACGGATATCACTCTCCACCTCATATTTAACCTGTAAAACTCCCCATCGCCAAGCCGGTAACATGTCAGCTTTGACCAGTTGGCACGGCTGACGGGGAGTGGGGTGGAGATAACCAGGACCTTTACGTGCCAGGTCACTTCCCGGCCACACAGTCCGGAAATAAATGGTTTGCGTCCTAAAGGACGTTCCGCCAGGGCGCGAAGAAGGCACAATCCTGGATTCTGAAGTTGCCTTCTGAAACAGAGAATTTGGGTATGTACCGCCGTTTGTCTGGGTTCAGGTATAGTCGACAGGAGCTCAAACCGAATCAATGAGGTTCTTTTACCCTGTAATGTACATGCTATTTATTCGCTATCTGACAACCTTTACCCAGGCCCGATGGCTTGCGGTAGGAGTACACGATCTGACGCGAGGGCTGGTCACGAGGCTTCGTCCCCCCTGTGCACGGATGTGCGTCCCGCTGTCCCCAACTCTGGCAACCCCCGACTCTAGCTGTGAACTCCCCCAACTATATATTCAATTCCCCGAAATTTTATTTTAAAAAACTGGGAACGTGTTTGTAAAACCCCAATGGTGGATTTCACCACCGGGAGTTAAGGCTTGAGTTACGTTAACTCAGAATTAACTGAAAAAAGGCGTCAATATTTATGTAAACAATGTTAAAGTTAGGTAACTCCAACCTAACTCCCGGTGGTGAAATTGGCCCTAAGTGTTGTGGATATTGGATAACAAGCAGTTTCCTCAAGGGTTTGTTGACGCTATCGGGTCATTCTCCCCCGCTCGTCCCTGAGCTCGCCAGGTTCACTCACCGAGCGGCGAGTAATTCCCTGGATCGAGCTCCTTTTCTCTATATTACCCTTGCACAACGACGCAAAAACTTTCCTTCAAACTTATTTGTGAGACAGGTTTCAACCAGCAGATTTGTGCATTTGTGCTTCATTATGTGCTGGGGCAAACCCGTTTGCACAAGTAAGTTTGAAGAATAGTTCGAGCGTGTGGGCGGGACTTTGACAAAAATTGAAATTTGTTTCTGTTGATTTGGAACAGCTATTTGTTTCGGGCGTAAGAAAAAAAAACACAAAAACCGATCACGAAACTTTTAATAAACGAAAATTAAAGCGAAAGAATAAACGTGGTTTAAAAAAAAAAGACTGAGCGAGAGAGTGAGAGAGAACTGGTAGGTTTTCTGTGAGAAGGCATGAATGAATCTGAGGGGCACTCTGGGGAGAACAAAATGGATGTTAAATGATAACATTTTAACACTCCCACTCTTTACAAACACATTTTTGTACATAAAATCTGAAATTGAAATAAGAATGAATACAATAAAAAAAATAATTTCGACATCGTCTTGATGATAAGCGGTGTGAATGTCCCGGCCGAAAGTGGTTTCGTCAAGAAATCCGCCTTTAGATCTTTTGACGGTATGTACTGTAGTTGGATGGAGCCATCTTCCACCATTTCTCGCACGAAATGGTATTTAACGTCGATATGCTTAGTTCGACGATGGTGAAGCTGGCTCTTGGCGAGCTTTATTACGCTTTGATTATGCACATAGACATTTGTGGCCGACTTTTGTTCAACGTTTAACTCCTTTAGGAGTGAACGAAGCCACCTGCCACGGAGCCTTGTGCGGCTTCAGAGGCAGCAATGTACTCCGCTTCCGTTGTCGATCGTGCCACACACTTTTGGCGACGAGAGCACCATGTTACAGGTCCACCAGAGAGCATTGAGATGTAGCCAGTTGTAGAAAGACGGGTGTCAGTGTCACCAGCAAAATCAGAATCGGTGTACATCTCGAGTTCGAGGGGGCCGTTGTTAGAGTACTTTATACCTCTTTCTGTTCATCCTTATAGATACTTGCATATTCTTATCACGGCTAGCCAGTGGTTTCGTGATGGCGAGTCTAGGTAACGACTGACCTCACTCACCGCGTACATGATGTCAGGTCGCGAGACGATGGCAGCAAACATCAATGATCCCACGGCTTCACGATATGCAACATTTTCTATATTTGCAGAGAATTCCTTGGAAATAAAAGAATTCGGGTTTTCCACACCATAAACAACAAAGCAAGGACGTGTGGGAAGACAATATCTTTAGTGATTATACAGGAGAAAACGTTTCTGTGTAGTCTAGTCCTTCCTTTTGAGAATATCCTTTGGCACATAGACGCGCCTTGAAACGATCAATTGACCCGTCAGGCTTGAATTTTCAGGCATCCAATTGGTTTTCTCTCTTCCGGTAGGGGGACGAGAGTCCAGGTGTCATTTTCGTGCAGGGACTTGATTTCTTCCTCCATCGCTAATCTCCATTCGGAGGCTTCCTTCGACATGATGGCTTCATCATAAGTAGTAGGTTCGCCGATGACACTTGCGCAGGCAACAATTTAATCGTCGAAGTGTCTGGGTGGTCGAAGTTCTGAGCGATCACGAAGGATCATATTTGGAGCTGGATTGTTCTCAGTGTCGACTTCATCCGGTTCGGTTTGATCCATTCCTTGATTTTGAGAGGGCTGAGTTTTAAGCGACTCAAAAGGTAAATGAGCACAAGTCTCTGAGTCAGAGTTTTTAGAGTCGAATTTGGACTTTTCGTCAAATTTGACTAGACGAAAAACGAACACTGAACTCTTTTCTGGATCGTAGAGCCGGTAATTTGAGCTCTCATCTGCGTAGCCCACGAGAAAAAGCTTTTTGGCCTTTTTTTTCGAACTTTTTGCGAAACGATTCTGGAATGTGAGCAAACGCTGTAGCGCCAAACGCTCTCATTTGTTCAACCGATGGTTCTTTGCCCAACCATAAGGCGTACGGTGAAGCGGATAATCCGTCTCTGGGCAGTCGATTGTTGACATGAACGGCCATGTTGACCGCTTCGGCCCATAAGTATTCCGGAGAATTTGCTGCATGAAGCATGGACCTGGCCTTTTCGACGATTGACCGCATTTCACGTTCCACGCGTCCATTCTGTTGAGGGACGTAGGGTGCAGTGGTTTCGTGAATTATCCCTTGCTTTTGAAAGTGATCCTTAAACTGATGGTTCACGAATTCGGTGCCGCAGTCAGTTCGAAAAAGTTTTATTTTGTTGCCAGTTTGACGTTCGACCAATTTTTCGAATTCTAAAAATTTCGAAAAAGTGTCGCTTCTGTGACGAATGAAAAATACTTTGACAAACTTGGTACAATCGTCTTTAAAATAGTTTGAACCACCGAGAGAAGTAACGGGCATTTTTCCACAAAGATCAGAATGGATAAATTCACCAGGCTGGGACGCCTGTCTCTCGTTTTCTTTAAACGGTTTTCGAGATTGTTTGCCGTACTCACAGTATTCACACGAGACATCCTGAGGTACAGGTAGGTTTGTGACCTTTTTAACGACGTTGAAGTTGGCATGGGCAAGCCTTTCATGCCATAATTGGAGGTCGAGTACGCTGTTGGCCTGATGAACTGGTCTGACTTTAAACAGCATTTTATAACACTGATTTGAGACTTTGACTCTTTCAACGGATAATTTGCCGTTTTTGACGACGATGCCAGTGTCGTTAAACACAACCTCAAAACCTTTAGTTGTTACGGCTCCGATCGAGAAAAGGTTTTTGCGCAACTTCGGAACGAAAAGAACGTCATTAAGAGTGCGCAGGCTCCCACTCACCGTTGACCAGGGCGACAATGTTAATTTTTCCGATACCTTCGCAAGTAACGAGAGAGTTGTCTCCAATCTGAACGCTGAAAGGGCGCTCGAGTGGGCGAATTTCTGAAAACCACTTACGCTTCGAAGTCATATGCTTTGACGCGGCGCTGTCTGCAAGCCAGTCCTCTTGATTGCAAACGTAAAGCTTTGGTTTCCTAGAAAAGCGGTGACGTAATATAGCGGTAGAAAAAATCCTCTTTTAAATCACACCAGTAGTTGCCTAGAGAGCGGTCAACGGACAGCGGCACCGCTTCGAATGAGACGGTCGTTCATGACGGTGATGAACTGTTCATGAACGATTTTTGACGGTGACGGTGAACGTTTAACGTTTTTTGTTTACAATTAGCGTGAAAACTGCCTGGATGCTGGCGAAATGTAATTAATACTGTCCGAAAACGACTCTATTCAGTTGTTAAAAGAAAGTACTACCAAATAGTTGGAGCTACGAGGAAAAAACGTTCATCACCACCGTCACGATGGAAGCGGTGCCGCTGTCTGTTTACCGCTCTCTAGGCAACTATGGTATGATTTAAAAGGGAAATTTTCTACCGTAATATTACGGCACCGCTTTTCTAGGAAACCAAAGCTTAACTGATATTCTTCAGTTCAGCTGATAACGCCTGATGGTTCGGAGCTTCTGGACAAGGACGATTGCGATTTTTGAGCTTGAAACATTGGCTTTTAGTATGGCCCACTTTGTGACAACGGCAACAGCCGATCGATCTCCCGACCGGCCTCGTACCGGGAGCGCGCCGCGACAACAACCGCAAGGTCGTCCACGTACGCCACTCCCTCGAAACCCTCCCCCTGCAAAAGCCACAAAAGGACGGCAAAGAGAAGGTTCCACAAAGCAGCCGAGAGAACCGACCCCTGCGGGCAACCTCTGGTGAGAGGTTCCCGCACCTCCTCACTACCGTAGCGGAGCCGCACCTCCCTCGACTCGAAGTACGAGGCGATCACCCTAAAGATGTCGTTTGGGACACCAGCATCTCGCAGCGCCATCAAGACCCCGGGCCACGACACTGAGTCGAAGGCCCCCTGCACATCCAGCAGGACCGCCACCTTGTACTTCCCGTAGGGGGCATCGACGAGGGTCTGCACCGCGTCCAGTGCCGCGTCCGTCGAGCCCCCTCTTACCCCCCCAAACTGGCGCGGATGGAGCGCCTCCTTGATGAAGGGCTCCAACCGGCCAAGGAGGAGCCGCTCCAGGACCTTGCTCTCGCAGGGCAGGAGGCTAATCGGCCTATAGCTACCGGGAGACGCCGGGTCGCGGTCGGGCGACTTCAGAAGAAGTATCACCACAGCGACCCGCCATCTCACCGGGAAGTACCCCGCCACAAGACATCGATTGTAGAGCCCCAAAAAGGACTCCACCGCCGAGTCCGGGAGATGCTTAAGCATCTCAGGGCACACCCCGGTGAACCCCGGAGCCCTGCCCGACGCCAACCCACCAAGGGCGTCCCGATTTTAAATCACACCAGTAGTTGCCTAGAGAGCGGTCAATAGACAGCGGCAACCGCTTCGAATGAGACGGTCGTTCATGACGGTGATGAACCGTTCATGAACGATTTTTGACGGTGACGGTGAACGTTTTTTGTTTACAATGAGCGTGAAAACTGCCTGGATGCTGGATGGTGGCGAAATTGTAATTAATACTGTCCGAAAACGACTCTATTCAGTTGTTAAAAGAAAATACTACCAAACAGTTGGAGCTACGAGGAAAAAACGTTCATCACCACCGTCACCCGACGGTGACGAAACTTTTCATAAACGAAAATTAAAGCGAGAGAATAAACGTGTTGATGTTGTTAAAAAAAACGACTGAGCGAGAGAGAGAACTGGAAGGTTTTCGGTGAGAAGGTATGAATGAATCTGAGGGGCACTCTGGGGAGAAAAAAAATGGGTAGTAATTGATACATTTTAACAGTTTCTATTATAGCCCCGAATTAGCGCTTTTTCTTTATTTTAGAAGAAGAGTACAGTTTTTGTCCCATGAATTCGCAGGTTTTCTCAATTTTTAGCAGTGAATTAGCATGTTTTCTCAATTTTAACTAACAAATAAGTTTTTTCTTAATTGTTCAACGTTAATTAGTGATTATTCAAAATTATCCGCAAATTTGCAGGTTTTTATTTTTACATTTTAGCCCTGCATTAATAATTCCTTTTCATTTTTAGCTATGGATTAGTGCTTTTTCTCAAATTTTGCGACAAAGCCTTCAGAAGCCACGAACAGGCGTATTATCAATTTTGGACACAATTTAAAATTTGCCAGTATTTTAGCCGCGAATGACCGCTTTTTCTTAATTTTACCAGCGAAGTAGTTCTTTGTTTCAATTTTATTAGTTTTAAACCGTATTAAAATACGGTGTATTAAAATATATCATTATTTTGTTTCGAAGTGCTTTATGGACGCCTATAAATTTAAGGAAAGTCTCTGAATACGACCCTAAGTCTTAAAATAAGGGCGGAGGGCTTGTATCCGCAAGCACCTCTACACAACCCGCCCTTTATCAAACGCCATCATACATTTTTCTTCTTCTTGGCCACGAAATAATAAGCTTTAATTCCAATCGGATTACAACTTTTGGGGAAATGATGTGGCCCAACCGGCCTCCCCCCCACCCGACCACTCCAACAAAAACACTAACCAACCCAGACTTCCTGAATATGATTAAAGTTTTGGATGCGGTCGATTGTTGAAACTCAAATACTCAGATGGGAGCTGCTTTAGGGGGAGAGATGCTGGCGAGAAAGCAAGAGCGTGAGTGGGGTGAATGAAAGAGAAAGGATGCTTGGGCTTTAATTGCGCTCTAAGTCATCGGCTTTTGGGGGTGTTTACTCAAGAGATAAAAACAGTTCTTAACGGAGCGCAGAATGTTTCAAATAAAAGTCCCTAATTGGGCCTTTTTGGACTAACGAATTTAATTTGTCGCAAACAATTGCGTTACGGGGATGGTAGATTCGAAAATCGACGAAAATAAATCTCCCTTGTGTGTGCCGAACAAATTAAGAAGGGAGTCAATTCTCGTATCTGAAAAAATTAGTATTTTTTTTTTCTTCTTCACCCTTCGTGAGTGAGATTGCCCTATTTTTCACCGTGATAAGACGACTAAACCTTAGATTTTTGATGCGCCAGAACTAATAAACTGAACAAAACGATAAAAACCTTATAGTCAATGTCAATACAGGTGGTGTTCCCTACAAAAGGTCTCTGCGAAGAATTCACTCAACCTCCTCACAGGGGGTGGTGGGCAGGAAGTGTAAATTTGTTAGATTCAGTTCAACATAACTTTCTCAAAGCAAAAAATACACAATCCATCAAATTTCTATAATAAACGTGATGCCGGACCAATGAGACTGAACCGTGTAAACGAGCCTTATTAGTAAAGATAAGTATATAAAACAATTTGTCGGTCGTTCATCGAGCACTGGGCGATAGCTCGATCCGGTTGTACCGCGGGGGAAGCGGTTCATTCATAAAACATTTACTGATTCTTGTAATTTTACAAAAATACGGTAAGTCGCCCATCTAGGACGACCACCGAGGCTAACGGCCCGAGCCCCTCTCGAAACCCCCCCGAAACGGTTCGGGTGCCCGCTCCGAAGGACGACAGCCGCCCCCGCGCCCAGCAAGGCTCCTGAAGGAGGAGAATGGCCAGGCCTCTCTCCCCCGCCACCACCCTGAGCTCATCGTGCGCGAGGCGACTGTGCCCCACATTTTGCTGACCGACCCTAAGGGTCATCGGTCGGCAGGGGCGCCCTCTCCGTCTCCTCCACCTCCATTGGTCCTGTGCCAGGTCGACCACCCCCTCCGTCCCCTGCAGTGGTGACCACGGGCACAGCGCCCTCCTGGGTGGCCTCCTCGGCCCCCACCGCACCAGCGTCACCTCCCGCTCTCACCGATGGTGGCAAGGGGGGGCCCCCTAACGGACATGAGGCACCGTAATCGGTGTGCCCCATCACCGCCTTGATGGCTGCCAGGAGTGCGGGGCACCCCGGAGAGCCTGCGTCATGGGTAGCCCGGCGACCCGCTCTTTCGCAGTTTATGCATCGGGCCGGCTCGGACCTCCTCGGGCAGTCCCGGAACTCATGGCCTTCTTTGGCGCACCATCCGCACACCGGCGTGGCCCTGCAATTAGTTTCCCGGCGACCGGTCTTGGCCGGGTGCCCGAATCGTTGGCACCGGAAGCACCGAGTGACCCCCACCTGATCTTTTGGGACGATGGTGAACCACCCCGCCCTCATGGGTGGCTTCCCCAGGAGCTCCAGCCGCCTCGCTGGTGTGGTTTCCACCACCCAGGAGGTCAGCTGGCCGTCCCTTCGGCCAACTTTATGGACTGGGGTCACCCCAAGTTCCTCCCCGGCCGCACGGCCATAATAATTGACGGCTGTCGGCCATACGATAATTGAAGAACTCCTGCTTCAAAACGACTTTGTTTGTCGCCGATTTCTGCTCGTGAATGATTTTTAGTCTCGTCCACATCTCCGCACTTGTCACGCAAGCCATGACGTTTTGCAACTGGGGGAATTCCATTGAAGTGGAAATAATTAGTTTTGCCTTGGCATTTTTCTTCTCCCATGAGGCGTACTCGAGTACATTCGCGTCATTGGCCTGTCCACGACATTCAGAATACCTTCTGCTGGGAATACAATTTCCATCTGGTATTTCCATAAAGAGAAATTCTCTCCGTCAAATTTCTTTATTTGAACGTACCGATTCATTTTTCATAGGAGACGAGAAAATAAAAAACAAAAGAACCACGAAACCGGGACCGAAGAGGGATTAGAAAATGTGTTCTTACCGAAAACCGAAAAGTAACTTTAAATGAATGCTGCTGGGCTCATAACCTGTTGATTTGGAACAGCTATTTGTTTCGGGCGTAAGAAAAAAAACACAAAAACCGATCACGAAACTTTTGATAAACGAAAATTTAAGCGAGAGAATAAACGTGTTGATGTTGTTAAAAAAAACGACTGAGCGAGAGAGAAAACTGGGAGGTTTTCGGTGAGAAGGTATGAATGAATCTGAGGGGCACTCTGGGGAGAAAAAAAATGGGTAGTAAATGATACATTTTAACAGTTTCTATTATAGCCCCGAATTAGCGCTTTTTCTTAATTTTAGAAGAAGAGTACAGTTTTTGTCCCATGAATTCGCAGGTTTTCTCAATTTTCAGCAGTGAATTAGCATGTTTTCTCAATTTCAACTAACGAATAAGTTTTTTCTTAATTGTTCAACGTTAATTAGTGATTATTCAAAATTATCCGCAAATTTGCAGGTTTTTATTTTTACATTTTAGCCCTGCATTAATAATTCCTTTTCATTTTTAGCTATGGATTAGCGCTTTTTCTCAAATTTTGCGACAAAGCCTTCAGAAGCCACGAACAGGCGTATTATCAATTTTGGACACAATTTAAAATTTGCCAGTATTTTAGCCGCGAATGACCGCTTTTTCTTAATTTTACCAGCGAAGTAGTTCTTTGTTTCAATTTTATTAGTTTTAAATTTAATACGGTGTATTAAAATATATCATTATTTTGTTTCGAAGTGCCTTATGGACGCCTATAAATTTAAGGAAAGTCTCTGAATACGACCCTAAGTCTTAAAATAAGGGCGGAGGGCTTGTATCCGCAAGCACCTCTACACAACCCGCCCTTTATCAAACGCCATCATACATTTTTCTTCTTCTTGGCCACGAAATAATAAGCTTTAATTCCAATCGGATTACAACTTTTGGGGAAATGATGTGGCCCAACCGGCCTCCCCCCCACCCGACCACTCCAACAAAAACACTAACCAACCCAGACTTCCTGAATATGATTAAAGTTTTGGATGCGGTCGATTGTTGAAACTCAAATACTCAGATGGGAGCTGCTTTAGGGGGAGAGATGCTGGCGAGAAAGCAAGAGCGTGAGTGGGGTGAATGAAAGAGAAAGGATGCTTGGGCTTTAATTGCGCTCTAAGTCATCGGCTTTTGGGGGTGTTTACTCAAGAGATAAAAACAGTTCTTAACGGAGCGCAGAATGTTTCAAATAAAAGTCCCTAATTGGGCCTTTTTGGACTAACGAATTTAATTTGTCGCAAACAATTGCGTTACGGGGATGGTAGATTCGAAAATCGACGAAAATAAATCTCCCTTGTGTGTGCCGAACAAATTAAGAAGGGAGTCAATTCTCGTATCTGAAAAAATTAGTATTTTTTTTTTCTTCTTCACCCTTCGTGAGTGAGATTGCCCTATTTTTCACCGTGATAAGACGACTAAACCTTAGATTTTTGATGCGCCAGAACTAATAAACTGAACAAAACGATAAAAACCTTATAGTCAATGTCAATACAGGTGGTGTTCCCTACAAAAGGTCTCTGCGAAGAATTCACTCAACCTCCTCACAGGGGGTGGTGGGCAGGAAGTGTAAATTTGTTAGATTCACTTCAACATAACTTTCTCAAAGCAAAAAATACACAATCCATCAAATTTCTATAATAAACGTGATGCCGGACCAATGAGACTGAACCGTGTAAACGAGCCTTATTAGTAAAGATAAGTATATAAAACAATTTGTCGGTCGTTCATCGAGCACTGGGCGATAGCTCGATCCGGTTGTACCGCGGGGGAAGCGGTTCATTCATAAAACATTTACTGATTCTTGTAATTTTACAAAAATGAACATCCAAATATTGTAATGTCACTGCAATGAAGACCCCAAACTTCCTGTTTCGTTGAAATTAGGCCCCGAAACTTGCAATTTCACAAAAAATAAAAATCGAATTCGGAATTTAGACTCCAAAACACTTATATCGTTGAAATTAACTCCGAACTTTACATTTTCACTGGAATTAAGACCCTAAACATGCATTTTCACATAATTATGTCGGGGCGGGTGGCGGGGGCACGGGTTTCATCAAGCTTAAGGCGCTCGGCCAGTATAAAAAAATGTTCTAAAACTAACAATTTCTCCAAAATTAAGACCTAGAGTGGATATTCGGCCATTGAACTTCCATTTTCTTGCGTATTCGCTAGGCTGAATGCTTTGTTAGGGCTGGACCGTCTGTTACGGCGATTTCCATTCATCCCACTACACAAGTGTAGTGCAGCGTCCTCTCCTTAAACATATGTTTCAATTCAGAGAGGAGGGGTGGAAAAACTCCCACCACACGAGTGTATTGCACTGAATGGAAAACGCCATTAGATCCACCGCTACACGAATTAGGGCTGGACCGTCTGTTACGGCGATTTCCATTCATCCCACTACACAAGTGTAGTGCAGCGTCCTCTCCTTAAACATATGTTTCAATTCAGAGAGGAGGAGTGGAAAAACTCCCACCACACGAGTGTATTGCACTGAATGGAAAACGCCATTAGATCCACCGCTACACGAAAAAAAAAAACAAAACAAAAAAACGAAACATGCAATTTTTCTTAAACTAAAGACCCTGAACTTGCAATTTCACAAAAAATAAAAATCGAATTCGGAATTTAGACTCCAAAACACTTATATCGTTGAAATTAACTCCGAACTTTACATTTTCACTGGAATTAAGACCCTAAACATGCATTTTCACATAATTATGTCGGGGCGGGTGGCGGGGGCACGGGTTTCATCAAGCTTAAGGCGCTCGGCCAGTATAAAAAAATGTTCTAAAACTAACAATTTCTCCAAAATTAAGACCTAGAGTGGATATTCGGCCATTGAACTTCCATTTTCTTGCGTATTCGCTAGGCTGAATGCTTTGTTAGGGCTGGACCGTCTGTTACGGCGATTTCCATTCATCCCACTACACAAGTGTAGTGCAGCGTCCTCTCCTTAAACATATGTTTCAATTCAGAGAGGAGGAGTGGAAAAACTCCCACCACACGAGTGTATTGCACTGAATGGAAAACGCCATTAGATCCACCGCTACACGAAAAAAAAAAAACGAAACATGCAATTTTTCTTAAACTAAAGACCCTGAACTTGCAATTTCACAAAAAATAAAAATCGAATTCGGAATTTAGACTCCAAAACACTTATATCGTTGAAATTAACTCCGAACTTTACATTTTCACTGGAATTAAGACCCTAAACATGCATTTTCACATAATTATGTCGGGGCGGGTGGCGGGGGCACGGGTTTCATCAAGCTTAAGGCGCTCGGCCAGTATAAAAAAATGTTCTAAAACTAACAATTTCTCCAAAATTAAGACCTAGAGTGGATATTCGGCCATTGAACTTCCATTTTCTTGCGTATTCGCTAGGCTGAATGCTTTGTTAGGGCTGGACCGTCTGTTACGGCGATTTCCATTCATCCCACTACACAAGTGTAGTGCAGCGTCCTCTCCTTAAACATATGTTTCAATTCAGAGAGGAGGGGTGGAAAAACTCCCACCACACGAGTGTATTGCACTGAATGGAAAACGCCATTAGATCCACCGCTACACGAAAAAAAAAAAGTCGCGGGGCACGGGTTTCATCAAGCTTAAGGCGCTCGGCCAGTATAAAAAAATGTTCTAAAACTAACAATTTCTCCAAAATTAAGACCTAGAGTGGATATTCGGCCATTGAACTTCCATTTTCTTGCGTATTCGCTAGGCTGAATGCTTTGTTAGGGCTGGACCGTCTGTTACGGCGATTTCCATTCATCCCACTACACAAGTGTAGTGCAGCGTCCTCTCCTTAAACATATGTTTCAATTCAGAGAGGAGGAGTGGAAAAACTCCCACCACACGAGTGTATTGCACTGAATGGAAAACGCCATTAGATCCACCGCTACACGAAAAAAAAACAAACAAAAAAAAACGAAACATGCAATTTTTCTTAAACTAAAGACCCTGAACTTGCAATTTGGCTTAAATTAACATCCAAAGCCCCAAAAGTTTCAGTTTTTCAAATATTGAGTCGGGAAACTTGAAATTGTGCTCAAAATAAAACCCGAACATCGGAGATTACAAATATTCATCGTTGAATGTTGCAAGTATACGCGGCTATTCTTCAGGGTTATATAGGAGCAGTCAGGGCGTGGTAGCCGACCGAAAAAAAATAAAAAATAAGTCCAGGAACTTGCAATTTCACCGAAATTAGGACCTGAAACTTGCAAGTCTGCGAAAATTGTGTCTGGAAACATCAAATTTCACAGATATTTGCCTGCCAGATGATTCGAATTTTTTGACGGGAACGTCGGCTTATCGGCCAGTTGTCCTTGTCAACCGACGAACGCGGTTCGTCCTGGCCGGCTAGTATGGAGTCCGAGCCGGCAAAAAAATGGCAAATTCGCAATTTCACGGATATTTAGCACAGAAACTTGAAATTAAACGGTCCGTTACTTGCAATTCTGCATAAGAGCCGAATAAACTTGCCTTTTCGCAAGAGTCAATACCCAACGGTCAAAAACTATCGACTTCACATTTATTCAACCAGGAAACTTGTAATTTCGCTCAAATTAGGACCCGAACATGCAAACTCATTCAATTTTAAATTTTCAAGTGAATTATAACTCAAATTCCAAGCTAAGTTTAAGGGCACAGTCGGGATTGTTGAGCCCAGGGATCACGACCAAAAGATTCTGAAACAAGCAGTTTCGCTGAAATGTGAAATTAGGACGTAAAACTTGTAAAATCGCTAGTATCCAGCCAGAAAAATTCCAATTTCGCGAATATTTTCCTTTTAAATGGTACAATTATGCGGTTACGCGTCAGAAAATTTGCCCTGTTGTGACCATAGCTATAGCCCGGGTTCCACTGTCACTACGAAAGACCCCCGAAACTTGAAATTTCGCAGAAATAAATACGTCTATCAGTTAAGCTCAGAGTTGCGGCTAGCCCTGCGAAGAGAGCGGCTGGCTAGGCCTGGAACAATGACCTCTAAAAAAAAGCCCCGAAACTGCAATTCATCGTGAAGGATATAACTCTATAATTTTGCAACTTGTAGGATTATTTAGACACGAAACTTAACATTGCAATTGAATGAAATTTTACAGATGTTTAGCTCCGAATGATGTTATTTTGAGGGTATTTCAATCCAACTAACTGCAAAAGCAGGTAAAATTGAAAATGTTTTCATCTATTTTTGCTGTTGTTTAGTGCTATTTCTTAATTTTTATCGGCGAATTAGTGATTTTCACAATTATAGCCGCGAATTGGTGGTTTTTCAATTCGTTGAATTAGTGGGTTTTATTAATTTTAGCCGCGGACTCGTCATTCCACTCAAGAACTGAATTTGCAATTTTCATTGAAATTTCCACTTTATCCGTGTAATTAATACTTGTCTATAGGTTAGCCAATGGCTCCAAAAACCTCCAAAATAGTCCTCCTCCCCTCCCTCAAAATTTCTTCCAGAAAACGCACGAATTAACGTTTGCACGGGAGCCGCGTGTGGATGAAACGAGTCTTAAAGTTTCTCCATTAAACGATGGACTGAATCGAAGCAATCCACTAATATTCACGTATACGACCACCACCTTATTCAACCCATCGACTCTTCAAAATACTTGTTGCCAGTATACCACTAAACTGTATGAATAACCGTTTCAAAAGCCACTATAGTTAATCCTAATTCAAACCGTACTTGATGCACACCCTGTTGCTCCCTGCCCATCTGTTACTTGAGGCTCTTAAATCACCTGATGAATGCCAGTAATGCACCCCCCCCCGCCCGCCCCAACGCTATTGCTGCTCCGTGAAAATGAGCCATTTGTATTTATTTTATTTTCTGGGCTGAAACTCCGCACTTTTTAGTTCGAAAATTACCATTTTCCGTGCCCGAAAAGCCTGTCCAGTTTTTCCGAGAATGGCGATGCGCAGTGTGGTATCGAGGATATTATAGAAAAGGAAGGGAATGACTACTGCTACGATGTCATATGTTTAATTTGATTGGCTATTTATTATGAAAATATATAATGATATATTACAAAAATTGCTTTCAATATTTTATTATTCTTTTATAATCTTGATTAGAATGTTTGTTTTTGTTTTTCATTTTTGTCAGTGCCTTATAAACTTGTTCTTCACATCGATGCGTTTCATTCTTCAACAAAACAGTGCGTACATTTTTTGTTTGCTATTCATTTTATTAGCTAGTTCTTTTTCTACGGATTTTTGTTTCTATAATAAATTCTTTTTCTTTTCATATTTTAAATAATTTGTCAGTATATTCTTTTTATCATAATATTAAGGAAGAGTATTATGTAGTATACAAAAGTGGGCTCTAAATCAACCTCTATTTACTCTAATATTTTGAGCAGACGCTAAATAATTGCTCTTATTTTTTTTCTGCAGCTTTACAAAAATGACTTGTTTTCTTAATGCAATTTGTGATTTATAAATTAAGCAACCAGAAATAAATTATCATTTCAACGAAATAAGCATGTAGAAAAACTTCAAACAATTGGTACAAAAAAAGAAACTTACGACAAAAATTTAACGAGAAACAAACTACTAAAATATGTAGTCAAGAATATGTACAATAAAAAATATGGAGAAAAATTCTACGATTCGTTAACGTCAGCTTGACTAAATAAAATAATAATAAATAATAAAAAGGAAAAAATACTAAATTTAGAATAAGTTACAAAAGTCGCCTATTGTCATTTTATCTTCGCGAAATCACCTAAGTACACGTAGGCCACAGTTTTTATTTTATTTCGAGCCTGGGTTTCATCGCAGAAAATTACCAGCGCTCTCTTAACCTAAACTAATTGTTATTATTGCTTCAGAATACTAGGCTTTCCGATTGGGGCATTCCTTCATAAAATTCAATGTTTATTTTGAAATATTGCTTGGCAGAAAGACTAGAATTACACTCGTTGTTCGGTTTATTGCTTATGGATTTTGTTGTTGTTTTTTTCTTCCTCTATTTACTCGAACACCAAAGACGGAATTTCATTGAAAATGCCCCAATTAAATTATTGCCATGGAACGGGTTTTTCACGAAAATTCTATAACTAATGTAATATATTAACTTAAAAAAAAAAAAGAAAATAAATATTCCAATTGACTACGACCGTATTGCTAATGGCACAATTATTGCTAAAATATCTTAAGTATAAGACCACTCACATTCATGCCTCTCAATATATATACACTTAAAACTATTGATTTAGACTTTCATGGAGATCTTACAGTTCTATGTACACAATAATTGAGAGATATGGGCTACTTTTGAAGAGGCCCAAAATTAACACCTCATAATATTTTTGACTAGAGTATCACTCGTTCTTGATCTTAAATTTTACTTTTTTTGTTTTGTTTTACGTTTAATCCCTTGGAAACAGGGGGTGGGGGGCAGAGAAAAGAAAAGAGTGGAAAAGCAGAAGCTATTTGGAAAGATTAGAAGGATGAGAGAGAGCCACTAACGGTTGAGAAATAGAAGGGTGGTGAGAGCGAGGGTGCATGGAAGGAGGTTAAAATGTTTGCCCACATTGTTTACGAAAGCGGTCGAAGCTTACAGTGACGAGGGGGGAGAGGGGGGCGGATGGGTAGGTACAAAAAGACGAAGACGAGGGCGGACTGAGAGGGGGGGAAAGGATGAGAAGGCTTTGGGGGTTGAAAAACCAATATCAGACTTTTCAGCTGACGTCTAGACACTGTGTGGAAGTGTTGGAAAGGTTGTGGAGTGGAGGGGGGAGGGGAAGTGCGGTTGGAAAAGAGGCCTCAGGAGAGAATAGGGTAGAATAGAAATTCGAAGAAAAAAAAAAGTGAAAGAGAAAGGCACAAGGCGAACGTCAAATACAAGAAGACAGATGAAGAAGAAGCGACAGGACACGACGTCAAAACGACGGAGCTCAGCTCTTTGCGGAAAATGAAAGGTACAGCGTCAGAGAAGAGAAGCTTTCAAGAGACCACCAAAAGCTTTCCGGTCAAGTATTAAACGAAAAAGTAAAAAACAATAAATGACTAGACTATTTACACCCTAAAATTAAATATTGCACTGTCACAAGATTAAACTTTTCAATAAGTTACACCTAAAATGACCTTAAATGACTAGTTTTGACTAGATGGTTCTCATCCTTCTTAATAATTACGGTGGTGTTTAATCCCTATCGTTAATGGAATGATACGAAGTACGGATTTTAATTTAACCTAATGAGATCTTTTTATTAATCCTATAAAAATATCGTTCAAGAATTTTGGTGTTGCATTAAGCTGTATGTCTTTGGCTAGCTAGCTTCTCATAGCAGGCACGCTATTAAAAATGAAAAGAAAAGAAAATTATCATTAAACAAAGACTAGACGGAATGACTAGTTTGATTCGTTGTTGACTAGAAAGGCTAATTACTCGATGACTAGTTTTTCCTGACTAGAAAAATTTGTGGGACTGACTAGAGTAGTTGCAGACTCACTAGAAGATTCGTTGTTTTTGAAACAAGAGTTTTGATAACTCGTCTTACCGTCTAGAATTATCAGTTAGTGACTAGACAGTGGCCGGTATTAAGGTGACTTACGTTAAAATGACAATGGCGACTCTTTAAAAATTAGTTAATAATAAAAGTGTACAGAAGCGTCTAGAGTGACTAGGTGATAGAGGAGTCAGTGAACGCGCAGCTTGGACGTACTATTTTAATTGTATTACTTTTTTTTTTTTTCTTTACGTGGACGGTGCAGTTTTGCGAAATTTTACGTAGCCATAACGACGACGGGCACTGGAATAGGACAGGAAGATTTGTTGGGATCAAGGTTTTCAAGGCATGCGGACTCGAGGTGTTTGTTTAGGTACGACTTGAGAGCGAAGGTCTTATTGCAACGTGTGCACTGGTAGTTTTTGTCCGACGAGTGTGTTTGCATGTGGGCTCGAAGATTTGACCGATCCGCGAACGCTTTGCCACAGTGAGCACAGCCGTAGGGTTTTTCACCAGTGTGCGATCTGAGGTGGCCTTGGAGTAGCCACGGTCGCGAGAAAAGCTTGCCGCAGACTCCACAGGCGTGGCTCAGTTTGTGCGTGAGCAAGTGCATCGCGAGAGCTGGCATGCTGACGTACGTCTTACCGCAGGTGACGCACTTTTTGGCTGACTGCGAGTCCAAACTTCGATGGGTCTGCTTGTGTCGAGACAAATTGGACGAAGTTGCGTATTGTTTCCCGCACTCGGTGCACGTGTATTTTTGTTTCGACTCTGGGGAAATCACTTCACACGTCTTCTTTTTCGATCTACCGTCACTAACAAAAAACGCTTCATACGTGTACGCTATTGTTTTTGAGGGCTGAGTTGGTGGTGGAGTGACTATCGTATGTCTTTCGGGGGGAAACGGTGGGGCTGGTGTTGAGGCACTAAGGTCTAGGATGGCGTGAGCGGCCGACAGATCCTCCTCGGCCGGCCGCCAACTGAGATTGGTGTACGATGCTACCGGAGTCGGCCGGTCGTCCAGTGAGTACGGTCGGTAGATGTCCTTTTTCTTCGGTGGTAGCGAGAGGGCGGCCCCAGTGCTTGTATAGCACATGGATAAGGATTTCGTTCGGGGTAAGGAGGCGGCTGTGAGTTCCGTCGCCGGCTGAAGCGTGGCATAGGAGGGTGGTGTGGCAGAAGTCTCGCGTGGTAGGTAAGCTGTGTAATGGGATAAGTCCTGCACGTAACCTGAAACAGATAGGAATAGTATCTTAAGGCTAACGATTTCTACCACACAGGTTGCTCCGCCAGGCACAATCTTATGAATTAAACGTCGCTTTTCGCGATTTTGATCAGTTTAAATCCAAGTTGTTCTGATTTGCCGTCGAATGGGCAGTGAGCGAGGGGATAATAACTCAAAAGGGAACAAAGGAGGACTCTCTGACAGAAAGGTGTCGTAAAAGAAGAGCACAAGCAAATACACACGACAAACTTTATGAAGGGTCTTCTTAATCCCTATCGGGTTGCATTTTTAAAGGCTTAGGCCTCATATAAATCGTACCTTGCAATAACGAACATATTCCAGTGGCGTACCTACAACTATCGAAGCTAGGGGCAGAAATCTCTATGAGGCCACTCAGTCTCTAAATAAACCGGGAATAAACGTTTTAGTAGCGTTAAATTACTACTTTTTCTAACCTAGAAGTTGCAAGTTCAATTTTTGCACTTTAACTACTCAGTATGAGCCACTACTTAGCACTTTGTCTCAATTTACTCATGAATTAGCCCTTTTTTACAATTAGTTTAGCTGGGCGCATATTACCGCATTTTGTTTTTCAATTTTAGCCGCGAATTGGCATTTTGCTCCGTTTCATCTGTGAATAAACGTTTTTTCACCGTGAATTTTAACCGTGAATAATAGCAATTATCACAATTTTATCAGAGAATGAGTGGTGATCTTTTTTAAATTTAATCCACGAGTATTTTTTCTCAATTTGAGCCGTGAATTAACGTTTTATTCACCATATTTAACCGCGAGTTCACGTTTTTCTCAATTTTCCCCGCGAATTAGCGTTTTTTCTCAATTTTAGTCACAATAAGTTTCCCTAAGAAACTGTGGGTTGACGTTTTCTCAACTTTAGCCGTGAATTCACTGGCGGACGTATAGACTTATCGGGACCCAGGGTGGAAATCTCTATGTGGCTCCTTATTAAAGAAGCAACGGATTGTCCCTTACTTTAGCCACGAATTAGCGTTATTTCTACACCCTATCCGCCAATCAGCGCTATATCAATTCTAGCCTGAAATAAAGTGTTTTTTTTTTTTTTTTCTCACCTACAGCCATGAACATGCGATTTTTCTCAATTTCAGCCACAAAGTTGCCTTCAGAACCCGCGAATTGGCGTATTTCCAATTTTCTAATTATTTCAACGCTGATTAGCGGCTAAAATGGACTGAAAGCGCTTATTTGTGGTGAAAAAGGAGATAAATTGCTCATTCACAGCTATAATCTACCAAAAACGCTAATCCCTAACGGAAATTAAGGCAAGTAGCGCTAGTTCGTGGCTAACATTGAGAAAAAGTGCCAATTTTCATGTGAAATGAGCACTTTTTCTCAATTTGAGCCGTGAATTAGCGTTATTTAATTTCAATCTAAGTGTGAGTAACTGCCAATTCGCGGTTAAAACGGAGAAAACGCTAAGTATTGTGGCTATTCGCCAATAATTTGGGCACTATCGTGGTCGGCTTGCTCAGGTTCAGTGTTCACTGAAAATCAATGAACGCGTCTTGCGATTTCGCATAATACATAATAAAGAACGAAAATTTTTTATTTTATTTTAGTGAATTTCATCGTTTTTGCACAATTATAGCAGTGAGTGAACCCTTCTCTCTCAATATTAGCCGCGAATTACCGTTTTTCTTCATTTCACCCAGGAATTGGCGATTTTTCTGCATTTTAAAGCGTTTATATCTCAATTTTATCTGCGAATAAGTGTTCTTTCATAATTTTATCCGCGAACTAGCAATTTTTCTCAATTTCAAGCACGAATTAAGCGCTGTTTCTATAAATTACATCCGCGAACCAGCGCTTTTTCACAATTTTGGCCGTGAAAATGAGAGCTTTTTCTCAATTTCAGCCAAGAATTCACGCTTTTTCTCAATTGTCGCAGCTAATTAGCGTTTTTTTTTTTTTTTTTACATCATGATAACCTAAAAATTCCCATTTTTTCATGTTTAAGCCCCTTCGAATGTTGTGGTACCTAATTGTTGCTGGCGACTTTGGTAATTAATAATTCCCCACGCTTGTGAAAGAAACAACAATATAATTTGGTGATAATTATGTTTCCAAGTTTATAACAGACTACCTATCATGTTAGTGTAACATTTCACGCTAAAGCTGTGATTGGGAGTGGACGTAGAACCACCCCTTCGAAATCTGAGATTAGAGTTATTTTTCTAGTTTCTCTCTGCCTGTGTTTATTGATCGTGATCGTTTATAAAGAACGTTCTATAGGCTCAGAAATACATAAATCAAGTTGAAGGGCCTAAAATGTGTGGAGCTTAGACTCCCGAAGCATTTCCCCTATCGACTATACAAGTAAACCTTCAAGTGACAGTAATCTGTTGAAGGGAATAGCTCTCGTTCTTCATTTCATCTTTTCATCCGCACTTGTGCGTTCGCAAGCTACGCCTACTGTCGGAGTTTTATCCCCTCTTTTGGTGTTTCTATTGAAAATGAAGACGACGTGAAATTAATTACCAGGCGGCTTCTTACTTCACCCAGCCTGGCTCTGGAAGTCAAGAGCTGATCACGAAGGAGAATGAGAAATAGAAAAGAATGAGAAGGAAGATGTTGATGATGAGGGGGAAAATTCTTTAAAGCATTAGCTAAAATGAGGTTGAAAAAAAAAAAAAAAAAAATGAAAAAATAAATAAATAAACGTAAAAACTTCCCTTTACCATCCCGTCATTTCGTCCCTTCATGCTTCTTCTGTAAGTTTTCTCTGCCCAGGCAAGCGGAATAACCCAACAACTTGCCTTATCCCTTAGCTCTCACAACTTATTATCTTGTTTTCTATCCTTTTGTATTTCTTCATTACTAACCCTCCCACTTCTTTGCCGGCTTTTACAACCCTCCTTCACCATCTTAACTCCTTTTTCTCATCCCCTTCGCCTCTTTTCTTTAAGAGCTTGGGAGCTTAAATTAGTGAAACTAAATTGATTAGGATCAACTTGCTCTTGAATTCGATCTGACTTTTACGACCGAGGAATGAAAGAATCTTTTCTTTCAGGCTCGGGCTTCTCATTAACATAAGAAAGGACATAATTTAAAGTTACCGGTTTTTGTTATTCTGGCAAAGTTTTATACGTTCAAATATTACCTATAGTTTGAATGATTCGTAATAATTTGTTATTATTCCTAACTCTCATGAAGTTCGATGATTATTAACAAAAACAATTTTAAAAAATTATCCTTAGCGTAAAAAACATCCGTTTTAATGCATATGAAGGGTTTCTTAATTTCAAAGAATGTTCATTAACGTGAAGCTGAAATTTCAGTGTGCTTAGTGTAACGAGCGCATTATGAACCCCCCCCCCCCGCACACTCATCTTCCTTCAGTGGATGAATTAATGGGTGGATCCATCCAACATAGAATACGCTAAAAGTTTAAATAGTCGGTGTGGTTCAAGCAAGTTTTTAATTTCCGGTTTTAACAATTCACTGAAATATTCATCAATGATAGTCGTTGCGGGGGGAGGGGAGTTACGATTAATGGCACAGAAACTTGAAAATTAAGAACATTATATTTTGTGTAGCGTTTAATCAAAAAATGTGAAGGAAAAAAGTATTAAAAAACGCCAAATTTTCCCCAAAATTACGCCAAAATGAAATACTTACCAATAATTTTATTCGACTGATGAATTGTATGAGGGCCGAAATGGGGGGGGGGAGAAACTGACAATTTTCAACACTAAAATGGAGTATTTGGTAACGTTTTCAACAGAATGCTTATAAAATAAAATGAATAATAAAGCCCAGGAGGCGGCAATCCCGTCAAGCTTTCACATTGCCGCCTCCTGTCGCACTGAACCCCTCTACGTTGAAAAACCCCACCCTCCCTTACGCGACGAAAGTTCTGTGGTGCTTGCACAAACTCCCCTTTTCTGAAAAAGCAACCCTTCCTTTCTTAACAGAAAGCCCTTCTAACTCAACCCCCCCCCCTTTTATTTTCTTTCACTGAAGGGGTTAAAAATCATGCATTATACGTCCAGTGTAGCGTTCTTTCAGAGGGAAATTAATTAAACATTTTACATTTTACTGGATAATACTTTCGCTTTTAGATTTAAACTGCAGTATAAAAATCAGTGGATAAAAAATTTGAAACTCACCATTATAAATGATCGGTGGTATCCTGTCCGAATGATGTGGAGGCGGTGGACTCGGCGCTGTTGCAGCGGCCGTAGGACTCGATGGTCCCCAAACCTGAGGGCCCGTCGGTGTGTCACCGACAACGTCAATCTCCTCCTCGTCTTCGTCCACTTCATCTTTTGGCCGAATGATATCCTCGGCCGGCCAAGGGTAGCCCTTCCACTTTTTGGCCATCAAGCACCTGGGCATTTCCTCATCTGAACCGGTCGTTGTTGATTCAGTTTTTTTTTTCGTTGCTGCTTGGTGCGGTTTTGGGCGACGGTGTTGGCGTTGAGTTTTTTTTCAGTTTAGTGGACTCGTCACACGGTATAAAATTGCGCACAGGTTAGACGGTAAAAATTTTCGAGAGAAGACAGGAATTTCTTGAGTTGTCGAAAAATTCAAAAAGAAAACTCGAATTTAAATTTTGTCGTATTTCACGTAAAATGATAAAAACACGAAATTGAAAAAGATAAAAGGCGTGTAGGAAAAATTGGGAGGGAAGGGTAGAAAGGGACTCAAGGCAGAGAAAGATAGAAGGAGAAGGCGAAACTAAAATACAAAAATAAAAAACGGAACCGAACACAAATGTGTACGAGTGGGTATCTCCTGGTTGTGCCGGGGTCCTCGTGGTTTCATCCCTTTTATAAGGGCGGGGGTTGGGCCTAGAGAACCAGTAGGGGGGTTGTCGCCACTGCGTGCGCTGCGCCCCTTACCCTCATTGATTCATCCCTCAAGATGGATAGTGTGGAGAGGGGTAGGCACCCATGAAAAATATGATGCCCGGCGCCTGAGCAAGGGCAGCCCACTGTACCTCCCCTTCAACCCATCCGTCAAAACATATCAATCTTCGTCTAATTACCTCGCCATCAACAGTTCATCCGAAGAGACTAGACATTTTTTTATTACAATTAAATGCTTGCATTGTATACCTATTTATTAAAAATCGTCAATTTTCATGCTTTCTAGGAAAAGAAAATTTCATCACTTTCCGATCGGTCAGAACGTTCGGTGACACTGTACATTATTCTTAATAATTATGCTTGTCAATGTCTGTTGGATGAAAATCATTTCAATGTAATATTTCATCCTCACTCTACGGGGCTATATACAACGAGGAATTGTCGATAGAATATGTATGTGTGTTCGAGAAAAAATCAAGAATTAAAGTCTACAGAAAAAAAAAAAAAACACTCAAATGTCTACAGTACAATGTGCTGTGTTCAAGTTTCCCGAATCTCTTTCCCTCATTATTCATAGGGAATCATTTTTTTGCGAAGTCAAAGGGGTCGGAATAATTAAAATTTACAGTCAGGCTTTGGAAAAATATTGTCATACTTGACGAGCCCCTTCAAGTCGTTGATCAAATCGCTAGTTCTTTTGCACTAAACAAATCGTAATAATCATCGAATAATGCTGGTCATCATCTTATACATAATTCGATCGTAAAGGATCCCTCGAGGGCGATGGGCAAAAAAAAAAAAATTCTCGTGTATCCGTGTAGCCGTTGGAGCAAACGTACGAGTGGAAGCGGTCATCTCTTTATTTTGCCTTGACGCGTCCTGAGTTCTGAAAAAAAAAAGAAGACGAAAAAATACTTATTGTTAGTTATTTTTCCTATCAAAGAATTTCCAAGTTCCCAGCTTCTGTTTTAATGAGGTGCAGGGGCGTCTGACCCAAAACGGTCCCAAATATTCTTGATTGTGGAGTGTTCGAAAGGTGGACACAGGGAGGAGAATAATCCAAGGCTGAGGGAAGCATAGGATAGGGCTAGGGATTTTTCTCAGGGGGGGTTATCTGCGAATAAGTGTTCTTTGACAATTTTATCCGCGAACTAGCATTTTTTCTCAATTTAAAGTTTGAATTAAGCGCTGTTTCTATAAATTGCATCCGCGAACCAGCGCTTTTTCACAATTTTGGCCGTGAAAATGAGAGTTTTTTCTCAATTGTCGCAGACAGTTAGCGTTTTTTTTTTTACATCTTGATAACCTAAAAATTCCCATTTTTTCATGTTTAAGCCTCCGAATGTTGTGGTAATAATTGTTGCTTGCGACTTTGGTAATTAATAATTCCCTACGCTTGTGAAAGAAACAAAATCATAATTTGATGATATGTTTTCAAGTTTATAACAGACTACCTATCGTGTTAGTGTAACATTTCACTGGTGGTCCTAGCACAGGTGTCCGACTTCCTTGAAGTAAATAACGTTTGGATTCACAAATCTGGCCGCTACTTGTATGCTTCGGTCTGTGTTGAGGCACCTGGAGTCTGGTCGGAGTGTCTGCCTCAGGCTCTTCGACTTTTCTCGTGCCTTCGACTCCATTCATGTCAATATTTTGGCCTCTAAGCTGCGCCTCTATGGTTTTGGAGAGCAATCCGTCAGGTTCCTTGGTTGGCTACAGTGCGTGTCGCTTGGTGGCTCTAGATCTGAGCTCGCCCAGGTTTTTAATCTTGGAGTAAGGCAGGGTTCCATCCTGGGTCCTCTGCTTTTTCTATTATATGTGAACGACCTGTGTCTTTCTTTCTCTCCTCCACTGTCCGAGATGTTCCTCTATGCCGACGATTCGACGGTTCTATGCGCTGGGGCCTCAGCGACTGACCTGTCTAGAGAGCTGAAGTCCGCGTCTGCCTTGGTGCAGTCTTGGGTGTCTGGCGAACCGACTTATTCTTATTGGAGACAAGACCCAGGATATTCTATTCGACCTCAGGACATCGGGCGGCTCAGTCAGGTTTCTCGGTTTGTTCATCAATTCCCAGTTATCTTGGGATAAACATATCGTGGAGCTATCGTCCCAGCTTTCGAAGTCGATCATCGTCTTGCGCCGCCTAAGAGCCATGATATCAGAGGATGTGCTGCGCCAAGTTTTTTTCGGCATGTTTAACTCGTGAATGACCTATGGCATAGCTTTACGGGGCAATTCGTCTGGGGGCAAACGAATTTTCAAGTTGCAGAAGGTAGCAGTTCGCATCATGTTTCACCTGCATCCCCGCCGCTCCTGCCGCGAGTGGTTCATGAGGGCGGGTATCATGTCTTTTTACGGTGCCTATGCCTACATCTACGCTGTCCTCATTCATGTCCGGTCCCGCCTTGCGGAATTGCAAGCCGATTCCTCCTACCACACTAGACGTGGTGGCGACTTGGCCCCGAAACTTGTCACGCGTTGACCGGGAATGTCTTGGCGTCCAACTTTTCAATTTGCTGCCTACCTCTCTCAAGGAGCCTAGCTGTGTCGGCTCATTATCCACAGCGCTCCGTATTCTGTCGAGGAGTTCCTCTGCTACCTACGGAGAGTGGATCTCGACTATCTGCCTGCGTTGTTGCTTTTTATTTATCGTTTATTTATTTTTTGTGTTTTCCTTTTTAACGTTGTCTTACACACAACACACAATAAATTATGATAGGATATGATATAAAGTGGTTAATATTCACGGCTAAAACTATGAAAAAGCGACCATTCGTGGTTTTTCATGCAACTTTCAGACGGTAGAAAAAAATCGCTGATTCGCGGTGTATAGAGGCCATTTTACGGCTAAAACGCACCCCGAAAAACCGTCAATGTGCTGTTTTTGGGCCAAGCACACGGCTAAAATTAAGGACATGAGCTATGTCGTAAGGCTATACAACTGAATCGCTTAATTCATCGATGAAATTGAGGAAAACCTTTAATTCACGAATAACCTGAAGGAAAAACGTCAACTTTGTGGATACAAATGAAAAAAATCACTTATTCGTGACTACAATTGACAAAACGCTAATTCGAAGCTTTTGAAGGATATTTCGAGGTTAAAAAAGAGCTATTCCATCAGTAAAATTGAAAAAAAAAAATTGCTACTACGGGATTGAATTTAGATTAGACGCTAATTAACGGCTAATATTCAGTTCACATTGAGAAAAAGTGCTATTTCGCTGCTAAGAGTTGAGAAAATCGTGTAACAACGCCAATTTGTAGCAAAGTTGAGACAAATTGCTATTTCATGATGGGACAAAATCGATAATTTTCAGTTCAAATTGTGAAAATTATAATTCCCTGTTGAATATGTTGAATAAAAAATAGAGAAAAAGCGCTCATTCGCGGCTAAAATGAAGGAAAACTTCAGTAGCGTGTTTGAAACTGAAAATAAGCCAATTCTTGGCTTCTGAAAGCAACTTATTATGGGCTAAAATTTGGAAAAAGCGCTAATTCTTTGATAAAAGTGATGCTGTGATGGTAAACAAAAATTGTTAATTCGGGGCTGAAATGCGTGAAAATCCTGGCTAATTTGTGTTTGATTTTGGAAAATCACTAATTAGTGCGGCTAAAATTAGCTAATTGCTCAGCGGGAGCTAATTGCTAATTGGGAGAAAACTAGCTAATTCATGGGATAAAAACTCCACTTTGCTGCTAAAATTAAGCAAATGTGCTATTTCGGTGCTCTAAAATAAAAGCAAATTTCAATTTGTGTCTAAAATTAAAAATATGCCGATCCTCGGCTTCTGAAGGCAGCTTATTTGTGGCTCAAAATTGAGGAAAAGGGCCAATTAATGGCTACAAAATAAGCTGTTAATTCACTGCTAAAAACTGGGGATAGCACTAATCCATTAGCTAGAAGTGGGAAAAAATGTTAATGCGGGGCTAAAATAAAAAAAAAAACGGCTTGAACTTGGTGAATAGGGGTTGGAAATATGGCCAATTCGAGGCCGCAAATAAGGAAAACGTCATAATTTAACAATTATCATAGATACTAAGGGGCCTTATAGAGCTATCCGTCCCGGGCTCCGATAGGTGCTAAGTATACTAAAATTTATTTTTATTTCCAGTTGAGTCTATTTTTACGTTTACACAAAGCCAACAAGAAACCAAACCTTTGTTGACAGAATATTACATTATAAATTATAATACAATCCTTAAAACGCCAGAATCAATCCCTAGTTGGGTAGTTTCTCGCACAGCCGGCCGTCTTGATTCATTCTTCAACGAAAAATCTTGTTTTTAGTTTATTTCTCACTTTCACAGATTCAAGAAACAGCTGCCATTTCAATCCAAATGTAAAAAGAGGGGGTTTACCCCTTTTCGACTCATTTTTAGGCCATCTGTGAAGGGGAGCTCAAGATTAGAAGGGTTTGTCTATATACGATTTTTTCTAGATTTTGTAGCCTAGTAAAGGGGTTTTGCGACAGTTTTCTGTCTCTTATGAACCACGTGCTAGATCACCTGGATGGCTACCCCCTTGAAATCCGCGGCACCAACCCCTTTGACTGCATCTGCGGTCACTTCCACTTTTTCTTCCTTTATGCACCTATTGTTGGTTTTCGGTGTGGAACATATTTTGTGTTCAATTCTAAATGAAGGTAACACCTTTCATTATACAATATGAAAAATGCGAATCTATGTTCGCAAAAACTACCTATTTTTATTGATTATTTTAATGGTATTTTTTGACAATAAGTCGTTACGCACGCGAGTGCCCCCCGTCACATTGTAAATTCTACAAGATCCGGTCAGGTGAGCCTTTTTTTTTGCCTCTCAGAATAGTATTTCATGGTTCAAACTTGATTGCCTAACCATTATCGCAGCCCGTCCATTGGTATAGGTATATTTCACGGGGGTTTTCACTAGTTGACCGTATTAATTATTCGCTTGACTGACCCGCTCTTAACGCACAGTGAGACTCTTGACCAATGAAGCTCTATGCTCTCTCAGCTGTTTCCCTCAATACATTATGTATCAGCGTCGTCCTATACAAAGGGGAGAGAGAAAGAGTCATGCCTATAAAGCCTCCCTCTCACGGTAAATTCAATGCTCATTACCCAATGTTTGAAAATTGGCTACTTTGCACGCCTGGCCACAGATAAGAGTTCTCCTATAGTGGGCTTTCACAACAGAAGAAAGTTCCTTGAACGTAAGTTCCTTCGTCAGTTCCAGAAAGTAAAGCCGAAAAAAGAATAGAAACATACCTAGTATTCATGAAAAAATGGCTATTGCTCTTATAATAAAAAGAACTCCCTGAAAAAACAACCTCAAAATGTAAAATCAAATACCAGAGAAAGTGTTATATAACTTGTTGGTTCTGTGAGGAGTGCTTAGCATTGCAGTTCCTATTCTTTTTTTCCCCCGGTTTGTAAACCAGTAGGCTTCCTCCTTCCTCTCAGGAACTTGAGTGTCAAATACTATTGCCAACCACGTGCTCCCAGTTTGTAATAGATATCAAAAGCCCGGTTCACTTGAAGAGTTTCATAAACTTAATACCATACTATGGCTTATTCGAGACGATTCACCCGCGTCAATAGGGAAGAGGGTCGTATACCTGTACACGTCGTAATCCAAGAAAACAAAGTGTTGAGAAAAAATAAGTCTCCCCTTTTCGTCGTACTGTAACTACATTTTCCTTGTTATCTGAACGAGGCAGGCACTGCATTGTTGATATTTGCTACTCCACCCCGTTAACAGCTATACCCTTACTCCACTTGTTGATACCAGCTTCATTCGCCCCCTACATTTTTCGTTAGTTTTACGTGAAATTAATGACGGGCAGTCACTTCTATTTAATCTTTGGTCACTCAATAAGGAATTATTCAATGTTTATAGTGATATAACTATTTTCAAGCTGTACCTTTAGGTTTACATCCAGCGTGAAGGCAGGTGTACGCTACCTATAAGAATAATAATGGGGTACAACATGTAACTTAGGGGGTGAAAGTGTGCTCCTGCCCCGCATGTTGCACACGACTTTTACGGATTGAGAACAAAAAAACACCTGGACCGTAGTGACTGAGTGGTCACCCCTCCTTCTTACAAACATTATCCTTTACAAATCATTGTAGTTTAACTGATTTATTCATTAAAGTGGTGAAAAAAAAATTTTCTTTGAAAAGAAGGATGGCGTGACTAAATAATTAATACATTTCTCCCTCTCAGCACACGTGACTAAAATAAAATATTCATAATACGACCGAAATTAAACCGAATGTCACGAAAGTAGGTAGTTAAGTATACTAAAATTTATTTTTATTTCCAGTTGAGTCTATTTTTACGTTTACACAAAGCCAACAAGAAACCAAACCTTTGTTGACAGAATATTACATTATAAATTATAATACAATCCTTAAAACGCCAGAATCAATCCCTAGTTGGGTAGTTTCTCGCACAGCCGGCCGTCTTGATTCATTCTTCAACGAAAAATCTTGTTTTTAGTTTATTTCTCACTTTCACAGATTCAAGAAACAGCTGCCATTTCAATCCAAATGTAAAAAGAGGGGGTTTACCCCTTTTCGACTCATTTTTAGGCCATCTGTGAAGGGGAGCTCAAGATTAGAAGGGTTTGTCTATATACGATTTTTTCTAGATTTTGTAGCCTAGTAAAGGGGTTTTGCGACAGTTTTCTGTCTCTTATGAACCACGTGCTAGATCACCTGGATGGCTACCCCCTTGAAATCCGCGGCACCAACCCCTTTGACTGCATCTGCGGTCACTTCCACTTTTTCTTCCTTTATGCACCTATTGTTGGTTTTCGGTGTGGAACATATTTTGTGTTCAATTCTAAATGAAGGTAACACCTTTCATTATACAATATGAAAAATGCGAATCTATGTTCGCAAAAACTACCTATTTTTATTGATTATTTTAATGGTATTTTTTGACAATAAGTCGTTACGCACGCGAGTGCCCCCCGTCACATTGTAAATTCTACAAGATCCGGTCAGGTGAGCCTTTTTTTTTGCCTCTCAGAATAGTATTTCATGGTTCAAACTTGATTGCCTAACCATTATCGCAGCCCGTCCATTGGTATAGGTATATTTCACGGGGGTTTTCACTAGTTGACCGTATTAATTATTCGCTTGACTGACCCGCTCTTAACGCACAGTGAGACTCTTGACCAATGAAGCTCTATGCTCTCTCAGCTGTTTCCCTCAATACATTATGTATCAGCGTCGTCCTATACAAAGGGGAGAGAGAAAGAGTCATGCCTATAAAGCCTCCCTCTCACCGCTATATGCAGCCTTCTAGCGTTCAATTAGACAGGCTTGAATTATTCAGTCACGTGTCTTCCACGGGTTGCTCGTTTTCAAGATCGAAGGAATTGATAGTGATTCAGATTGGGAACGACAAGATACGCACGCTACACGATGTACTTAGAAATAAAAATCTCACGAATGCAAACTTATCCGGTCAGTATAGAACGAATCACGCTTTCTCATATTAGGACTCAAACCATAATTCAAACACTCGCAGGTGTGATTGGGTGTAACAGGGAACGAAACAAGGCAAACCGAGCTGTAATAAAATAATATTGGTGCGAATCCATCAAGCGTAAGTTACGATATTCCCACTTATCGCCATCACTATGAATTTCATTACAGTGATTGTGTGTGATGGGAATAAGGGGAGAGGTGAAACCAAAACAATTCCAAGAGTTTTACGGTTCTCGAGAAATATGAATTACCATTTTTAGTTTTTACCTTCACCCTCAGAGAGTAGTTTGCAAAAAGTGTCTCATGGAATGTCTCTCTATACTGGACAGGGCCGTCCTTACTGGAGTGTAAGCTCTTAAGAGGGAGTTGTACATGTGTTTCCTCGACCTCCCTCCAATCATACCTCACCTACTCAGCGTTAAGTAAATTATCGCCGTATTTCTGCACCAATCGTGGATTTCAATGTCCCATTCAAATCTTTAGAAAATTCTGCACAACCGTACGATATTGCTTTCCTATAAATAAGTCGTCGAAAGAGTGTGAATCTTCAAGGTAAAAGTTTATGTGTGTTTTACAGTTATTTAAAGTAAGAAGATCTTGCGGACGTGAGGAATTCCCTGAAGATTTGAACGCGACCTTGAAATCCAGGATTGGTGCAGAAATACAGCGAAAATTTACGTAACGCCGAGTAGGCGAGGTACGATTGGAGGGGGGTCGAGGAAACACATGCGCAACTACCCCTTAAGCTCAGCTTAGTGAATTAATTGAGTTTAGAGACCCTTTTCTACGGACAATTATGTGATTACTGCCCTCCTCAAAGCTCCACCCTAGTCACAACTGTGAATTCGAGGGAGTGGGGAGGCTAAAAATAAAGAAATTAATCTTTAAATTACATACTTACTATTCTTTACTTGTTTTGAGATCCGAGAAAAAATTGCTCCCCAGGTGGGATTCAAACCCACGACCTCCTTGTTTCTCGCCAGGTGCTCTAACCAACTCTAATGGAATTTTAAATCCATGCGATCAGCCTGGGCGTAGAGCTCTGAAAATATCACACTGACAAATGACCATGTATTGACCGTTTGCGCCAGAAAAATGGCCAAAATGGCTAATTACGCCCAAAAATTAGTAAAACCAACTCTATAGCGGCCCAAACTGACGATTTACGCTTTGAAAGGCCCTAAACGGATGATCCAAGTCCTGAAAATGGCGAAATCGACTATAATCGCGCGTCAAAAATGGCTAAACTGAACCTTCGTGGCCTGAAAAATGTCCAAACTGACGATTCATTCTCTAAAAATAAAAAAAAAACTGGCTATTTAAGCCCTAAAAATGGCATGCTCATACCAGAAACTCACGGTCCAAAAATTGACCAAACTGATCATTTGCGCCCTACAGAGGCTACAGTCGATTCACGTCTTCAAAGTGCCTATCACCACCTAAAAAAAACTGGTCCTCCGAGCCTTTTAAACGGAAAAACTTCCCCCTCCGAAATACGACCGTGTACACCTTAAGAACTGATTGCCTCCCCCCTCCCTTCTATGGCTGACGGTTACAGCAATACTCGCTCGAGCTTGCTCTCTCGCGCTATAAAGTGGCTTGGCTGACTATATTCCCAATATTTCATGGTTTGAAGTCCGAATGTGTCGGATTTTTGGCGGACTCAGTGAGCCGCAAACTGTTCGGACGCCAGAGAAATGGCCAAACTGGCTGTCCATACCCTAAATTAGTAAAACCAACTCTATAGCGGCCCATTAGTTGAACTGACGATTCACGCTTTGAAAGGCTCTAAACGGATGATTCATGTCCTGAAAATGGCGAAATCGACCATAATCGCGCGTCATCAAAAATGGCTAAACTGAACATTCGTGCCCTGAAAATGCCTATAAACTGACGATTCATTCTCTAAAAATACCAAAACTGGCTGATTCACGTCTTCAAAGTGGCTATCGGCACCCAAAAAAAACTGGTCCTCCGAGCTTTCCAAGACTTCCCCCTCCAACCTCCGGAATTCCGGAATACGACCGTGTACACCTTAAGAACTTATTGACTCCCCCCCCTCCCTGCTTCACCGCTGACGGTTACAGCAATACTCGCTCGAGCTTGGTCTCTCGCGCTATAAAGTGGCTTGGCTGACTGCCAAAGACAGTTTTACGGCGTGAAGTCCGAATGTGTCGAATTTTTGGTGGATTCAGTGAGCCGCAAATTGCCGCCAACTGGTCGGACGTGCGCGATGCGACTACAATTTTGAAGAGCGAGTTTGAGCGTTCTAAATGGGTTGAGAAATCGACATTTCTGGGGGAGTCCGACATCACGTCTCGAGAGCAATATGGGCCCAGTTTGAACGCCGTATAAACCACGTGGGAATTTTATGCACTTTTCAAGCCACACCCAGCTAATTGTAGACAAAAACTCGCACATCATATTCTCCTCTGATACAAAAACCCGAGAAAATCGTTTTAAACCACGATAAAAACAGGGCTCTTGGGTCCAATGACCCAAGAGAATAGAATGTGCTGAGAGCACGTCACCGGATGATTTTTTTTTCCATAACGTGGACAGACGCGCGACTACAATTAAAGAGCGATTTTGAACGTTCTAAATTGCTTAACGACATTTCCTGATGTCATGTCCGACATCACTCGCGAGTGCAATTTGGGCCCACTTAGAACGCTTTACAACCACTTGGGACTTGTATGCCGTTTTCAAGCCGCACCCAACCAATTTGTTGGCAAAAGCTTTTTCGGACCTTTTTTCCTGATATAAAACTTCAGAAGACCGAAAATCGCCTCAAAACACGAGAATAAAGGGGCAATATCGTCGTTTTCGACAAGTGGTGCAAGGTTTCGGACGATAATTGTTTTAAAAATATCTCATTTGAACCTCCTCAGAAAATGTGATTGATCAGTTTCTTGAAGCTTAAAAGAAACACACAAACACCAAGAAAAAGATGAGAATGGGTGAATAATAGACAAGAAAAAAAAAGGAAGGGGGAAAAAAAATATATATTTGAGAAAGGCAGGTGGCTTAGTTCACTCCTGACCTACATCCTACATCTCAACCATATTCTTAATCAACAGCGCTAGACGGTGAACCATTGACGAGTGGAAGGGAAGGAACTAGACGTTTTGTTAAAGGTGATGAAGAGGTGGGAAGAGGTTGCTAAACAAGAAAAAAGAAGAAGAAAAAAAAAGGAAGTGCACTCAAGGATGACAAAGCAGGGTTGAGCTGAAGGTGCCGGGTGACTCATGCCCTAGAGATTGAAACTCCAAAGCAGGATTAGCTCTTTTTTTCTTTGACGTATTTTCAATTTTTTTTTTCTCTTAGAAGATGTTAAAACGTGCGTAAAATTCCACTTGGTCATGGAAACTCCTTTCAACCTGCTTTCTGGTTCTGCATAAGCTTTGTTCGGTGGCTACTGGGTACAGAGGAAACACGGCACTCGGCAGTTGTCATTGGAAAAGCGTGATTTTGACCAATTGAATTGTCTTGTTTTGTTTTTTCTTTTGTATATGTCACACTTGAAGTAGCCACCGAACAGGTCCTAATACTTTCATCAACGCAACCGCCTTTACATCCGCAACATTGTAAAACATTTTATGCTGGTCATGTAAAAAATTCAAAATATGTTGTATACTTCGAATTAATCTGTACTGGGCTACAGACAAGGTTAAGCTACAATGTTTTTTTCTGGTCGACATAACGTATTAAAGAAGTTTGTACACTTAAGTAGATTTTGGACGCAAAATAAATCCGGAGAAATAATATCGTTTGTTATAATTTCAAGAAATTGTCTGCACCCGTCCAGATCTTTCATCAGAGAATGGCGAGGGGTGGTGAACAATAAAACGAGTGGTTTTTATTGTACGGAAAACCAGCCCTGTTGCCTTCCAACCCCTCTTCTCGAAGAAGTTAATACAAATCAAAAAGGGCCGAATGCCACCAGGTGCACTGCAAAATAAAACCTCCGTACACTTGAACAGATGGCACGTGTTTTGAATGTGCTATACCCCTCATTTTTAAAATGAATGAGGGAATTAAAAAAAAAAGATAGAGAGAGAGAGAGAGAGAGACATCAAATAGTACATGTTTGGTAAATATGAATCCTCGATATGATTAGCTCCTAAACACGCTTAGCTCATCTTAACTTGTCCAAACACAATTTACGATTGCAAATGTATTTTTGAGTTCACCGCCATCCAGTTCGAACGTAGCCACCAGTTTAGCTTCACCTGCTTAACCAGCGGCTGCGTTAATAAGTAAACAATATAAAAAAATAGCCTGACCCGCGAAGCGATACATACATGGAGGGTTCCGTTTTTACGCTCGGTCAACAACCCAAGAAGCACATTGCCTAAAATAATATTCCATCCCCTTCGCTCCCAACAATGATACGGCACAAACGAAACAAAAAGTTATTTCCCGCTTGCATGGACAGACGATGATCTTTTCAAGCTATTAAATTGCGCACATATTTTTATAAAAATGGCTATATATGAACCTTATAACGACCGGGAATTGGCTGGCTTCAGAACTGTCGTCGCACAGCGCCACCGAACGCTAATCTTTCCGTTAGCGTTCCGTAGGTTCGTAGAATACATATAAGCTAGGCGTACATTACCTAAAGGGTGTGGTGCAGCCAAGATTCCCCCCCCCCCACACCTAAACTACCGTCACTGGGAGCACGCCCCGAGCGAAATGAAAGCGCTGAAAGGAAGGAGGTTGACTTACGTGGGGGGGGGGGGGGTAAGCGAAGGAAGCCGCGAAGGAAAATATAGAAAAAAAGGGGGTCGGTTGGGAGCCTTCGTTCGGTGTATTTATGCCTAAAATATAAAAGAGAGTTGTCACGAGTTGAACTGAACGAGAAGTATTTCCCCATTTCCCGTCCCGTTACACCCTGGGGGCGTAACAATAGGAATAGTCGTGTCAAATTGTAATTTTTCCATCGCAAAAGGTCCAGTATCTTTTTACTATAATACCATTGTTCCCGCGTATAGCAGATCCGGCCAACCTTTTTTGGTCGTGGGCCATAAACCTGGTTGAATATAAGAACCCAGCCGCCACCACGCTCAGAATAACGCTTAATAAATTAACCACAGTATTATAGCGTTATCCATTTGCACAAAAATGTGCCCCGGGGCAGCTCATGGCAGCGTCGGTCTCAGACATTTGACGCCCCCTGGGCGAATCTTTCACCAACGCTCCCGTAAAATTGCCTTCAGGAGCCGTAAATTAGCGGTTTTTTTCCACATTGCATCATTTGCTTCTCTACTATTTCATCGGTGAATTGGCGTTTTACAAAATCGTTTAAACCCTTATGGTGGATTTCACCATGCACCTCGGCTTAAGGTCCGGCTTAAAATTAAGTCGGACTTTTGAGAACAAAGGTCTGAGTAACTAAGCCGAACCTTAAGCCGAGGTGGTGAAATCCACCATTAGAAACGTTTAAACGTACAGGAATTGTCGAAATGGTCAGTTTTGCAGGTTTTAGAGCGAGAAATTTCCAGTTTTCTAAGCGCTAATGTAATGGTCAGTTTGGCCAATTTAAGGACAATAATCGTCTGTTTAGTCATTTTCAAGGCACGAATCGTCCAGTTGAGCTATTTTTAGGGCGCATGTAGTCATGAAGTTTGACACGTTATGAATGGTGAATTTAAAACATTTTCAGGGCGTGAAGGCTCAGTTTGATCAATTTTAGCCGCACGGTTGGTAGATTTTGCTATTTTTGGAGCAGGAATCATGTGCTCAAGCATTTTAAGTGCACAAATTGTTAGTTGATCCATTTTTAGGACTCTTAAAGTCAGCTTGGACATTTTTAGAGCGGGAATCACCAGTTTGACTGTTTTTAGCGTACAAATAATCAGTTTAGCTTTTTTCAAGACGGAACTTAGGAGGTGCAAATGGTCAGTTTAGCCATTCTTGGTGCACGAATGGTAGATTTTGTCTTTAGTGTCTCCGTTTGTTTTTGTTGGAGAGTTCCCGGCGTCTTCGGAGAAGCTCGAGGTTTGTCCGGTAGGCGCTAGGTGTCTTATTGAAATCGTAGTTTCTCTTCCATTTGGGAATCGTATCCCGGCGTAGTTAGGATTACAATCCAAAAGTGTCACTTTTTCTACAAGAGGTGGTTCATTTTTATCTTTCCGGTAGTATTTCCTCGTCAAAATAGGTCCAGGATGAGCAAGCCAAGTGGGTAACGGCTTTCCGTTTGGCGTCTTCCTTGGAAAATTGAAGAACAGTTCATGTGGGGTCGTACTTGTTGAAGTACATAGTAATGATCTAATCGAATGTAAAGCGTCATCCAGTATGATCTCCCAACGCATTTTTTTTTTTTTGGGTGCCGTCCCGGCCAAGCCGAGTCCGGCGACGCCAAGGCCACCAATTGGGCCCCTACGTCATACCCAACGGCTCCCGGATCTGAACAATCTAACAGTCCATATTCGATGTTCCTTTCGGATGTAAATGAAGCTTGTGAGAGCTCCATCCACAGGGGTTCTAGCCGAGGGTATGCCTGGTGGAACAGTGAGTATGACAATGCTGTAGCTCTTCGGGCACTAAAACTCCGTGTGTACAGAATGAATCCTACCCCCCAAAACTTTAAAGCGTACCTGGACACAAATAAAACCGTAAAGAGGGTAGTTAAGAAAGCGAAAAAGAGCACATGGAAAAATTTCTGTTCCGAGTTGAATCGATCCATGCCAGTTGAAAAAATACGGAACAATATAAAAAATAGGCAGTCAATTAATATTAAACCAATGGAAATGGGCCCACGGCTCTTGGACTTTCTCTCGATGCTTACCCCAGATCACGTTGACGCAGAGATCGTAATTTCCCAGACCAGCAATGACGACTCAGAGCATTTCCTTTCGGCCCCCTTCACACTTAACGAACTTGAGTTAGCCATCAAAAATAATGACAACTCGTGCCCAGGTACGGATGGGATCTCTTATCCCATTTTAGCAAATCTTCTTCATAATTGTTTGAAGGCACTTCTCGGGATTTGCGATCTAATTTGGCACTCAGGGGAGCTTCCCGCGGATTGGAAGGACTACGCAGTTCTTCCAATCCTTAAAAGCGGGGGAGACGCCCAACGTTGCAACCTTGTATCGCCCCATAGCCTTGTCGTCGTGTGTTCTGAAGACGTATGAGCGTATAATTAAAAGAAGGCTTAATTAAAAGAAGAGCACAATGATATGCTTCCCTATACTCAATTTGGGTTTCGCAGAGGCAGATCGACCATGGATAACCTAGTCCATTTAATAGCAGATGTTCAAAACGCCCTGACGAGGAAACAAACCGTTCTAGCCCTCTTCATAGATTTAAAACGGGCATTTGATAATGCAATAATCTGGATTCTGCATAAAAAATTACAGCTATTAGGAATTCCAGCGAGGTGTATTAGTAGCATAATCAAAATAGTGTCGGATAGGAAGCTGTTCCTATTCGTAGACGGGCAATTCATTGGGCCGCGACTCGCAAATATTGGTTTACCCCAAGGTGAAATATTGAGCACTACCTTATTCTCTATTTTCACAGCCGACATCTGGGAAAACATGCCGGAAAATGTTAAATTTCTGCAATATGCAGATGATATTTGTATCTATGCCACTCATAAGGACGAGAAACAATGCCAAGCAATACTAAACGTTGCAGTTAGCAATTTAAATGCATGGTGCATGAAAAATGGGCTTACAATTTTAGAAACTAAAACGGTACTCTGTCCCTTCACAAGAAAGAGGAACCCGGCAATAAGTAACCCAGTGCTTCTCGGGGGTTTGACGTTCCAAGTTGAATCAACGGTTAAATTTTTAGGTATGACCCTTACATCCACATTGAATTGGCTTCCTCACATGAAATCCCTACGCACTCGCTGTGAGAAGCTCGTGAATATCATGAAGTTGGTCACTCACTCAACATGGGGGGGTGGACCCTTCAACGGCCTTGCTATTCTATCGATCAAGCATCAGGTCTATTTTAGACTACGTTCGATGTTCTATGGACAGGCTTGTAAGTCACATTTGAAAATTTTGGATGTTCTGCACAATAAATGCATTAAACTATGTCTGGGGCTCTTTCCTTCAACACCAACAGTGGTTGCAGAGATCGAATCTGGCGAGTGTTCTCCGCTTATTAGAAGGGAAATCCTGTCTAACCGATTTATGGCCAAGCTAATAGCCCTTTACCCTGATGTAGTTAACAAGATTTGTGAATTTAACATAAATGACCTCACCCATGCTTATTGGCAAAAGAAAAATTCCCCGCCATTAGTTAAAAGCTTTCGAACAACAAATAAATACATTAATACAATTTTCAGAAACGACAGTCAACCTATTTACGATTCCGATTACTTAGTTGATACGAAAATCAATACCAGCAAACTTCCCGATTATAAATCGGAGGAAGGACTGATAGCTAACACTTCATTCAATCATGATGTTGAAGTACGCTGGCCCGGGGCCTATCTCTTATTTACAGACGCCTCAAAGCAGCAGGAGCGAGTTGGGGGTGCCCTCTACGATCCTCAGAGAAATGTATCTGAGTGTATGAGATTTCCGGACGGTACGTCTATTTTTACAGCCGAAAGCTTGGCTATCTGGATGACGACTCAGTACCTTGGTAACATGATAGATGTCCATCCAAACGCCGTTCTTGTTGTTTCTGACAGCCTGAGTGCTGTGAATAAGATTTCGAATTCACACTTAACGAAAACTCCTTCCCACCTGGATTTACAAATCCTCCAAATGATTTCAAGGTTTCAGGCATCCGGGAAAATCATAGTATTTGTTTGGGCAAGAGGTCATAGTGGAATTACAGGCAATGAACGTGCAGATCCGCTCGCTCGTACAGCCGCAACAGGAATTATTAGCAATGTACAATTAAACTACAAAGATATCTATTGTTCCCTTAAGATCGAATCAAGGAAAGCTTGGCAAGTCCCTATTGAATTCGGAAAAAGGACAGTTTTTCATGTCCTTCCAGCCACACGTAAGCCCCGTGTCCATTGTTACGAAACTTGACAAATATACTTGCCACATCATATGCCGCTTGCGAAGTAGTCAAGGTATTTGAAGGTATTTGTAAAGCATACCTCCAGAAACTTGGCATAGAAGAAAGTTCATTGTGCACGGAGTGTCAAGTAGGGGAGAGCCTTCAGCACAAAATCATGAGCTGTGGAAAATATGCACAGGCAAGAAAAGAGCTTTTTCGTCGAATATTTCCACTGGTCACTAACCCTTTCAACTATATTACCTTCATCAGCAGTAACGATGAAACGATGTACAATGAAATCGCGAATTTCGTTAAGACGGGTGGCATCAAAATATAGGTTTATAATATAAATTAAATTGACTTCAATGAAATGAATTTGCTTCAATAAATTAAATTAACTTCAATAAATTAAATTAGGAAACTGACACCTTCTTGCCCCCTATCTGGCCGTTGTGGCGAGGATTATTATGGTGTTGCTCTGCTGGTTGCCACCCCGCATGCCATTGTTGACGTTGAGTGACGTTTTTCTGACTCATTTAATGCAAGAGAAAAGAAAGCGACAGGTTTATTACACCTAGACAGTCTAGCTCCTATCGCGAAATTTGATGCATTGATTTCAATTGTAAAAGGCAGTGTCGAATGAATCGGAGTATAACTTGATTGAGCGATTTCAGTTTTTAATTGTTGGAAAGGTTCGGTTGCTGCGTTGTCAAGGGGGAATGTGTTATTTTTTTCCAACGGGAGAATTTGTCATGAAAATTGTATCATCCACTTTGAATAATGGGCGAGCATCCCAATGGCTCTTCTTTGAGCTTTAGTTATGCCAGATTTCACCAACTTCTTAAACCACGATCAACAACTAATCACGTTTACAATGTAAACACTTATATTATCAGGCCCCTGATTCTCTAACGAGATTGAAACATTGCTTTGGTAGAAACATTACAATCTCATTCATGAAATTAAGAAAACTGAACGGAAACATATGATTTTTGACAAAAGCAATGTAGAAATAAGTGAGTGAATAAGGCCCCTAATTCATATGGGTAAGTAAGTAAGTAAGTAAGTAAGTTTTATTTTGGAAAAAAAAACATGAATAAATAAAAGGAAAACTCCAATTTACAATAATAATTACATCACCAGCCCTATTTGAAGTTCAAAGAACTTGTGCAATAGGGCCGAGTTGGTTGAAAAGACGGTCAGCAGAGCCACAAGAGCAACAAGAGCAACAAGTCGTTATTATTGGTCGCTTATTGGAGTGGGGCACATGATTTTCTTCAGTTTTCTCGACAGTTAGGGCGCAAACAGTTCGTCAAGCCAAGGCGTGAAATGTCAGTTTAGTTATTTTTAGCACGTGAATGGTCGATTTTCAAGGAGAGATTTCAGGGATTTCATCTTTAGTTGGAATCTCTCAAGCCTTTTCTCTCTTGAAGAAATCCTCGAACCCATGTCTCGACAGTGGTACGAATACCATTGATGCCGTGGATAGTTACTTAGCGGGGCTAAATTGCCGAATAACGATCTTTTAGGGTCATACAAATAAGGTTTTTGTTGTTTCTTTTGTTCGTTTGTTTTTGCTCTTTTACTTTTTTACTTATTTATTTTATTTTATTCATGTTTTGTTATTTTTATTTCTGAACTATGCTGGGCTGAAGTACTCTCTGGGAGGAGTTCCAACCCCCAAAACCCTCCCCATGGGCACGCCACGCCGTTTATATCTTGAAAAATATATATATTTTATGTATTAGGTGATTTAGTTTATAAGTTATGTAGTGACACATTGTTCCATTTCTCCCTTTGTAAACCATAATTCAACTCGAAGATCCCCAAAAGGACGGGGAGTTGTATCATGCCGTAATCTCGCTTGCTCATTAAAACGCGCCAGCAGCTTTATCGCGTGTGTGTACAGGCATCGTGTCATGGTTTTTGAATCTGATAGATACAAACCACCACCGCCCTCCTGGTCTATCCATATCTAGTGGGTAGCTTCTAATTATCATTTTAACTACAGATTACCCCTTTTTATGTTAGGTGGTAGATTAAATTATTTAAAGAAACGACAACACATTCACGGCTTTCGTCGTGTTTTATAGTTTTTCATACATCATGGTCATTTCAAAGCGATTTAATATGGATTTGTAAATTGTAATTTATTTTAAACAAAAGTCAATAACTCCCAATCATGCTCTGAATGATGAATGATGAGATTTGCACTATTTCCAATCTCCTACCAGCGAGCAATAATTACAAGGGATGACTTTATTAATCAAGCAGTTGGTCTGTCATTACTTTGCAAAGTCAAAAAGCAAAGAGGGGAGAAAATGATTGCTATGTAGATGAGTCGAGGTTTCGCGTCGCGAGAGAGGCAGGTGATCTCTCTCTCTCTCTATCTCACCCTTCTCACCTTTACACTCTTTTCCCCTCGTACCGCAGATGGAAAACTGCCAGGTGTCCGTAGCGCGCGGTATTCGAGGGATGATGACGAGGACAGAGGGGGTGAAATGCTCTTTGGGTGTTGCATCCATCTGCCACGGGCAACAACCCCTTTTTTTTTCTCTCACTCATCCTTTTGCTCCCTCTTCTCCCCCCCCCCTTCGTTTTCTGTGTCGTGTGCCGTGGCTTTACGCGCACTCACTCATTCTTTCTCACTTCCTCTTGTTCTTTTACCCTGATTCTCTCTCGCAATCACCCTCTCACCCTGTTCTTTGAATAGGCACTACTTGTGGAGTTGCAGCGCGGCATTTGTTTGAAAGAAGAGGACAGATACATTTTATAATATTTGATGACCTTAAAGTAGAATCCATACTTTTCCTATCTATATCAATTGTTTCTTAATCATGGGACTAAAAATTGTTTTCCGAGGCAAACACCCCGATTAAATTATTACTTATTAGTCTTAAAGCTTGTTTTAAATGAGGACAAATGTTTGCCCTACCAAACTGTTGAGCCTTTGAATCAACAAGCGAAAAAAGGGGTTAGGACCTCACAATTTTCACCCTGTAAACACCATCTGGCTGGTTGTTTTCAAATCACGATGGACAACGCGTGAGCTGAACACGGTGATCCAGCATCAAAACACTGTTGAATCTGTCGCAGGAACTTCTCACTTTGCAGTTTTTGCACCCCTTTTTGAGCATGAGTTTATTTTATCGGCCAAGAAACTCTCGGATTATTTTGTTCAAACTTTGACCCTACGAGCGAAGCCGCATAGTGAGGCAACTGGCTTACCTCTTGATTTCATCGAAAAGAACAAATCCTACAGGGTCAACTCATTTAGTTTCGTCGAAATGTGGAATAATAATGTCTATATCTTCGCTCTTCTATTCTGCTGTAATAATTTTTCTCACCGAAGCCCTAAAAATAAATCTTTAATTCAGCCCTAAGTGACTATCCGCCGCAGAAAGGGAAATTGTGCTCATGAAACCTTATACACGACGATTGTCTATTTCTCGCCCAGATGAATGCGCATGAGAACTGCGGCATATTTGGCCTGGAATCTGTCAAGTCGTTCCTAGAACCTGACAGTTTTCACTCGCTAGAAGCACAACTTGGCCGTATTTGGCGGGGGCAGGTGGTGCACGTGTCTAGTCCCCTCCCCTGGGCCAGCCCACTCGACCTATAAGATCTATTGTGGTGAGCCATACTAGCGGCTAAATAATCCGACGGTGACGAGGAGGCCTCGATATTGTACCTATGGCATCGCCGAATCAAGAAAACAAGACGATTATGCGGGTGCGCAGTACATCCGTACAGAAACTCACTGTCGGCCATTTATTGGAACAAGAAAACTCGAAAACACCGATTCAAAAACGTTTTCGACCATTTTGCTGAACCCGTGCCGTTCTCTGAGCACTAAAACGAAACGGTGAGCTGGCGAGTACCAATAAAGAAATGATATTAAGGTGCTAGTGAGACGTCTCTCAAGGGTGAATCCTGAGAAAACTGTCGTGTCTTTGGTTGCTTTTCCCGTCGTAACCGAGACACAACATTGTCATTTCATTGTTTCCGAAAATTGAGGGTTCAACGGTGTCAGCTATCAATTAGCCCAGTGTTGGGAGAAAGTCGACCGTCGAAAGGCTTGGGAGCTTGCTTGACGTTTTAGTATAAATGTATCAGAAACCACGTTCTTCTGTTCTCGTCACTTTAGGCCAACTGACTACTTTTTTCCCGTTATGTTACGGACGTTGACCACGAAAAAACACAAAACTTGTTATCATTTAACATTGCTCATCACTGCTGATAAAGAATAGCCATGAAATAAGCTCCCAAGTGGATGAGAGGGGTGGAGTTTCAAAGTAAATACCGGAAGAGAGTTGTGTTGCCGGCCTATACTTTGAAACTCCACCCCTCTCATCCACTTGGGAGCTTATCCACTGGGAGAGTTGTGTTACCATAACTACGCAAGGAGAGGGACAGGATGGTCCGCCGGAAAAGGAGGCAGGCGAAGTCCAAGATGAACAGAGGGCCACCCCTCAAGAATGAGGTGTCTGCAAAACCACTGGGATCGTTAAAAACCGCGGCTCAGATGAGGAGTGAAATTCGGTCGGCCCTGCAGACGAAAGGGGTCCCTGTGGAGCGAGGGGCCAAGGCGGGGCGTACCCTTGTTCTCCGAGCTGACGACGATGGCACTTCGGTGGTGACGCGGCTGGCTTCACTCCCATGCCCGGATGAGCTGGGAGGGGGGGTCTGTTAGAGTCACGTGAGCCAGTCCTCCTCGAAATGAAGGAAGGGGCGGGGGACGCCGAGGCCGTGGCCGGGGCCCTTAAGGGGGCCGGAATAACGGTCTCTGGGAGACCAGTCATGAGACCGAGGGTCGTCCTCTCTGGAGTCCCAAGAGATTGGGATCAAAAGAGCCTCTGTGAAGCGCTGCGATCCCACCTTGGGGTTCCTGCTGAAGAGGAATTGGGCATTGTGCCAATCCACTGGGTGGGCCGGCGAAATGGGTTCTTGACGACCTGGGTTGTTGAGACGATCCCAGCAAGGAGATTGGCTTTGATTCAGGGCCCTCCTCTACGGGTAGGGTGGCTTGTAGTGCACCCTAAAGACCAAGTAGGCCCGAAACACCGGACCAGGTGTTTCCGGTGTCAGAATTATGGGCATCCTGCAAATACGTGTAGAGCGAAGAAGCCGGTGTGTGGGCACTGTGCGCGCTCGGGTCACAAGTTCAGGGCATGCACGCATAGGTCGGAGCCCCCAAAGTGCATAAACTGCACTAGGGCTATGGCACCCAGGCTCCGGAGGAGTCTGAGCGGCCCATGGAAATCTCGGAGGGGGATGTATCGGCGGGAATGGAAGAGGGGAGGACGATTGCGAGTGACGAGACGTCGAATGCTGCGGTCGTCGAAGCCGTAGTGGAGGGGCGAGAACAGACTTTTGATGGAACTTAGTGTCCATCAACAGAATTTGGGGCGGAGCCCGGTGGTGCATGACCAGTTGCGGGTCCTGGCGGCGGCGCGTCAGGTTGACGTGCTGCTTCTACAGGAGCCGCACTGGGCTGGCGGGCGCTTGACATTCTTTGGTATGGGTGCCCGCCCGGTGTCGGGAGGATTCGCAGGGAGTGCAGGCCCGCTGGCCTCAGTTGTCGTCCTCAACAAACAGCTCACCGTGTGCTCAGTGAGGTCTCATCCCTCTCGATACGTGGCGGCGGTGATTGTAGGACGGGGAGTTATAGAGCAATAATCCCGTATTTCTATATAAACCCCAGATCCCTGCGAAATGCAGACTCTTCAATTTTGTACTGGAATAAATAGTCTAGGAAAATGGAAAGACAGTTAGTCGATTGGTGTAACGCGTAGAGATAGTAGTTGTAAGTTTGTTTTTCTTTATCTTTCCATTGTTATAGTTTTAAGCTCAAGAAATAAGACTCCAATCTAAATAATCGTCGAAAAATAGTAAGCTATATAAAATATTCGTTTTTAAAAATCCCTTTCATTTAAATTTCAAATAATAAGCCTAAAAAATGGAAGTTGATAGAATTATCCGAAGAGAAGACTATGATCATCTTCAATGCTATGATGGAAATCCAAGAGAACTATTATTTTTTATTTCGTCAGTCACCAATATTTTAAATTCTGTGTGCGCTGAAATGTCGCACAACGTGCCCAAAATCACACAATTCTTTTAAGTAAGGTAAAGTCAAAACTTATTGGATCAGCACAGTCACTAATTCTCACCCGAGAAGTCAACTCAGTTGCCTCTCTAATCGATTTACTTAAGTCAAATTTTGCTGACTCCCGAAAATTCGATCTTTAAAATCCGAAATTCACCAGAGTAAACCAATTGCGGAAGAGACCCCAGCGGACTATCTTAATCGCTTAGAAAGTACTAGGCATTTAATTTTTGCAAAGTTAGGAATAGACGGAGTAGAAGGTGAAATTGTAAATGCTATTATGGAAACCTACGGAAAAAGAGATCATTCACCACATGTATTCATGACGTTTAATCCCCAAAATCTCATACATCTAAGAAATTTCTTAAATACTAAATGCACTTTTATCATTGAACAATTAAGTAGTAAGCAGCAATTTAGTTCTAACGATTACAAAAATAAAAATGGCTCTAGAATGAATAATGGTAGAAATAATACTAATTACAATCCCCAATTTAATACTAATTTTTCACGCCCACATCAAAGCTTTACCCCCCATGCTTTCCAACAACAACAAAGACCATTCTATAATCGTTTCCCACAAAATCAACAGGCACAACAGCAAAGAAACTTTTTACCTAATGGTAGTGGACAAAACACAGTGTCCATGAGAACTTACAATAGTAACAATTTTAATAGACGAAATAACGCTCATGAGTTTAATTACGTAAATAATCCACCGAATTATGAGCAATATAACCCCCAAAATTATCAATACGACCCTCATGCTCGAAATCGTCATTGGGATTCGAATTACCAACGTGTCCAAATTCAACGTGCCCTCTCAGAATTTTCAATTTTGCCAAAATCCCCAAAATCAACCTAATCAATCTCAAGAAGAAGAGACCAATGGATCGAACCAGCCTTTTCTCAATGGCAGTGGTCAAATGAACTGCGTAAGCCCGACAGAAGTGTACCAAAATTAGATCATAACTTCGTAGGCAAGTCCCTACCGTACGCCCAAGACAAATTTAATCTAAAATGTCTAATTGACACAGGTTCAGCAAAAAATTATATCCACCCTGAGATAGTTACTGCAAACATTCCTAAATTCAAAGAACATTTTATTGTTAGCACCCCAGCAGGTGAAAAGGAAGGCTACGAATATATATTAACAAACCTAAACCACTACTTCGATATCGATGCTTGGATTAAAATGTACATATTCCCCTTTTCCGAAAAGTATGAGATACTACTAGGATATGAAACAATGAAAGATCTAAACATTAAGTTAAATTTTGAAACCCATACTATGATAGCTAATAATAAACAATTTCAATTAAAGTACACCATGACTGACGAAAGTGATCAAAAAATTACATTAAGGAAAGGACTTAATATTATTGAACTACCCATAGTAAATAATAACAATTTAAGTGAAGGATTAATCAATGAAATAAGTGGAAATGGATATACTATCAAAGAAGGAATTTACTCTTTTGACAACAATAAAGTTAGGTGCTTAGTCGAATCCCAAGAGCTCAAGACCATTTGTCCCGAGCCTATGGAGGTCGATGATATAGATTATTTAAAATCTAAGTTGGACGTAAGTGAAAATACTATTCTAGAAATTAAGAAAGAAATTCCTCAATTAATACGAACCGATCATATGAATTCGGAAGAAAAAGAAACCATTATCAAATTACTTAAGGAGTTTCCACATATCATTAAAAGAGAGAAAGACCTGCTTAGCGCTTTTCAAAAACTTGCTAAAACATACAATAAGGACAAAAGACGATATTCCAGTTTACACCCGAAATTACAGATATCCTCAAATTTTCCGAGACGATATCAAATTAGAAATCGACAAACTTCTAAAGAATAAAATCATCAGAGAATCTAATTCCCCTTACAACTCCCCAATATGGGTAGTCCCAAAGAAGCCTGACGCCTCAGGAAAGAGGAAAATTCGCGTTGTCTTAGACTATAGAAAAATTAACGACAAAACAATTGACGATAAATTCCCTCTACCGGTGATTGAAGATTCACTTGGAAAAATAGGTCGAGCTACTTATTTTAGTACAATCGATCTGGCCTCTGGCTTCCATCAAATCGAGATGGACCCGGATTCAATCCCTAAGACTGCCTTCAGCACTGAGGACGGCCATTTTGAGTTCCTCAGGATGCCCTTTGGTCTGAAAAACGCCCCACCTACGTTTCAGGGGGCAATGAGGTTTCAGAGGGACAGTGAGGCTCCGCTGTGGCGAAAGCCAGGCGGAGTCCCCGGTAACACAGGGGTGTCCCCAGGGATCGGTGCTCTCGGGTGCTCTATGGAACCTCCATTTTGCGGGTCTCATGCGGCTCCTCGAGGGGAAATGCGTGGGGGCGGTGGCGTATGTCGACGACCTCGCCGTCGTCGTCTCGGCCAGCTCGCTGGTGGGGCTCAGCCGGGAGGTCACTCGAATCCTGGGGGTCGTCGATGGGTGGTGCGGGGCTGCAAGGCTGGCTCTTGCGGTGCAAAAGACCCAGGTGGTCATCACGCGGGGTAGACTGCCACGAGGCAGCTCCTTGGTTGTACCATAACAGTGAGTGAGCCTGACGGGGGCTCTCGTGGGGAGGTACCTTGGCGTGCAGATTACTACTAAAAGTGGTAGCTCTTTTTAGGGCTGCGGCGGGAAATACGTAGGGGTCGGATTTCCGATGCCGGGTACGCTACGTGGGGTCGGTCTTTATGCCGATCCTTTTGTACGGGGCGACCTGGTGGTGGCACCGCCCCTCCAAGCCGCAGAGAGTGAGAGTCATCAGCCTGCAGCGGCAGGCCTTGATCCGGGTAGTCATGGCGTACAGGACTGTCAGCTCAGACGCCCTTCAGGTCATGGCGGGGATGCCTTCGGCTTATCTTCTGCTGGACGCCTGGGTGCACAGGCGCCGGGCCATCTCCAACTCGTTAGGGCTGGTGGGGTGTCAGGAGGACTGGGTGGACCGTCTTGCACCTTTGTTGTCGGGCGGGTGGTTGCCAGGGGCACTTCGCCTCCTCGATGACTTGGTGGTGGAGGCCTGGCAGGGGCGTTGGGCTAACAACACGACTGGTAGGCGTTTGTTCGGCTTCTTGCCCGACGTGAGGATTCGGTTGGCAGCGGCGAGGTGGTTCATACCTGAACACGCGGCCACCTCGATCCTCACCGGCCATGGATCGTTCAACGCCAAGTTGTGGCTATTCCGGAGGCGGGACTCTCCTTTGCGCCCTTGTGGTGACGAGGACGAGACCGCTGATCACGTGCTGCGCTGCTGCGGGTTCTTTGACGACTTGCACCATCGGGAATGGGGAGTGGAGGGCCCTTCGCCGGACCCGGCGCTAGTCAAGAGCCGGAGGGAGTTTGAGAAAAACCGGTCCTTCTCCCGCGCCTGGTTGGCGTGGAGGGGGCTGGGGCCTATGATGCCCGTTGTAGGGTAGATGTAAGTCGGGTCGGAGGCGTTTCGCCACTCTCCCGGTCTTGGAGAACGTCCACCTCCGCGTGGTCTCTCTCGGGCACGGCTGGCTGGCCACCAGTCGTGTCTAACGGACGGGGACCGGGGGAGCGACCCGCCTCTTGCTTTGGCAGCCGGGCTACGGATCGGGCGGTGTGCCGGTTAAAGGTCGGCAACGGCCTAGGCACTGGCCATTCGAAGGCATCACAGCAAGAGGGACAGGATGATTGTTTATCAGGTGACGACCTGCCCCCTCCACGCCCCTCCAGACCGCTGTGAGCAATCCAGGTTTATATATCGTTGGTAGGGAGTGATAGCTACAATCGCCAATACCATTGTTTTGTGATACAGCGTCATTAGTTACCGCACGCTTGCGTTATTTTTAATGCTAAATCATGGTTGACCCCCGCAATGCCACTCAATACCGGGACCGTCAGTGAACGATGTCTGCCTGCGTCTGAGTGTGCAAAGCACATGTTTTCATTCTTATTTTCCTCCTAAATTCATGAAAACACATTCTAATCAAACGACCGAGTGAAACGGGATTAAGCTGTGAAGATAAGCCTCAAAAGTCGCGATTCTAATATACAAGGATCCCATTGTCATATACAGGTTCATTGCCAAATTCTTAGAGCATGAAGTTGCATTGCAAGCTCGTAATATTCAAGAAAGTAGTCCCAGTGAGAAGGAATTTCACTCTATTTTGCAGAGAAAATTATTTTTGAAAGAATTGCCGATGAAAAATCCCCCCGCCCACCACAAACGACTGCTTCTAGCACAGCAACCATCAGGTTGTTTCGCCTTCAATCAACGGAACGACAAAGATACCAATCCTGAGAACTTAGCCAACTGTCCAATCCACTCCCTTTTGTCTTTTCATCTCAAATATTTGTCCGTCCCTTCAGTTTAATGACTCCTCTTTGCCAACGACCGCTCTGTGAATCGAATCCTACCCTTTCCACAACAACAACCCCCTCACCGCCGACCTTTCACTACACGTTCGTAAACATTTCCTAATCACCACCCCCCCTCCACTGGTACCCTAAAAATTCTTCCTTTAAAGCCCAACGCCTTAATTAATCCTACCCACTTAGAAACTGCTGAAATTGAATCAACTTCTGAGAAGTCTTGATGTTAAAAGGGAAAAGTCCTAAGACAACTTTTCATTGTTGTTTCAACGTTACCTTTTTAGATTTTTGAATTGGGAAATTACATTTATGAGAAATAATTAAGCTTGGAAATAGATCTACACACAACAAAGTACGTTTTCATGAAGATGGCAAAATTGCTGAACGTGCGGTGGAATATACACCATTTCCACAAATTCTTGTGGATCTACATGACGAGAAAAGCGGCCTCTTGTATACGTTGATTTTAGGCCCTAATCCCCACAGTCGTCCCTCGAGGAAAATATTTCCTCGACTCGATTCAAAATGGATGTTTCACAAATTAAAATGACTGATTTGAAGTCCCTCAAGGGAATAATTTCCTCAAGGGACGACTATGAATTTATGACGTTGTATCATAATGTATGTTGGATGTTACAGCAATAAAAAAGAAATAAAATACCTACTTGAAATATGAGTCCAAAAGTTCACTGTAACAGAAGTCCAAAAAATGGTTTTTATGACCATTGCTCATGGATTCACTGTTCATATCTATCTGTACGCAATCACAAATGCCTTTACGTGCCAATATACGTGCAATATGGGCTTGGTTAGAGTTATCACGTGTGTCTCCTCTACAGAATTCTTATTTATAGGTGTGAAGAAGTAAAAAAGTCTTCGTCCAAAGTCAGATAACACGCCTAAGCTCCCGGCTCACTGACATCTTTCGAATCTTAATAGCTTTTTCCTCTCCAGTCCTCAGAAAGTTATATATTTTTTCCATTGGCTACGTGCTTAGCTTGAACGAGCGGAGAAAACAGTCCATGAATTCAACATTTATTCGAACGGTTAAAGTCCAATCGCTCTGTAATGCCTTTTTATTCCTGGGGAGAGAATATCCCCTGCAACGGCCAAGCAAGAAAGGCCCTGAAACTCGATGTAATTGCTCTCCCTCCGTGTCGAAAGAAAGGTGTTGATTTCCGTTTTTCTTCTTATTCTTTTGCTTCATATTCCGAGGACGTAAACATTTCACCTGTTACTTTTAAGTATAACTAAAAAGTAATGATATATCGATTCTACTTCTTTGCCGCGTGTCGGCGAGTGGGTGAATGAGAGTGAAAAGTCAACTAGTTTTATTCAACTAAAATAGCATGTCCCCCTAACTTGCACTTATGCAATGTAACCCGATCACGCACACTTCAAACAAGCTGGGAACACCACGGAATTACCATTCACGTATGAGTCAGGCGTGCGAACGCTAGAATGATGGAATCGACCTGCTTTTATCGTCATTTTCTCAATTTTACCATTAATTAAAAACTGAGAAAAGGCTGTCGTGTCGTTATCAAATCCTAGTAGAGACGTTTAAAACAGTAATTGAGTAAAACTTGGTTCTTCAGTAGAATTATCACTGTTTTGCGTGCGGCCCTCTCGTGTTTGTATAATCTCTTTTGGCCTTTCGGAGTTTCTACAGACCCTTCTCTGATATTTTCAGCTCATGTCCTACAGGTTAAAGCCGTGAAAAACCCCACCTAAATTCAATCTTTTGACAAACTTGTGCCTTTCTCACATTCTCCCACCGCGGGCGAGATCCCGCAACGTTTCTTGATATTTTATCTCTGTTTGCATCGAATGCGTCCTTTTATAAAGCTCAGGATTCGCCTCCCTTATCGGAAACTTTCCTTTAGCAGAAACTTTAGTTTCATCCACCTCGTTCTTTCTCAACGTTCCCTGCCATCCTCTCTCGTGCCCAATCATTGAAATAGAATCCGTTCGAAAGTGTAACTGAGTTTGTTGTTATCCTTCTTTGAAAATGGAATGGGTTGCTTTTTTTTTCCCCATTGAATCTTTCAAAGTAACTTGTTTGCCGACTCACCCCATTCCATTTTTTTTTTTTTTTTTTAACTTTGCATTAGTCAGAGGAGTCAACCCGATTTAGAATCTAATAATTAAACACGATCCCGTTTCTCTATTAATCTTAATACATCGATGACGGCTTGAGGATATGATGAAGCTCTGGCCACACCCTGTTCCATCCCTGATTGATAGTCCCAACACCACGCCCTCTCTTAGTCTTTCAGAATCTTTTTCTATTAATAACTTTGCGTGACCTAAAAAAAAAGAAGGGAAAGCTACTGTCAATCTCAGGTTGGGGCTCAAACGCGAGTTATTTGAAAGAATCACTTTTAGCGTTAAAACTATTCCATTTTCTACGTCTTTCATTAGCCAAACTTTTATGTTAGTAGATATTAGTTATAATTAATTAAATATGTACGTTCTTTGATTATAGGTCCATTCCACGACGAGAAATCGATGGTGTCTCCCAGAAAAAAACTCACCGAAGCGTTTCTAAACCGAAATATGAATGGTTTGTAGGAATAGCGACTAGCTGTAAAACTTCAAACTTTGTTATATTCCCCGATCCCCTGCTGTATCCCCTTGAACGTACGGCTTGGTAAAAACTATCTCTCAAGGGACATTGGCATCTCAAACAACTGGCGTAAATGTATTTTAGCCTTCACGTCAAATAATAACGTGATTTTTCAGCTGTAACGCTGCTATACCATGCTTCCCCCGAGTGGGTGACAGCACTTAAATTAATTAATATGTGGAAAAAAACATCTATTTTTTTGTTGATATTATCGCTGACGCTCTAAATTACTGTTTGGTCAATGTTGAGATGTGGTCTTGCGAGACTAAAACCCATTTCATTTTCTGACAACATTTCACATTTTATTCAAGAGACAAATCGTTTGAACCCATCAGTGGAAAAAATTACTTTTTATGCGAGTTTGCTCTATCAATGGGCCAATATACACCAACAAGTAAAGTTAATTACAGTTATGTAACGATACGAGACAAACTGGAATATTCTGTACCTACTGTGTACAAAGATTTAAGGAGGTCACGCACTCTTGTTTGAAAGTGACCGTTAGTGTTATGGCAGTCTGGCCATCTTGAAATTCTCATTGCTCATTTCTCTATGCTACGACTTAATTTCATCATTGTTCCAGATCAAGTGAATGATTGCTCCACCTGTATTTGTTATTTAGACAATAATATTATTTTAAAATAATATTATAATGACCGCAAACTATCAAGGTTATCGTATAATGAAGACTATTCTGAATGAAAGCAATACAAAGGGACATCCACACTTGAATGAACATATTTGTTGCAACCGGAAGAAGTTCCAGTGGCCCTTCTTTTAGGTTTCAAATATAAATCAACGCCCGCAACTCCAAGAGAGCAAAACCTCACAGTTAATGATCCGTGTTTTGGAAAGATAATTGCAGGACAAAAAGCTCTATCGCTTGGAAAGGAAAATGCCGGAGATGTGGCGAATACAATCCCTATAGATTTATTCGTCGACCTCTTTTAAAGTTTTGGACGGTATAATATGTTGGAAAGAACCACGTATTTTGCTTTTGAATAAAATGTGTGTTGATGGCTGGCTGTTGACGATGCTCGTCGTGCGGGCAGTTGCCTACTTAGCTGGTTGAAGCGGACAGGAAGGCGAACTGAGTATTTTGAGGCACAAAAGTATGTGTGAACTTGATTGATGCGCTCCACATAGTACCAACACCGATAAAAATGTGTTGTTGTTTTTTTTTTCTGTCATGATTTCAGTATCAACGAGTGGTGAAATCGTGAAATCCAGACAATCGTTTCAGGTTTTGTTGATATTACCATTTCCAGGCCGTGGTTTAAATGGGGTTGTCTTGTGCATATCGCCTATCTCTTCGACTCTTCCTCGTATTCTCTCCGTTCACCCTTTTCCTTTCTTCACTCCCCTCCAACCCCTTACACCAACTATGCAAATGGGGGCTACATTACCGCTTCAGATAGCATAAATATCAGGACTGGATTATCCTGGCGACTCACGCACCACTGATAGGGCGCCATTAATTTTCACCCACACTCTTCCTTTTGCTCGTGTTTGTTTTTGTTGGTGGTGGGTGGAAGTGAGGAGGGAATAGAAAGTGTGAGATTCTGCTATCCATAAATTATCAATTAAATTTTTACGCCCCTTTCTTTTATTCGTTGGTAGTACCTTTTTTGAATTTAACGATTTTGTTTCCTAATATATCCGACCTTATTTGATGTTATAATAACATCCCCTTTACCACTATTCTATTTCTCACACCCTGCTTTCCCACTGTGAGCCACACTTTAGTAGGTATTAGGTTTATTTAGTAGGTATGTGAACTATATTCTGCACCTGACAGACATGATCCGTACGAAGGACTGTTACAAGCACAGAACGACCGATTTCAAGCTGTTTAAGCAAGTACTTAGCTCGAGTGACGAATAGGAATACAGGCCTTAGTCTCTTCATGGGACCACCGTTCAGATGCTTCCCCCTAAAGCTTAAACATGAAAAAATCGGGATTTTTAGGTTGTTAAGGTGTGCAAAAATCATTAAACTCGCTTGTAAAGTCGATAAAAATCGGGAAAAGCGGCTAAAATTGAGATAAACCGTCACAAACCGTCAGAAAAAGAGTTCTTTCAGCCAACGCTAACTCATGTATTTTTTGGGCAACTTCGAGACTGAAATTGAAAAAAAAACGCTAATTCACGCGTCTAAAACTGATATAATCGCTAATTCGTGATGGGTAAAATGGAGAAAAAAGTGAATTCACGTTTAATGACAGTGAAGCGCGCTAATTCATGGCTAGAATTGAGAAAATTGCTAATTTATTGCTAAAATTGAAGTAATACGCTGTAATCTGCAGTGAAAATTAAAAAAATGTGCTAATTTGCTGCTAAAATAATAAGAAACCCCGAAAAAAATTGGAAACATCGTCTTCGCTTGACCTGCGGAGAAAGTGGCTATTTTCACCATGGCAACCTCACCACGAAAGAAACACTTTCATCTCAGGGTGTTTTTTGCTCACTTTACGTCACGGAGTGAACGAAAGTACTTTTCGTCACTGCTAGGAGCGATGTAATAGTATACTTCACAACGAGTGAGGAACGCGTCACTTTACGCGCGAGTAAAGTGATCGAGACGAAGGCGAGTTCGCTAATTACTAACAACGAGCGCGCAAAGACGCTCCTCATGAGTTACAAACGCTATTTTCGCTTGACCGACCAAATGGGAGGCACTTCATCACGACATCACTTCAAACACGTCACTCCTAACAGTGACGGAAAGCACTTTACATCACTCCTAGCATTGACGTAAAGTACTTTCGTTCACTCCGTGACGTGAAGTAAGCAAATAACACCCTGAGATTAAAGTGTTTCTTTCGTGGTGAGGTTGCCATGGTGAAAATAGCCACATTCTCCGTATGTCAAACGAAAAGTACTTTCCGTCACTGTTGGAAGTGAAGTGTTTGGAGTGAGTCGAGGTAAAGTGCCTCACACTTCGCCGGTCAAGCGAAAAATAGCGTTCGCAACTCGTGAGGAGCGTCTTTACGCGCTCGTTGTTAGTAATTAGCGAACTTGGCTTCGCATCGATCGCCAAACACAACTCGCTCATAAAGTGACGCTTTCTCACTCGTTATTGTGAAATATACTATTCCCGGGCTAAAAATTAGCAAAACGCTATTTCGTGGCTAAAAGTCTGATACAGTGCTACAGTTTGGGAGCTTTGAAAACATTTAGAAAAAGTGTTAATTCACTGTAGAATTTAAATAAATAAATAATAATAATAATAATAAAAAAAGACAAAATGACTCATGGAATCGTGGGGCAACTTTGACAATGTAATTAAGAAAAAATGTTCTCAGAGATGAAATTGATGAGACCACGAATTAGTGGAGGAAAAACAGAGGCAAACGCCTATTCATGGCTGAAATTGGGAGCTATGGCTAATTTGCGTTAAAAATTCAGGAAAAGTGCTATAATTCGCAGCTAAAATTAAGAAAACGAGCTAATATCCTGGCAAAATGGGGGGGGGGGGAATCCAATTCACGTCATCCCATATTCCCAGCATATTGTCAGCAACTGACAAAACGATTCGCGGGTTTTCGGGGACGCTTTCGCGGGACTTAAATTCAGAAAACGTGCTAACACGGAACACGCCCTGCTAACACGGAAAAGTGCTAAATTCACTCGAGTAAATTAAAGTAAAACTCGAATCCGCAAGTAAAATACTGAAAAACACGAATTGGTGTTTAAAATTTAAAAAAAAATAAGAAGAAGAAAAACGGTAATGCGAGGCTGAATTGTTTTGCATAAAGGGCTAATTTGCGGAGAAAATTGAGAAAGAGCATGAAAACTCTGCCTATTTTGCTGATTCTTGAAGCAAATTCATGGCTTGAATTGAGAAAAAGCGCTAATTTCTTGGCTGAGCGTTTCTAAAAAGCGCCGATTAGCAGCTAAAATTGAGAAAATGGGCTAATTCGTGGATTAAATTGTGACAAAGCGATATTTCACGGCTGGATCCACTTATTCCCAGTTAAAATTGAAAAAAACGCACACTGTGGCAATTTCATTTTGGCTCGAGCATTTTGTCTCAATTCAGCATGTTGTTTCAATCAAGCGTATTTTCTCCATCTGAGCCGGGAATTAGCGTTTTTCTTCATTTTCTCAATTTTGTTGCGAATTAGGTACCTATTTTCCTCAATTTTAGCAGCAGATTTTCTCATTTTGAGACGTGAATTAGCTTCCCCCCCCCATCATTGCGAATGAGTGTTTTTTCTTAATTTTAGCCGTAGATTAATTCTTAATTTCAACCGTAAATTATTTAACAGCGACTAACTTGTTTTCACGCAATTTGATTTAGCCCCGAAAAAACGGATTTTTCTCAAAACATGCGAATTGGAATTTTTCTCAATTTTAGCTGTGAATCTTTTTGTCAACCTTAGCCGCGAACTAATGTATTTTCTCAATTTTACCACCGAATGAGCTCTCAACATTAATTTTATAGGCAGGAATCTGCATTTGCCTCATGTTTTAGTGGTGAATTAGCGCGTTTTTCATAAATTCAGCAATGGTTTAGTGTTTTTCTCAATTTCAGCAGCGCGTTATAGCGCCTATTCTCCATTTTAGACCAAGTAATTGGCGATTCTCTCTACTTCCTAGTCATGCGAATAGCGCTTTCTGTCCAATTTTTGCTGCAATCATCGGTATTTATAAATTTTAGCCGCGAATTAGCGCATGCTTCCATTTTAGCTTTTAATAAAGCGCTGTTCTTCATACAATGTAGCCAAGAATTTAAGCTTTTCCACCGTGAATTGACGTTTTTCTCAATTTTAGCTGCACACTAGCACTTTTTCCTTTTTTTTTACTGCGAATTAGCTCATTTTCTCAAATTGATTCGCGAAACGCAAGCTCACAATTTCACCAGCGTATGAGCTAAATGTCTTAATTTTAGCCGCGAATTAACGATTTTTTCACTTTTATCATCGTGAATTAGGACTTTTTCTTATGTTCAGTCTCGATGTTGCCTCGGGAAACCACTAATTGGCACTATGCTTCTGCTGAGCGATAGATTGTTGCTCTACAAAATTAAGATTTGAAGGGAAAGGGAACATAAAAATCAAATTCCCTTATTATGCTAAATTCAATACATTACAAAGATTAATGAATACAATAATAATGTATCTGTAGGCCTCCAAGATTCGTCCTAGAGCATTCATGACTGCACTGATGAACCGAGTTTTGTTAACCAAAAACCCTCTGTCCAAACGTAATCTCGAATTTTTCCAGAATGACCAACGTCGAGTTGATAACAATGTTTCCCAGGAGAGAAGAAGCCTTAGAAAATAAACAATAAAAAGGAGGAGAAACGTTTGACTCATAAAACGCTAGGTCAACTTTGTGAATCGTGAACATGACAGTAGCAGAGCACGCAAGGGGCTTTTTAATGAGCTTTGGATAGCACGTGATGGCTGAGTTATTACATCCCCTGACTTCACCGCGTCATTTCAAAGGGAGTTTTTTTCGTTGTCCCCTGTTGGATTTAATGATGTGTGAAACATAATTTTAATGTGACAACGAAAAGTAACACTAACAAAACATTTGAAACCGTGTAAGCTATTAACAATTCTGTCACTTTATTTAATCCTTGATGATTTATAAAAATTGTATCTAAGCCAAAATGAATACTTTTTAACCATCCTGCAATTTACACTCTAAGATGAATTACGTTTGGATCATTCAGCCTCGTATTCAGTCTGAATGAGATCAAAACCTTTCACAAGCCAAAAATTACAGAAGATAAATATCGGTTCTCGCACTAAACAATGAATCTTCCACGCACATCTGGGTATACAAACGGTGGCGACACGTGGCAAGTCACTGTGATCGACACTATTTGTCCTCTATAGGCGGCAAATGGGAGGGCCTTAAGAATGGATATCAAATCCCACTCCTCATCCCATTCAAACATTTCCTTTTCTGCGGTGTTGCACAATGCTACTTTTTTTTTTTTTTTTTCACGAGCTGCGTTGACTGGATTTGACAACGCGTACGCTTCGCGATCAAAACAGGCTGGAAGTATTATGATTTACCGTCTGGTAATGAAGCAGCCTAAGTGGGTAAGCTGGCATTCCCAGTTAGGGATTCGTTTCAATTGATCGGGATTTTTGTTTGACCCAGAATGTCTATTATTTTCAAGAGTACTGTAGTCTTCTTCAGAAAACGAATAGAGCCCAGGTAGAAAAACGTATCCCCATTTCTTACTTTTCTGCGATTTAAATTATTCACCATATTACGTTAAATGATTGAGGATTACTTTCGGAATAAACACTTGAAATTACTCAGAGAACCAATTCGGAATAAACGCTATAATATGCAGGTAATTTATGTTCTGTAATTTTTGGCTTGTGTCAGACATAAATCGCATTGACTGCATAAACAAGGAACACTGATGCCAATTTCTATAAATAATTTGAGTTTACACTTATTTCGACTCATAACAGATGATTCACTAATTTGAAGTCGCTTAAGCAAATAATCAGCTTGAGTGACGACTATGAATACGGCCCTAAATTCCAAGCAGTAAGTTTCGGAGGACACCTTGGTGTAAACATGCGTCTCTTCATCGGCGTTGCCAATCTGATGGATATCTCGTTAGATCTCACGGATTCTGAAAGCGGCCGACAGAAAAAATACCGTCGAATTTTGGAAACGCTCAATCTTTTATTTTCTATTACTTTATTATTTCATTGATTTATATCATAATTGAACCCAATTGACTGGGAAAAAGTGTATATTGTTTCAATGAATTAATTAAAAATGACTCATTCATTTATTTAAGATGTTGCGTAGAATATATTATAACTTCATGGCATATAGGTGGCCAAGATGGGAAACAACCGGCTCGTTCGCTTGGTCAGCATTTATATTGGAGACTGAGGTTTGATGATGAATGAAGTCAGCATGCTATTCTGCGCCTGTCAAGGCGAGGAAAACACGTGTGCTTCCACTTTCTCATTTCATTGAATAGGGTACTTGCATGGGTCGGAAGTTGGATCCAAACATAATTGATTACGGTCAATGGTTAAATTTAAAAAGGCTCCGGAGGGTCAATTGGGTAATTTTTATATCCAGCGAAAAGCCTCGTGATTGGCTGGGACGCTGTGACGTAGACTGCCATCACCCCCCCCCGTCATCACCATTACGCTTGACTATATTTTCAGGGGCATTAATGTAATTACATTTTAAATTTATTTGCTTGATTTTCATATTTACACGGTACAAGAAGAAAAACGATATCTCAAATCCTCACCGTAAAACCCTTTCAACCTAGTTGGAAAAAGTAACGATACCTACATAATTCTTATCTCTCATGAAACGGCTATCATTAATTGTCATTGCTATACATAGTAACTAGTAGCTAGCGAACTCCTGTCTACAGTTTTTGTCTCGAATTTCGCCTGAACCCATTAATATTTCTACCGATATTTTTGGTGAATGTGATTAAATAATGTATAAGGGAAGGTATAGGTATTGTTTTGTGCCGCAATGCTTCAACACTACCGTGACAACACCCGACAAATTATTCATATCGGTTCCGAATACCGAACCCACGAGGACGAAATGGTTTAGAGCATGTCGACGAGAAGAACAAGGACCGCTTAAATCGACCTATTATTGCTGTGAAGACTACTTCGACGTAAGTAAAATAAAGTAACATTTACCCCAAGAGCCGTACCCTACCCAGGCAACGTAATCACTAGTGATGAACGAGACCGATACGAGACTTCAGTGGTCTCGGTCTTGGTCTCGCTCATGAGGGGTTGGTCTCGGTCTCGATCATGAAAAGTCGGTCTCGTCTCGGTCTCGGTCTCAAAAGTCTCGGTCTCGTCTCGAAAAGTCAAAGGCGCGAATTCAAAGTATGTGTGATATTAGTGACGAGTGATCCTATTCTCGCTTCAATGATTACAGATGACGACGATAGATGAATTTATACTTTGGTTTCCTTCCTTGGTGGCTCGTGGCACGAAGGGTGATAAGTGATACACTACTGATTAATGACCAAAGAGCTTTGTAATTGCCCCAAAATAGAATCGTGCCTTTAAAACAATCGTCACACTGAGAACGTGAAAGGGGAACAGTTGGGAATTCAACGAGATCTCGCACATGCCAACTCAAGCAAGAGACTTCCCTTTCCAGACACGACGAGGCAGAGGTGCACAATCCCCCCTCATACATCAGACCCTCCTGCTCTTGCTTCAACTGGCAATGTTAGTTTTAAAAAAATAAAACAAATATGAAAGCGGTGTAGAGTTTGATGATAGCGGCCCAGGGAAGTTTCAAACGCAAAATTAGGGTTCCCTTGCACTAAACATCCTGGCCGCGGCATCCAATTGGCTGCTGTGCAGTTGGGCTTGTTCTAGTGGCTGCCCCAGCCTGGAAATCTTTGCTGCCTAGTGCGCAAAGGCTAGTCTAACATGGAGTATACGTACCGAATATGATGCTTCTAGAATCAACTGATGATGTTTGAGTCGAGCGCCGTAATCGGCAGAGTTTGTAGTGCGATTTTACGCCTTTGGATCGTACGCTTTTTTTACCTTCGATCGTACAAAGCCTTTTAAAGCCAATTAGGTACATTCATAATTATTTAATTTAACGGTTCCGTAAAGTCTCCCATGGGAGCATTTGCCACACAACTTAATTTCAGAGAAATAAAAAAGAAGAAACAAAAGAAGTGCGTAAGATGAAAGCGGGCTTCCCTGCCACAATTCTCCTACCAACTCACCATCATAATCAACTGACTTTGACCTTTTTGCGATATAATTTCCACGGTTCCACTCACCCTTCACCCATCGTTCATCGTGCTTAAAAACCTACTTTACACGCGCCGTGCGGTAAAGAGAGAATTCTTTTACCGTGAACTCTTTACCGTACGGCGTGTGTAAAGTAGGTCCTTAAGAACGATGAACATCTGCTTAAACACTTCTTTAAGAATGATCTTAGGAATAGTAGATTATACGCCTAGGCAAGAAAGCGATTTTTTGGTGGCCGAGAGAGAAAATGCCTGGCCTTTTCTCGAGACCACAAAATCACTTTTTTGACGCGTTGTGTACAGTATTTTTTTATTAAAACATGAGCTGATTTTTTGGACCGCAGCGATAAAGTGAGTGGTTTATCCCCTAGGCTCTAAAATAATCAGCTGTTTAAAAAAAATAGTATCTTACATATAACGACATACGTAAGTGCCATTTTACTTGCGAGTACTTTGTTTGGCTGGCGAGGCAAAGCCGAGTCGGCTAAATGAGTACGAGCAAGTGAATTGAGTTATGCACGATATTTTTCGCGCGACAAGTGAAATAATAGTATATTTCACTACAAGTGAGGGAAGTGGAGTTTTACCTGCGAGTTGTGTTTGGCTCACGAGACGGGGCCGAGTGAGCTAAAAAGAACGAGCAGAGTGAAAGCTTCTTCCTCACGAGTTGGGGATATTATTTTTCGCACGACCAATAGGTTTAATTGTCTTTCCTGCAAGTGTTCGGAGACAAGGGTACGCTAATTGAATACAGAACTTTTTTTTCACTTTCCTTCACTAGTGAGTGAAATCTTCCTGGTTCCTTCGCATGTGAAATTATTGACAATCTGCCATACTTTCCTTCACTAGTGAGTGAAAAAAAAACATCTTTTTTTCACCTAGCTCATCTCTTCAAGTAAAAATTAACTTCCCCGTTGAGGTACCTGGAAGAGGAAGTATCACTTCCCTCCTGATAGTGCGAAAACCATCATGTATAATTCGTGAAAGAAGAGAAATGTGCGTGTTTCCTATGATAATTTTACAAAAAGTAAATTTTTTGCCCATTAGTTTATTCATTTTGTGCGTTGGTGGTGGTAGGAGGGGGTATGTCCACCCCTTGGACCCACCACGGCCCGGAGGCCCAGAACACAATAGGAGGTGAGGTCACTGGTGGACCTATATCGGGGCCCAGGGCCGAAATCTTCAAGAGGCCCCTAAAAGTCTCTAACTATACATAAAACCTCTATTGGTATTAACCTCTAAGGCCTTTTCCTAATTTTAGCCATGGCTATTTCCAAAGTCTATCCGCTAAACAGCGCTTATGCCAAGTTTAAACTGCGAATTTCTCCATTTTAGCCGCGAAAGAGTGCTTTTTGTCAGCTTTAACAGCAAATTAGCGATTTTCGCCGCAAATTAGCAACTGATTAACGGGGTAATCCCCCCCCCCACATAAATATGCGCTTTTCCCCAACTTTAGCAGCAAAGTAGATTTTGTATCCTGTGAATCAGCGATGTTTCTTTAACTTTCCTCGAGTTGGCGTTTTCAACAATTTCAGCTGCAAATGAGCGATTTTTTCTAGCGGTTTACTCAGTATGAGCTGAAAATTACTCAATACTAGCCGTAAAATTCTCGAAATGTTTACCACAAATTAGCATTTTTTGTTCACCGTAACCATACACTGCGGAATAGCGATTTCGTCTCAGTTTTAGCCGCGAATTTGCGAGTTTTTCACTCATGTTCGGGATTGAGAGACCCCGAAAAATGCTTCATACATGTCAATGTCAATCAAAATTTAATTAATAATTGTTTTTATTTTCAAAATAAATCCCCTCTCCAACCCCCAAAAAAAGCAAGATCATATGAAGAAAAATAAAAGGAAAATACTTTGTCGTCTTTTCACAACGAAACCAAAACATATTCGTCTTCGTTCTCGATCTGCAGCTCCGATTGCAGCTAGTGGGCTGATCGGATTTTTTCTTTTCAACAACAACGTCCGCATCTTCATCCTCGTTTCTTCAACTTCGTCTGTCTTCATCTCATCTTGTCACAGTCCTTCAACATCAGCTCTCGCTTCAATCATTGTTCTTCAACTTCGTCTGTCTTCGTCTCATCTTGTCTCGTCCTTCAACATCAGCTCTCCCCTCAATCATAGTTCTTCAACGACATCAGTTTTCATCGTCTCGTCTACAAGTTTTAAAACATCCTTCATCCCTTGTCCCACCTTTTTATTTTGTCATAAAACCAATTATATTTTTTCTCCTCATAGCTTTTTATCTTGGTTTACCTCAAGCGTAACCAACTCATAGCCATCAATTAGCGCTTTTTCACAATTTTAGCCTCAAAGTCTCCCGAGGAAGCCGTGAATTAACGTATTTCCAATTTTTGACGCACATTTAAATTTGTCTCAATTTTAGCCGTAAATTAGCGCTTTTTCGTAATTTTTGCAGTGCAGTAGCTATTTCTAGCCCGTGTATTGGAGAATTTTGTTCATTTCACACTGCAAATCGGCAATTCTTCCATTTTTGACAGTGAATTAGCACTTTTTGTTTCAATTTAGGCTGAAAATTAACTTTTCTCGTTATTCTAGCCAGAATAATTATTGATTTTCTCTATATTAGCCGCAAATTGGCGGGTTCTTTTACATTTTGGCATCGCATTAATAATTTTGTTCCAATTATAATTATATCTAGAATAGAGCTTCATCTCAGTTCTATCCGTGAATCAGTGTTTTTTCTTTTACTCATGACCATGAATTTGCCGTTTACCTCAATTTTAGCCACAAAGTTGTCGTCAGAAGGCGGAATTAGAAATTCCAACACACTTTATCCGCGATTATTTTCCTCAATTTTAGCCGTAAATTCGCGTTTTTTCAACATTAGCTGCTTTGAAGCGTTTCTAATCTGTGAATTTGCGAATTACCTTAATTTTTCAGCCACGAATTCGTGATTTCCTCAAATTTTTGCCGGGAATAAAATTGTTTCCCAATTTGAGCTGAAAACGAGAGTTTTTATTTATTTAAGACAGGCTAATTATAGTGAATTTTTCAATATTACCTTTTCTTTTTTACACTTCAGTCCCACGTTGGCATTTTTCCTTCAATTTTTGCTATGGATTAGTGTTTGTTGTTTAGCTTTAGCCTCGAACAGAAGCTACGCATTTGCGTTTTGTCAATTTTTCAAGGTTTAGTGACTTTGTGGGTCGCGCTTTCTTCGGTATACAAAATAACGGCCAACGAAAAATTTAGAGATCTTTTTTATAACGACAATGAAAAATGGGGAAAATCAAACTGACTTATGTTGTTTTTTTAACATAATATTTGTTATTTTTCAAAATAAAAATTGAGGTTTGTTAGCCGTTGGCAAGCTACAACTTTATCCAATATTGGTCACGGGTTAGCGCTTTTAATCAATTTTAGCAGTGCAGTAGGGATTCTTTCGTTTGTATTGGCGATTTTCCTCCATTTTAGCCACGATTTGGCGTTTTCCTCATTTTCAGCTGCAGTTTAGCCATTTTTTAGCAGACAATTAGGACTTTTTTCTCAGTTGGAGTTGAAAATTAGTGTTTTTTTTAAAGTTGGCCCCGCTAATTAATATTTTTGTCAATTCTAGCCGCGTAGTTTTTTTAGGTTTTAGCCCGCGCGAGCAATTTTTTTCTACGGATTAGCGCTGTTTCTCAGTTTGAGCTTCGATTCTTTCAGAAGCTATACAGATTTTCGTTTTCTCAATTTCAGCCGCGAATTATTGATTTTTCTTCATTTCAGCTGTGAAATAGCGTTTTCTGATAATTTTGCAGCGAATTAGCACATTATCTATTCTCTCTTTTTTTATTAATAGGCGATTTTTCGCCAGTTAAGTTGTGAATTCGAAAATAGCGGTCTCGTCTCGGCCTCGGCTCGAGACCAGAAAACTTGGTCTCGGTCTCGCTCCAGAAATGATGGTCTCGTCTCGACGTTCGAGACCGAGACTCAGTCTCGTTCTCGTGCATCACTAGTAATCACAACTTTTGAATGATTTTCCAGGTTGAAAATGACGTGGCAAACTTGATGTTCGTAAGAACATTCATTTCAAGCTCCAGAACTCCCATAAGACTCCAACTGCCAATCATCTAGGCTTGTTACAGGTGAGAAGATTTTGTCTTCAGATATTAGTTGGATATCAGCTGGAGTTAAAAATATAAATAATTATGGTAATCACCTGGGCAGCTGCATCCCTAATAACATCATTTCAGTATGAAAAATCCGGTTCACCTGATCGTGTCTGGCATCTGGTCCAAGAGATGACACTTCTGATATCGCCAGAAATTTCCCGTGGGACAGGGGCTCAAAACAGAGTTAGCTGTTGGCAAATACTGAAAAACGTCCAGTGCAGGTGCCAGACGCGATCAAATGACCCGGATTTTTCATACTTTCGGCGCCTCAAGGCTCCTCCAGTTACTCAGATACGCGGCTCCCGCGTGACACGGCTTTCTCTTCGAGCCGCATAAAGGCCCGTCCACACGCTGTGTTTTTCACAAAATGTTGCCTGCGCCCAGTTCATCGCATTGCAGGGAAAACTTCACAGTTTTGACTCCGTTTGGAAGTCTTCGCTGACAAAATGTTGTGAAAGACGTAGCGCGTATAACAGAGCCTTACCCCACGTCCTACGTGAGGCGGGACCCACGCAATTTCAGCGTTTAGAGCGGGTGTAGCGTTTGTAGCGGGTGCGCGATTTGAATCGAAAACGCACATATAGAACACTACGGGTGCTTTTCGCTAAAACGCTGAAATCGCGTGATTCCCGTACACGTTGGACGGGGCCTTAGGATGAGGGGGGGGGATTTGAAGACAAAGTCAGGAAGGTTGGTCTAAGCCAGTTGGTCAAGAAACAAAACTCCCGAGGAAAAAATTGTTGATTATTCTCATGCGATGCCCAAAGCGGGGATAGTGAACCCGGCTCCTTTACCGAACATCGTTAAAAGTCGAGAATTTTTTTGTCAGAAAGATATCTCGTCGCTCATCAGTTATCGAGAAGTTGGAACGACAGCGCATTGTGAAAGGCTTGATGGACCCTTCTAGTCTCGGAGGTATGGTGCTAATATTTCATTTCCATGGCTTTCTTTATTCACTCTGCATCTAAAAAAGATCGTATTGCTGCATCTGCAACACATCAGATTCCTGCATCTGCACCAGGTGGGATTAATGATTCAACTCCACCAACAGAACGTCCAGCTTACCTTTCTAGTTTAACTCCTCTTGATTCCACCCCGCTGTCAATATTCTTGCTAATAAAAGCACAGACTGCAAAAGCAAAAACGCGTGGGAGATTTTCGGTTGAAGCCTTTTCAAAACCTTGTCTCAACATTTTTTTTTCACGTCCACGGATAATTGTCGCGGTAGTTTTGTAACGCTTAAAGAAATAACTTTCCCGTAATCTCTATTACTTATTCATCAAATTACAATATACAACATTCGGAAACGCTGATACGGATCGCTTCAAGAAGGGTATAAAGTATAAGCCAACTTGAAGTTTATGGCCTGACGAGACGTCACCTCGACTCAGCGGGGGAAACAAGATGGCCCTGGGTCGTTTTTTTCAGCTTCAAAATTCACCACTTTTAAAAATTCGTGAATATTTTGTTATCCAATTAATGATTTTGAAATTAGCATCATAATTCTTATAATTTTACATTTTTCACGAAAAAAATATTTTTGAAAAATGGGCAAGTTCCCTATTCTCGGCTATTTCACGTCATTCGTTCCCAAACGACGAAAGTGAAAGTGGCAGTCAAAACTATCGCATCGATCATACGATCTGTGGAAGCGCTATGAGCAAGCTTTTTGATTCCGTAAGCACTTATATATGGCACGGTAGCATCAATATTGTACTTTTTGGCCTTAAATCCCAGTAGGAAGAAATATAAGAATACTGAAATTTGATGATATTGTAAAACTGATAATCGTAAGGAAGGAAAGAAGGTAGCAGAGACTTTTAATAATTATTATTCAATGGAACACTCCAAAAATACTCAACTTTCAACCCAGGGGCGAATCCATTAAAATGTTTACTTCTTCAATCCCATTATTCAGTTGTTTTTTTTTTCTTTTTTTTTATCTCACTCATCCCCTTGTGCTCTATCGCACGTTTTCTCTCTCACTCTCTATTTCTCCCCCTTCGTATTGATCAAACGCTCTTCCCGAGGCTGAATAGCGAAGAACACTTAAGAGAAGATTTCAATCAAAGAGTTCCTTTTTGAGATGTTTTCTAATTATCTGCGCACATTCATTAGCGATCTCGTTGAAAGTGAGTCTTGTTGAATTCTTGTCCAAACATTATTTACGCCACGGCTGCGGGAGGTAGGTGGAGTGAGGGAAAATGTTCTCATGTGTATAACAGGTATGGAAGGAAGTCCAATCTAAACGACGTGGAACAAATTGATCCCAAAGAAAACGAGCATTAAAGGGGTTCACGTATGTTCGTAGACTGTGGTTTCGTAATTTCGTATAGGGGATTGTTGCTAATTTCAAGGAAGCCAATGTACGAAACACATTTTCATTCGTTCTATACAAATGAGTCGTTCGCGTCGTTTTTTACGCTTATTCATTCAATTTCTGTAGTTTCAAACATCTAACTGCGAAATTACGAAGCTATACTAAATCTACATCGCTTGACGAGAACACCCTTATTATTTTAAATTACAAGGAAGAGGCACCTTACCAGCAAGTTTTTGATTTGGGGGATGAGGCTGGCACCGTGTCAGCTACATGTAAAAAAAAAAGCAGATTAAAGGTGTCCCCACACATGTCCGAAAGTTCATCGCACAGACACACGGCCGCGTGTCAGTGCGGGCTCGTGACGGTGGGGAAAGCACGCACAGGTCCGATGTACGCCCGAGCCTGCACCGATATGTCAATAGACTGCAAACTATGTCAATAGATAGTAATTGCGTCGAAAATGGCTCGATACGACCAATTTATTTGACAGCGACCGTGGTTTTGGCCTTTAAGACTATTCTGCGGGTCTTCAGACCAAGCTGTGGGACAAACGACATTACCTTATAATACCCATCACTTCTCTGTTGAAATTACAACAGACTATAAAAACAGAGATTAACACGAAATTAATGTGAATAAATAAACAAATAAATAAATGTTTAAATAAACAGTTAGAAGCACAGAACAATGCTTGTTTAAAACCTCCAGGCTCTAGTACACGTTAAAATTTAACAAAACAATCAGTGCCCAAACTCCTCGAATTCTAGGGGGAACCAAAAGCCACTCCCCTGGATCGCCTCGATCAGACTCCACTTCTCCTCCTTCTAGTGATGCACCGATACCGACACCGTCTCGGTTTCGAGACCGAGTGATATCGGAGACGATACCTACTTTTAAGAGGGCGAGACTGAGACCAAGACTCCAGGTTTCGTACCGAGACCGAGACGATACCACAATTTTCGAGACGAGACCGAGACTCAGTCAAGAATTTCGCTGAGTCTGTGAACATTTCACTTGAGCGGGGTTCACACTGTTTCACTTTGGTTGTTCAGCCAAAGTGAACATGGTGCGTTCATCCAAAGTGATTCATCAAGAGTGAATCATCCTTATACACACATTTTCATCGTTAATGTTCATACACACTTGTCATTGTCACTTCACAAGATAATACTTGATGAAGGTCAAGGAATTGTCGTAGAATCGTTCAGGCGCATGTGCGAATGCCTCTTGGATGAAAGGCTGTTCAACCATTATTTGAAAGACGAAAACGCGTTCATCGTTCACTTTGGGTGTTCACTTCGGATGAACAGGGAGTGAAACGCAATTCACACTTTCCACTTTGGATGATTCATCCAAGTTGAACCACCAAAGTGACAAGTTTGAATGAGCCTTTATGTACATTTGTCGTCCAGAGCTCCCCAATAAGCGTTCTTTTGTAATCCCAAACGTCAGCCCTGCTCAGAACGACGAGCGAATGGATTTCGAAGAATGATTTTTTTGTGCATCACGCGTCACACATTTAACACCGCGTGTGTGTGTTAGGCTTGCGTACTTGGCTGTACTGAAATGCCTTTTTAAAAAGCAGCAGTTTAGAATCAATTTTGAAAGGTATTTCGGTCGGTCGCTTGGATCTCAGGATATAAAGGGGGGGGGGGCTACTCTGTAGGTTTGAAACGACCTGTTGTTGTCTTAATGCTACCTAAGCTACTCCATAAAATTCATCTGAAAATCGGGTTTTTAGGGCCCCAACCTCGTATAAGAAGAGTTTAATTTAAATTCTCGAAATTTACTCAGTTGAACCTGTCCAGCCGGTATCCCTTTTTTATTTCGTATACTTTTCCAGTCGACCCATTTCTTTGCCTTTCCTTACTAAAAGCAAAACATAGTTGCTGCTTACTGACTCAAAGGGGGCGCCCACTCGCTTCTTGGTGCTCCTCTTAAATTCCTTAAATTGTTTACCTGGTTGCCTGCCTTGTGTACCTGTTTGTTTAAGTTTTTATTGATTTAATGCATGCATAAAACTGTAGCCGTAGGAGCCTACATTGTCTCTCTTCCCTCGTTGAGGTGCGTCAAAAACGAACCGGTTTCGGCTGCTCGCCATCTTCAGCGTCTGGAAGTTCCAGTTTCACTTCCGATTCGTTTTTGATGGGCGATTTAGAGGGCGTTTATCAATGCACTTATTCCTCAGTAAATGCTGGGATAAGACTGGTCGCTATGGGACTTTTTGCAAACACTAATATAAAGTTGTTCGAGGTGTTCTTATTCCATGAAATATCCAATAATTGATAAAGCCAGCCTTATTCACATTAAAGTCGTCTTAATTTCTGTTTTTTTTTTTTTTTTTTTAGTATTTGTAATTTTAGCAGAGAAGTGATGGTTATTATAAGTTAATGTCATTTGTCCCACAGCTAGAATGGTCTAAAAGAACGAAACCGCGATCGCTGCTAGCGGTGGGTGGGGTCCGGGAGCCCACTGTATGGAAAAAAATGAAACAAGCGGCCCTATTCAGAAATGTCGGGAAAAACGCCGCAAGTGTGGTTGCTATGGCGGGATAATGTCATTTCTTATCGAGAGTCGTTGAATCTCGCTTGCGGCACTTTTTCCCGACCGTTCGGAATAAGTCCCCAGGACGTTTTCTATGGCCTAGGAGATGACACTTCTGGGATTGCCAGATATTTTCCGGGGGACAGGGGCTCACAACAGAGATAGCTGTTGGCAAACACACCTTAGGGTGGTTTGAAAACGACTGGCGAGAGTGAAAAGTCGTTTCCTGCGACCAAATATGTTACGAAACCATTAACGCCATCCATATTTGATTGTAGTTAGCGCCATGAGTGAGCTTTAAAAAATGTGCAATATTGAGCCTTAATAGTAGACAGGCCTTCATTCGAAAATGGATGGCGATGGTGGTTTTCCTGTTTTATGGTTTCGAAGAACTAATTTTCACCCTTGCCAGCCGTTTTTAAGCAGCCCAAAAGGGTATTCGCCAGCAGCTATAACTCTGGTGTGGGTCCCAGTCCCGCAGAAAATGTCTGGCGATCTCAGAAGTCTCATCTCCTGGATCATAAAAAACGCCCTGTGCAGGTGCCAGACACGATCAAATGACCCGGATTTTTCACACGGTGGGCTTCCGGACTATAACTAAATTGGTGGTTTTGAACAATCATTGACTCAATTTACGTTGAAAGTTGGTAGAATGAACTAATTAATTTTCTCGACTTTAGGCTGACCATAGACAACTGCCGATAAAATTATTTTCTACATTTACAGAAAGCCTACGCTGACGGGGATGCCATGATGGCTCTCGGTGCGGACTCGGAGGAGAAAACTCGGTCATGTGTGAGCAGGCACATTGAAAGTTGAAGCACGACCGTGTGTCGGTGCGGTGAACTCTCGGATATGTGTGGGGAGACCTCAACTCCCTTCCGACGAGCAATTTACAAAGTTTTTCACGCGACTTCAATCGATCTGAATGTGTACATATATTATAGGGGAAAAGAGTTATACCATACTAAACGTATAGAAGCAAAATGAGGCAAGATTAACAATCATAATAGGATGTTTGTCTTTATTAAGGATCGTTCACAAGTTCTATGTTTTCATTGTGTGCAAACGTGGGTAAGTTTCCTGCACTCGATCACTACGACTTAGCACGTGAATTGAAGATAATTATGACTTGGGTGGACAATCCGAGCATGTTACACGATGTTTAACGCGTTTGGTTGGTTAAACAATTCGTACAGTACAGAATTTGCCAGTCGTCTGCTTGCGCAAACAAGTTTAGTCCTCTGACTGGACTAACCGTGGAAGAACGGTTAGTTTTACTGGGATAAAGTGGGCATAAAACGGTTGAAAGCAACCCTCATGAAAAATTGCTGGGTTAACTTCTTCATTCGTGCACGGTTATGCTACCCGTAAGCACCCAAGTTGGGAATCCCGTACACGCAGGATTTCACTACACGTTCAGGCAAACCATGTAAAAACTTTAATTGCAACCGTGTAAAAGTGTCTAAATTGACCGCCTATGTGCATATTGACAAGGCACTTCTGGTTTCCGGTTTCGTTCCTAACAACGTATTGGAGAGGCTGAGGGCTCTTCTGGACTATTTTTGCTGCTTCTTTCCGGTCCTCTATCCACACCTTTGAGTTTTGATTGAACCGTCTTTCTTTTTGAAGCCGATGTCCTCGATCGAAGTATTTCTTCTGCTTGTCCTTTGATTTCCGCTGCAGTTTTTGTATTTCATCATGATTTATAACTTTAGGCATCAATTTTGCTTGTGTTAAGGGCAAGTTGCTTTGCAGTACTCGTTGCATCAGAAGCTCAGGCGGGCTTAAACCACAGCTAGTTGGAGTTGAGTTATACATATATTAACAGCGCCATGTATATATCCCTATTCTTTTTGAGCAGATTCTTGATAATTTTTAACGCACTTTAAGCTTGTCCATTGCTTTGATGATGCAGGGGACTACTTTTGAGATGCTCGAAACCATAAACCTTTTGAAAATTAGTCCAGTCCTTGGACTCAAACTGCGATCCACAGTCTGTCATGATTTCATCTGGTATTCCATGTCTTCAAAAAATTTGTTTTATCGCGGTAATTACGTTAGTAGTAGATATGTCGGAGAGAGGAACAAATTCCAGGAACTTCGAATGATAATCTACTGCTACTAAAAAGTTTTCACCTTTGTACATCGCCAAGTCTACACCTATTCTTTCCCACTGACGATCGGGTACAGGCATCGGGATGAGGGGAAGATGGTTCATTGGCCTATTTGTAATGCATTCAGTACAGTTGTTGACAAAATTTGTTATATCTTTTGTGATTCCAGGCCACCAAACGGTTTCATTCGCCCTTTTTAAACTCTTTTCTATACCTTGATGACCGGCGTGAATACGTTCCAGCAATTCTTTCCTGATCGAAGTAGGGACAATAATTCTTTCGTTTTTCCAGAGCATGTCATCTTTTTCTGTTATTGTAGTTCTATGTGTCCAGAAAACTCGTAAATTTTGCTGGACATTAGCTTTGTGTTGTGGCCAACCTTTCCTACACATGTCTCTTAGGTCTCCAAATTCAGTGTTTTGCTTGTCCTTGATTGAATTAAACAGCTTCTTCGAAACGCTTCGAGTTTGTTTCGTCGTTAGAAATTGAATGTAAGCCTCCGTTTCCTCTGTGAACCGTTCGTCGTCCGTATCAGTCAGAGGTGCTCGAGATAAAAAATCTGCTGTAATAAGTTTTTTTCCAGGAATGTATTCGATATTATAATCGAACCTCATTAGGCGCCTTTTGAATCTTTGAATCCTGATCGGTAGTTCGTGCAGTCCTTTCTTTCCTAGAGGAGATATAAGAGGCTTATGATCTGTCTGAATTAGAAATTCTCGGCCAATTATGAATTGCCAAAATCTCTCACAGGCCCAAGTGATGGCGTAATCTTCTTTCTCTATTTGAGAATAATTTTGCTGGGCACTAGTTAGACTCTTTGACGCATATGCAACGGGTCGTAGTGTGCTACTCAAACTATCTTCTTGTAACAAAACTGCACCTATCCCAGAGGAAGAAGCATCACTTGCGATCACCGTATTCCTGTCTAACTTGTAAGGCATCAGGACGGGCGCTTCGGAAAGGATATTTTTAGCGACGTTAAAAGCTTTTTCTTGGTCCGGGCCCCAGACGAACTCCTGACCTTTTTTTAGAAGGTCTCGAATTGGGGCTACGATTTCAGAACCATGTTTAATAAATTTGCCTAAATGGTTGAACAACCCTAGAAACTTCTTGACTTCGGTTGTGTTGAGAGGAGTTGGCATTTCCCTTAAAGCTTTTGTGTGTTTTGGATCAGGTCTTATCCCTTCTGAAGTAATTAAATTTCCTAGAAATGATATTTCTTCCTTTCGAATGAGACATTTATCCGGATTTAAAGTTACTCCTTCATGTTCCATGCGGTCCAGAACCTGTTTAAGACGATAGTCGTGCTCTTCTTTTGACGAACCCATAACCATCACATCATCCATATAACAGAGAACCCCTGGAATGTTTTCAAGGATACTGTCCATTCTGTTTTGAGAAAAATCTGGTGCTACCGATTATGACTTCGTCGTAATCTTGCTCGTCATCTTCTGAAATTCCTGCCGACAGCAAAACATTTTCAGCCTGACATCCCATGGCAAATAGAAGGGAGTTGACTTGCTTAACTCCCGATTCATTTTCTAAGCCTGAGACACATCTGTAGCGATTGAACCTCTTTTTCCACTGCTGCCATTCCTCCGGTTTGAACGAGAATGATTCAATTCCCCCTATTTTTATCGAGCTTGAACCGGAACTTTTTTCTGGATTCACCGCTAACTTTTCAGGAGAACTCTCCCGTTCATCCGGAAGTTCTTGTCGTTTCCTCGGCATTGGGTCTCAGAACGCTGCCACCATGTAATGAGATCACAAATCACGATTCAGAACAAAAACAACAAAACTTGTATTTTTTCCATATGACATATCATTAAGATTATTAATGTTGTTTCGTCATAAGATGTTATGAGTGTCTAAATAGGGGAAGGTCTGGGCAATAGGGTAACATCCTATTAACCTGCGAAACTGATTTTAGTAGAAGCGAAAACCACGAAATTCGGGGTTTAAAAGCGTAAAAATCCGTGAAATTGAAGACGGAAATAACAAAAATCAGTCGAAATTGATTTTAAACGTTCCAAATTTGAAAAAGTTGGTCGTGGAAGAGAGAAATGAAGGTTGAAAACGCCACAGTTGCTAAATTGTTTTTCCATCGTTCGTATTCCGCCTAAATAGTTTATTCGCATTAACTGAACCAGTGAAAATAATTTTAGAAATAGCTAAAGCCACAGAATTTGATTTTTGATCAGGCCAAAACCCCGAAAATTGGGGTTTAAATGACCCAAGTCCCCGAAATTGGGTTTTATAGGAGCCCAGTACACAAAAATGGTTTATGAAATAGTAAAAGTCACGAAATTTGGTTTTTAAAAGAGTGGAAATCCACGAAATGAGGTAGGAAATTACAAAAATCCATGAAATTTGGTTTTTAAGGTGCAAAACTTGAAATATTTGGTTATGGAAGAGCGAAAATGGGGTTTGAAGAAGTTGACACCACCAAATTTAGTTTTTTTTTTTTTTGTTTACTATTCATTCTGAATACAACTCCTATGTTTTTGGTCAGGAAACAATTTTTACAACCTACCCTCAAACTATTTCTGCGTACATTTTAAACGTCTAGATTCGATTTCTGAATGTCTGTCCACCGTCCGGGCAATATCTTGCCCTAGGATTACTCGAAAAAACTCTTGCTTTCGCACTTCCGAACATCATCTTACCAGTTCGATCAGATGCACAACACACTCTCTGGTTTGTTTGGGGGGGGGGGTCAGGGGAAGTTTCGGCTGACACAGCGGCCCCACAGCTTTGTTCAAATTGTGAACGTGAAAGATGTTCGAAGTTACGTTATAAGTTGAGCAGAAAAAGTAGGACAAAAAAGAGGACACTTTTGACGTCTCCCCGGACTCGTGAAAAATGAGCCCGGACGTCCCCATGGGACTCTTTAAAAATTAGGACGTGTCCGGGAAAAGTAGGACGTCTGGTCACCCTATAGGTGTTCAGGATGAATTCATGAGTGAAGTTGGTGACTGAGATCAGTGGAATGCATTTAGGCAAGTTTTTTCGTCCGGTCAGGAAGTATCTTTCATGGCAGCAGAGGGGGGGGGGTGAGTCTCACTCACATAATAGCTTTGTTGTTTCCCAAGATTTAGTATGATGTTGGAGGATTAACAGGGAGTTTTTATAAGGAGAGGATTTTCGTTCATCCAGTTTCGTTTCGTAAAACATACAGCACAATTTTTTGCTGTTCTGATTTTACTTCTAGCGTGCGCGGGAATATGAGTACAAGTCATCATTTCAAGTTTTTCAGGAACGCCAGTTGAATGTGTCCATCGCGAGTTTTTCGCTTTAAAACTTATTTATATAAATACTGGTGCCTAATTGCCTACAAATATCACCATAACGTTAAGAAAACATAATGTTTTGTCGACTAAAAGGTGAAAAGTACCCAGTTGTGCCGTAATAATGGTTTATTGTGACTTATACTAAAACGCGCGAGGTAGTTTTGTGACTTGTACTATTGTAAAAACCAAAGATCTCGGACTTACAAAGCTAAAAATTCTTCAAGTTTACGGTTTTTAGTGCATGGATCAATGCACAGCACGACGACGAGCTAAAAAGAGAATTAGGGGCATTACGAACAACATAGAATTACGGTTTTGATTGAAAACGCGTAGGTGGAAAAGTATGAAAATGTTGACAACCAATATAGTTCGGAGGTTTAACGACATTAACTTTGCAAATAATCATTATGCAAGGTCGGTTGGAAGCTAGGGTTGTTCTAAGTACCTTCAGCGTGATTTTAACACCAGTGACCCCCGCACCAATTTAAGGGTGCGATCCTGTCTTTGTTTCGACCTCAGAATTTCAGCTATCATCAGCTAATTGACGCTAATCTCATCAGCCTGGCAATTGAGCCGAATCACGGAGCCGGTGCCCGTTTCGTTCTCACGGCTGTTTTCATCGGTTCTAGTGAGTCGGGTCCTCTATGACTCGGATTTGCCGTGTCTGGCTTAAAGCCGGGGGCGGGGATCGTAGTGCCAGTGGCAATTCCGCTCCCATTGAGGAGCAATCCAACGGCTTCGTACTCATTGTCAGCTCAAATGCCAGGCTGATAGCTGAAAGTCTGAGGTTGAAATGGTCGCCATCTTCAGCATTTATGGTTTCCCAACTGAAACCAAATGGCGAGCAGCCAAAACCGGAAGACAGACGATGTAGGCTCCTACGGCTACAGGTTTATGCATGCTTTAAATGATTGTAATTTTACTCAACTTATTGCGGCCCACTTTACATGAAATTGAAGTCATTCAATCTCACTCACAGGCAAACACAACAATAGCAAAAAATAACTAAACTCGTGATCGTGGTGCTTTATTTCCAGTTTCATGCTTCTATGAAACAACGTAGGCACTAGTCGCCTAATGATCTCTATCCGCTCAGATAAAATTGGTCAAGTGCGATTGCCAGTGCCGGCTTTAAAGGGGGGCGAGCAGGGCGACCGCCCAGGGGCGCCGGGTCCTAAGCCATGACAAAAAGGCGAAGGAAAAAAAAAATGCCCAAGGATAAAAATCGAAATAAATTAGTTGAAAATGAGCGTTGGCATTGTCTATGGGCCTTCTGGAGACGATTTCGCAGCAAACAAGCAAACATAGAGAAAACACGCTGATCTCCGTTGTCTGGAAATCCTTAGGCGGCTAAAACTGAGAAAGCGCCCTACTGTGCTTTTCTTTGAGGCAAGTATACGTGGCTAAAATGTTGAAAAGTGCTTATATTCGTGGCCAAAATTGTTAAAAAGTGCTGATTCAAGGTTTCTAGATGTAAATTCCAGAACCAAAATTGAGAACGACGATAATTCGGGGATAAAATGGCTAATTCACGGCTGAAATGAAGAAAATTCATTGATTATAACGGATAGAATTGAAAAAAAAAAACGCTAAATCACGGCTAAAATTGGCGGAAATAGCCAATTCACGTCATGTGGTAAAACGATACTTTGCGGCTAAAATTTAGGAAAATATTGCTGAAATCGCGGATAGAATTGATAAAAAGTAGTAATTAGCGGCTAAAATTACGAAACGCCAATTCGTGGCTAAAATGGAGAAATATCGATAATTGACAACTAATTGAAACACAGCGCTAAAATGTAGAAAAAACGCGAATTTGCCGATACAATTTTAAGAACACCAATTCGCTTCCTCGTGAGCTCAAATAAAAACCCCGCTAATTCATGGCTAAAAGTGAAAAAATCTCTAATCAACCGCTGAAATTAAGAAAATGCGCCAATTCACGGATGAAATTGGTAAAAAGTGCTCAGTACAACGGCTAAAATAATGGAAAACATGATTTCACGACAAAAACTGAGAAAAGTCGCTTATTCGCGGCTAAAATGGATAAAAATCGCTAATTCACACATGAAATTGTGCAGAAGTGTAGAAAAAACGCTAAATTGCCGTTAAAATGGAGAAAACGCTAATCCGCGGCAAAATGAGGAAAAAGCGCTAATTGGTGGGTCAAATTCAGGCAAAGCGCTGATTGCAGAGAACATTGAGAAAGTTGTAATTCAGAGTAGAAATGAAGACAAATCGGCTAAAATAAGGAAAAATGCTAATTTGTGGCTAAAATAATGAAAAATTGCTAATGAGAGGGATTAATTTTGGTGGAGGGGGCGCCTGCTGAAAGACTCGCCCGGGGGCGCAAAATGCCAAAGGCCGGAACAGGCGATTGCGACACTGCTTGGTAGAAGAATTCCTTTTCGGCCTGTGTGTTGGATTTTAAGAACAGCTTCCAGCAATCCCCCACCTCTTTCAACGATTATAGTATAGTAATTATGCATGTAAAACATCAAATTGAAATCCTGAAAATAAGGTCCGAGTTTAACGGGGTGCGTTTGTCTGAGAGTGTGATGGAATCCCTTCAATTTCGTGTAAAATCGACCGCAAAAAGAGCTAGCGGCTTAGTACAAGTCCCAGGGCACCAACGCAAACGGTGAGCTCCGAATTGTATAAGTCAAGTTATACTGTTTGAACCGACGCGAAAAACCAGGCTCCTACTGCTCGTTTTGATACAAGTTGACATATACTCGTGTTCCCCACTGCAATATGAGTCCCTACTACTTATACTGTTTTGATTCCACCATCATCAAGGTGGGTTTGACTTATGTTATTTGGACCATAAAAAAGAGCGCTTTTCGACAAGTTGATTCATGGTTTAAACTCATTTGACCTAATTTTGTGGACTTATACTCTTTTTCCCGCGCACGCTAGACTTGAGAGCAGAACGGCATCAGGCCGTCGCGCATTATAGTGCCCCGGGTGTAACACCTGTGGTAAAAACCCCAATAAATATTATAGAATTCCTCCAATATGGGTCGATCCAAAGACTGACCGAAATAAATAACAACTTCCCCCTCTTACAAATGACCGCGAAAAACTGTTTTATTCATTGTACGAAAAACAAAAGTAAAGGACAGAGAAACACTCTTCTTTTTTTGATGCACTAATTCTGGTCAAACCTTGGTGAGTGCGGGGTGATTCTAAAATTGTAAGGTGTCGTTTTAAATGCGCTGTATCGTATTAAGCCACTTGTATAGCCTTAATTACTAAAATGAGTGGTCACTAACAGAGAGAGAAAATGTATAATAAATAAGATATTTATTCATTCACAAGCATCTCCCGATTCGAAGACGAATTGATCTCGAGAAGACGAATTGAAGATTGAAGACCTTATACGTCACTAAAGTTCTCTGATACGAGTAATTTTTCTCTATAAACTGACTTCACCACACGTTATACGCAACCAGATATAGTTTCGTCGTTTTGCTTCACAGGAAAAGTGGAAACTACATGGTGGGAGGAATCTACTACGAGTTATCAAACGTTTTTTATTGTTCGAAATGATAGCTTGAATAATGCGGTGGCCTTATACTTACTTTTGCCTAATTATTTTTGCATAAAATATTTTATAAATGATGACATCACCAAAATTTCTACAAATTTGTATTTATTTATTTAATTATTAGTTGTTGCTGTCGCTTCCCCTTTGACTCTTCCAGGATTCGTCAGTTATTGGGCAGACTAGCGTGAAGCTAAATATGAGAGTGGATGCCTATGATTAATGACGTCCTAATTGCTAATTTTTATAACCGAAATTAAGGATAGCTCTTCATATCTAATAATTGGTTGCTTTTTTATCACGTAGAAATATGTCATTAGGTAATTAAACTCACAATTTTGTGCTTTGAAGCACAATACGTTTTCTGGCGTTGTTTGAATGATGTCTTTGTCAAGAGCTGCCCTGCTTTATCACCCATCGACCCTTTCACGAAGTTCTTATCTTACCCGATGGGCTGCGTACAGTACTTATTTTCAGACAGAAGTTTCATGCGTTGACGAGAAAAACAAACATGGAAGTTTAAAGGCTGCATTTTAATGTCTTATACCGCCCCTCTGAAAGCTTCACTTCAAGCTTTTAACAAAAAAAAAAAAAAAAAAAAAAATTGTTTCAACACAGTTGAGTTTGTGTACTTGACTTTCTACAAAAGGAAGGCAGTAAACTTTTCTGTTCCATTCCGCCCTCTCATCCAAGCTCGGAGTTTATTTATGTCACTCGGTTGGATTGCTTCCTGGTGGTAAATGTGCTCCAATAAAACTTTACAACGGTCGTCTTTACACCCCCACTCATGGCGCTACAATTCGTTTTCACACAGGAGCACTGAGCCACGCCGCTTCGTTAGTGGTTGATTACTTACTTTAACGTCTTTTTGACCTTTAATCACATTTTCCGTTTTTGAGGCCCAAGAAAAGAATGATTTTTATTTTGTTAAATTTATTTTAGTTTTATTTCATTTCATGACCTCATTAATAGAAAGGAGATTATTATAGTGCTTTGATTAAATACCATACCATTATTATCATCGGTAAGGTTTAATCGTCACACACTTGTGTTCATATTGACCAAATACCTTCCAATATTAATCAATATCTTGAAACTGTAACGCATTGTAAATTATTTGGCAAATATTTACAAAATATGTGCCCAAACCTTTATGCACAACGGGGCAATCCATCGAGAATTATTACATGGTGTATGAAAATCATGTAGGGGCTAGTAGATAAGCAAGCCGATAATAACCCTGGGGAGGAATAATTTAGTAGTTGTACACTCGCACTAGATCTTTCGAACAAAAGATTTGGCTTCTTTCGCGTATTATCATGTCCTAATTGTTAATAAGCTTTAGCTTTGTACAGGTAAAATTAGACCATAAAGACCAACTAGATTGTGTGGATGAGATTGAAAGAGCAAGAAACCTCATTTCATGGCTTGGAAGAATGGAATGGAGCTTGTAAGTTGATTTCATGGGTCACCCGTCGCCCCTTTCCAACCTCACCTGTCATCATCATTTGACCTGGGATATACGTCTCTGATACGCGGTTTGCTGAATCGTAGGAAAGGGTATGGCATGGGCGGAGGGAAATAACCAAAGGTTTCAAAAACGAAGTTAATTTCCCTCCCACGAAAAAGAGTTAGAACGCGCGCAGCTTTTTGAAAAAGCAGATTACAATGTTGTTAACATTTGCATAACTTTTGTTTTCGACCTAACTTTTTTATTGCCCCCTGTGTCGTTGATTAACTTTGAAGCCTTGTCAAGTTTCATACAGAGCGTTCCCCACGGTAATTTTCTACCAGAGGAAGAGACTCATATATTTCGAGGGCAATCAGCACTCCCGCGAGAATAGGAAAAGGGAAAACGCTCGAAACTGCAGAACACGAGACAATCAACAGTTGAAAAAATATGTTCACTCTCGTTGTACAAAATTTCATGTTTCAACTACGCGGAATGCCTAAATATTCAGGTGGGGGGGGAGGGGTTTCAAACGATCAGTTGAGAAAGTATCCCGTTCAAAAACCGGCTCTTGTAAGAAGGCATTTTTGAGGGAATTGGATCGGATTCCATCGGTGATCGGAAAGGTTTTCGGATCTTATTATAAATGCTGATTTTAATCTGTGACGTAGAAATCAATATTGGTCCAGGCCTTCCTTTTTCTTCAATTCCTCCAAGCGTCAAAGCAAAAACATTCCCCTCCCTCATCCGAAAACCACTTTGATTGGGGTCTGTTGACAGGAGGGGGAATTACGACCTGCATGACTGACAATTCATGCCATTAAAATGCCAAATCTGATCTGCTGCGCCGAAAAAAAATGACCAAACTGGCTATTAGCGCCTTGAAAGTGGCCATGCTCGCAGACCTGACTCAACTAAAAAGCATTTTTTTTCTCTTAAGATTTTGCTTCTCGGGGGGAAAAATAAACACCTGAAATTCCTAGTTTTGTGGTAAAATTTTTAAGGTGCGTTTAAAACAAAGTGTCCCGCGACACTTATACAACATTTCAGAAATGTTCATCAGTTCAGTCAATAAATTTATGTCTGACACTTATGTCGGGACATTGGTGTCGCGGGACACTTCAGTGTAAATGCACCTTTAGTTTTTGGTCAAAATCACAGTTTTTGAGCCTTTTAGAGAATTTCAAGGCAGTGCCGGCCTTTTTGGCCTAAAATCATCCGTTAAGGAAAAAACTTTATCTACACTGTGTGACATTATTAGTTTTGGAGTAAAATATCCAATTTTGAGGGAAATCGTCGCTTCGGGTGTTAAATATTCAGTTTTAAATGAAACAGAAAAGTTTTCGCACTTGAAACAACCTATTTATAACAAAGTCACTAAGAGTTGCCAGTAAGGCGCCCTCAATCCCCCATATCTGAAGTTGACGCAATACTTCCAATATGGTCCCAATATCAGAAAAACATGTCCGTTTTGTGAGCTTTCCAATGACCTCCTCAAAATTGAAGTTGGTCCAATTTTTAGAGAGATATCGCACATAAAATCCGAAAAAACAAGGTGTAAACGTGGAAAATCAGCTAGTTTGCCCCAGTAAAAAAGTGTCCTTGTAAACGTACTTCCGTTCGAAAGTACGAAAGGCAATTGCTTGGAATTCAATCCGATAATATCACTTAAGCGCAAAAAATTAAAAACCAGCCCCCACCCCTACCATCCACCTTTTTCTGAAAATATAAAATGTTGACCGGGGGGGCCCAACTAACAATTCGACTTCGGTAGTACGAGTCTAACAGAAGCTGTTTACAGAAGCCCAACTATTTCTGAAAAACTTGCAATAGCGTTCTATAAGACCAAAAAGGCTGAAGGTTTCCATTATTACCGAAGTTGTAGAGAGCTTCGGAGAGAGCTTCGGATGGACCTATAAGAGGAAGATAGGATGACTTTACAGAGACATCAGCTTCTATAAGGGACCTGCAGTAGGCCTTAAACAGGTTTAAAGGAGCCTAGTAGCGAAACTCAACGGAGAAGAAAAATGGCGGGTAGACTTCGATAAGCAAATTTCTTTTAGGTCTCCAGAAGGTTGTATTGCAAGCTTTACCGAAACTCAGTGGTAAAATACAAGAAAAAAAATTAATTCGAGTGTATTGTTATTCGTTAGATAACGTGACTGTGCTAGGGGACGAAGACATTCCTAGAATTACTCATTATAAGTAATACACTCACATTTCTTACATTTATTTCCAGAAAACTTCCCCGATGCCTAGGATCGAACCTGCCTCTATCACGTGTGAGTCCTGAACTCTTCCGATGAGATACCTCGTTGAGTTGGATACAGTGTGAAAAGCTCTCCTCATAGCATTCACAACTCAAAGTGCAGAATATAATTTGAACGGAACCATTGAAAGTTATATTATTACCTACGTTGAGTTAGCTGAATTTTGTCCATCCGGTAGTTAAAAATTAAACGTCCCCCTTTAAGAAGCACCCGATATTTGATTTGGGGTGAAATAAAAAAATCACTTATCCTACAATCTACAACTGTGGCGGAAGGGAAGGTGAAGGGTGCAGCCGACGTTCTGCGTTTGGGTTCATGTTTTTTAGTTTGTGTTGTTCGGACGGTCGATTGGATTTTGACTTCACTGAGTAAGGTATAGTACTTCTTCAAGTTTAAACTTTTAAAATCATGAGGCATGCACCGAAGGGTTGCCATTGCCACTGAGCCAGACAGCTCAACAAGAAATGTGTTATACGGACCGCATGACAAGTCCATGCACTCGAGCTTTAAAATCAAGTTTGAGCTTTTGTGATCAGTCTGTTCCAACCCGTCGATATCCATTCTCCTGCCTTGCCTATTATTGCTCCCACTCGTATTCCTCTGAAAAGGCAATCCTAAAGGGGCCCACACAGGTCAAACATGCTTGACAAGCATGTTTGACGTTTGATGTCGCACCCACACGGTCAAACTTGTCGTCAAGCTTCAACTTCAAACGTGCGCCCAAGCTTCAGCAGTGCTCATTTTGCGTTCATAATATGTTTAAGTATGGATATTAACCATTTGAGTTATTTGTATTGCCTTATCAGGGCCGAAGCCGCAAAATAAAGCCCACAGGAAGAAGAAAAGGTCTATGTGGACCAAACAATGGCTCATGAAAAGAGGTACTTTGGCCACGCAAATCTCTTGGAAGAGCTGAGATGTGCTCAGAGATTTTTTATAAATATATTCTTTTTTCTTATCGTCTATCTTATAGACGTAAAGTGTGCAAGTATGCTCCATGTTTCCAGGAAAGTATGTCCTTTCCTCGTGAAACACCCTATATTTAGTCAAAGGATTATTATGAAAAACCAATTTTTTCATTCTCATAAAAATCACCCCAATACCCTATTTTCTTTGTGGTTTGAAGGTTTGATGGTTTGAAACACACACACACGATCAAACATGTTTGTCAAACCAAATGTTTGAGAGCAAATTTTCTGGCAGTGACTGAAAACCGTCAAACGTGATGTCAATCCTTCAAACCTTCAAACATGACCCCACACACGATCAAATCTGCTTGTCAAGCGAGGTTGGCAAACATGCTTGTCAAGCATGTTTGACCGTGTGTGGGCCCCTTAAGGGTCTGTCGTCCACTGGAAGCGTTTTCGAGCGGCGCTACAACGAGCGTACACCTCAAGGGCTCAAATTGAACGCGTGACATCGTCCACTGTATGCTTAGCTGCATGCAGTGAAATCAACTTAAGCGTTTTTGGATGTACGCTCGTTGTAGCGCCGCTCAGAACGCTTCCAGTGGACGACCGGTCTAAGGATGCGGGACAATTAGCAAAAGCTGGGACTATCCCGTGAAATACAACGACGTCTGCCAACCCTACTTATAATAGGGTATTTCAGAATAACTGCAAACAAATGAATTGGAGAAAGTAGGCCTGATTTGCAATCAAGAAGGCGAAATACACCATAGTCCGAAACTCAATAGTTTCCTAGATAATAATTTTCAAGCGTTTTTTAGGACGAACTTTTGGCGACGCCGGATTCGAAAATAACACGGTTTTACTGATAGGAATGACAGTTGTCGAGAGAATGAGTCCTTTTTTATCACCATGACGTTTTTGTGCATCGTGATTTACCTATAGCGTTAACCATTTGCAAGAGAATTCCACACTGGTGCACACTGTTGTTGTCCTGATAAGAATTTTGTCATTCCATTTGTCAATTGAATCGCACCACTGTAACTGAGATTTTGCTCCATTTGCCACGGCAACCTGCGCTAGCACAGTGCTTGTACAACATTTTCTGCCTCGAGAAATTAGACGGTGCAAGTAAACCTAACTTTAGGTTTATAAAGCTCGGTGCACACGATGCATTTTTTGAAGCATGATGGCCTGCCTGTTCTAAAAAAACAACCGGTGACTACCGGGGATCATATGTTTTTTTTTTCACCATGCATGTAAACATGCTTCGAAAAATGCATCGTGTGCACCGAGCTTAACAGATAAACCGCACGGAGGAAGAAATAATGACGAAGCTAGCTTAAAACTGCTCCATTTGAAGCCACACCACACCAGGTGTTTACATGTTTATTGCCAGTGCAATGACGTCACATACACTCCACGTGCCAGTGAAGAGATGGCAAATGGAAAACGCTATTAGTGTTGACTTCTATCACAAAATTGAGCATTTTCCAGTTTGCGCAGCTTTGAGCCGGTGTCGTGGTGAAAAAAAATGGCTCATTCTCTCGGAAACTGTCATTCCTAACAGAAAAAAAAATGTGTTCTTTGCAAATCCGGCGCCAGAAGTTCGTTTGGAAACGACAAAATCTCATTTTATTGAGAAAAGCGAGATACTGCTCTAAATAACGATTGAAAAATCATATCTCGGAAACTATTGAGTTTCGGACCATGATATATTTGGCTTTTTTGATTGCAAATCAATTATATTTTAACTTATTTTACTTTTTTGTAGTTATTCTGAAACACCCGTGTGTACTTACATACGTATAACACAATTAATTGATGTTAATTATGTATTTTCTTGTTTTCCGGGAACTGATTAGCACAAATGGGCGAAAAAGAGGAAGCAGGCTTTTCTTTCAAGATCGTCCAAACTATTGAAAAGGGGGAGTTGAAAATTACAGCAGTTCCATCTATATGGGAGAAAGACGGATTGCTTTTTTGGCCACCTAAGAGCGCCAAGATCAATGCTTTCAAAAAGCCCAGAAATCCAGGAGATGACTGGACCAAATTTCCGTGCGCCACACTATGACGTCACAGCACAGACGAAAGTGAAAAATGATTTGGTAATCAGGTGAGTCGAAGAGAAGCTTCTATGTATAGCGTATGCTACAGAGGCTTTATGAAGCAAGATAAAGCTTGCTGTAAGCAGTCTAAAAGAAGTCTAATGGATGTCCACTTCCATAAGACTTCTTTAAAAATAGTCCTGGAACTAACCTAATTTCTTCCCACGGCTTCGGTTACATTGACTAAGGGAAGAGCAACAGAAGTTCAAATATGAATGGTGAAGCCTTTCTGAAGCTCATTGGAAATTGAAATCATGTTCCGCTGTAACACCTGTAGGTATAACTTCCATAATGCTTTACACAAGTCATTAAAGAAGTTCCAGCTTCGGTAGTATACTTCTTCTGCACCGAAGCTCTACACAAATTTTAAGGAAGCTCAAACCTACACGATCTTCGCTTACCGGAGCTCTTGTGTTACTTGGGGGGGGGGGGGGGGTGATTTGTCGTTTTTGCGTTAAAGTGATGACATTTTTGGACTAAATTCCAAGCAATGTTTGCCTCTCGTAAGGCCCAATGGTACGATTACGACACATAAAGACAATTATTTTACTGGAACAAACATAGATACTGATTTTGCCCGTTTACTCCTTGTTTTTTCGGATTTTATGTGTGATACCTGCGCGTGGGGCAGGTACACGCCCTAGCGATGTATCTGTATGCGATTACAAGGCCTACCACAAATACTTTATTCGGAAAATGGAAAAACATCACCGTTAACCTGCTGAGCAAGGTACCCCAGCTACATAATTTTCATGATTTATTTGACCAGGAGCGCCCTCGGCGCGAAAAAATAGGATTGACACGGTTACAAATTGGTCATACTATAGCAACTCATGCGTTTCACCTTGCAGGACGATTCAGGCTATAGTGTGAGGTTTGTAGCGAAACATTAACGGTAGAGCATTTATTACTAAGTGTCGCCAGTGGGAGCATTACAGATGTCGATTGCAATTACGTAATGATTTCAGTACCCTATTGCAGCCAGGTTTCCCCTTTCTGGACAGTATAATAAAATTTCTTAATGCCGCTCAGTCAAGATCGAACCTCCTCCCCACCCCCTCGTCTTTTAGCTTCACAATAAGATATGTTATGATTTACATCGATAAGTCGATGGCCCTGGTATATCTGGTTTGCCTGAATTTAAAGTTTACTAGTAATAGTAATCAATAACTCTTTAAGCGTCTCTGAAACTAACGCGAATTACAGCAAAAAAATGGCCCTAGCACCTAAAAATGGGTTCGAGAGGTGGAAATCTTTGTATTCTCCCTTGGGGGGTCGGAAATAACAAAGTTACGAGATTGCGACGGTTTCTAGGTTGAGCTTAAGATTTAAGAGCATAAAAACGGCTAAATTTTCGCACTTTTTCCCGTTTTTCACGTATAAATCGAAAGGTACGCACCCTACGTGAAATGTCATTATTTCCATTTTCAAAGAGCATCAAATTCCCCGTCGAGTCGCGTTTGAAATATTGAAATTCTTCAGCCACAATCTATAGTGAACAATTGGCAGTTTTCACCACCTTCGCTAAAAAGTTGGCAAATTCTCAACAATTTCAACGCCTAGTTGCAATGCTCATACAAAATTGCATATGTCATTGAAGGCTTGGTCTTCAACCCCCTCCCTTCATGATCCAAAATACTTCCGCCACCACTGCAACAACGAGACTAAAATTTAGAGAATTCGCTAATGGGTAAAAGTTAAAAAAAAAAAAAAAAAAAATGCGCTGCTAAAACTGAGAAAAGATGCTAATTCTCGCCTCTAAAATTGAAGCAGAAAATGGAGAAATGCGCCCATTGAGCTAATTCGCGTCTGTAATTAATCCGTCACTTAAATTAGGAAAATAATGCGGTGCTATAATTGAGAAATAGCGCCAAATTCTCGAAACTCGTTGTTTCGAGAAACAATGGACCTGGGTGGGGTTCGGCTTAGCTTATCCCTCGGAGTACGACTCCCATAGGCGTCTCCGTGGCGCAAATGGCAGCGTGCTGGACTGGTAATCCAGAGGTTGCGGGTTCAAATCCCGCCGGGGAGCCATTTTTTCTCGAAACTCGAATCGTGTTGGGCTATGCCCTTCCATCGTCGTCCGGATAATATCAGTCTAATTAATTTATTAATTAAAATACCGGCGACAGATTTATTCAGTATATCGATTATTATTATGTTTTTTAAACTCATAATTGCAGTGTCAAATGTGAGCGGTCGTGGTGCTGGTAGTTTATCGGAGGGGGCATGACCACCTGGGCGAAAATTTTCCAGATTTTCTTGATAAAATAGTAAAGTTCTACCCTAGTCATTCCCCTTGACCAGTAATTATTTCTAACAAATCAATGTTTTAATGAAAGTTAAAAACAACATTTTTAAACGTCTCAAAAAATAATGTTTTAATAAAGTTTATTCCAAAAATATTTAATTAGTAAGTTTTGATAAACTTTATACAAAAAAGTATAACATTATTTGCTACATAAATTTCAACACAACATATTATTTTCAAGTTTAAAAAATATTTTTTCCTATTATGTTTGTCTTTAAATAAATATGAATAAACTGTTTTTTAAAGATCGTTTGCTACTTGGAAAGTATTGCAGTTACCAACAGAGGTCGGTGTGTGAGTCAATCAGTTAGTATAAGGTAGGAGACGGTCTTATCAAGCAATTTTATAGCTTGAGAGTAGCCAGTTCATCCAGTCTTTAGGGTTGCATTTAACATCTAACCAGCACTGTTAAGGGAAAGGGGTGTCATTAGTTGGTATTCAATTGCAAGGAAGGGTTGGTGGGAATTGCAAGTTTAGCTATTTATAGGCGGATGAATGACTGTCAAACCATTTTTATAGTAGAGTGAAGCAGACAATTTCCCATAGCCCTTCTCTTCAGGAAACCTGGATCCGCGTCTGGTCACGGTTAAATCACTTAAATGTAGATAAATAGCTCATACCCTGCTGAAACGGAGATCAATTTGAAGAAATCCGCTAATTCACCGTTAAAATTGAGTAATATTTAGCGAATAAAATTGAGAAAAAGCACTTTAGTCACGGCTAAAATTGGGAAAAATAAAAAATGCATGGCTATAGAGTTGGGAAAACGCCGCAATTCGCGGTTCCTACACAGGCAGTTTACAGCTAAAACTAAGAAAAAAGAGAGTTAATATGATTTATGAGCTTATTCGCAGCTAAAATTAAGGAAGTGCGTTCATTCGCTTTTTTTCGCAAGAGTGGATTTATAGAATAGAACCCCTCCCCAAGATAAAATCCTAGATCCGCCACTTGCTGTACCCGTCTGTTCAACGTTTTGGGAAGTGTGATGCCTATAATAATGAGTAACATGAATGTAGAATCCTCGGATCCTTCTGGAACCTGAAATTCGAACTCACCGTGACGTTTTGTCTCCTCCAAGGGGGGGGGGGGGAGAGTTCACGGGTTTCATTTGCAAATTGTTTCAAGTTGGTTGATGATCAATTTCTCATGAGCAGCTTTAAATCTCACGTAAAAATAAATTAAAAGTATTATTACACGTTTAATGCTTATAACAACGACGAGATTGGTAAACGATTCCTTTGCCAAGCCATACAGTTGCTATATCCTGTGATCCGGCAGGACCGATCTACATGTTGTTTTAGAAATGAAAAAAGTTTCTTGATTAAATCCGTTGGCGTCCATGCGGATGTGAAAAAACGAAGTAGCGAAAAAGTGTAACTTGAGCTTGTTAAAAAACTGCTTTCAGTATTTGCGCGAATAATAAATATTCATAAAACCGGTTCGGTCCTTCGCTAACGAAACGTAAATATTATTTCAGGTCCTAAACACAAAAGGGGCACGAGAAAGGGAAAGATGGGATGAGGTGTATTTCGCCTGCCTCTCATCTGTCACCGTCAAAAGTGAAGAAAACGAGCTGAATGTCAAATAAGAGGATTTACTCTCTTTTTTTTTTGGGTAGATTTTGGTTAGCATTTTTTCTTGTTTATACAGAAACAGACGCCAAAGAACGATTCCTGAACCATCAGGATCATTTTCACGCGGTTTTTATGTCAATGGCCGGGCTCTTCATGATGGTCGTCTCTGTTTGGCGTAATGGAAATGCCAATATAGTGCTTATTGGTGTGAGTGCGATCGGTGTTTGTAATGATGGGGAAAGAGATAACTGAATGTTTGGGTGAATATACATGCGTAGAGAAGAGAACACGACGATGCATGTCCGGGAGTTATTTGATATTTATTGGTAAATCGTATACTCGTAAAAAGATGGAAAAAAAACTTGTTTATAATCCATTATGGACCAATATCCTTGTGATCATTTCAAGAGGTATACTCATTTACCAACTTTTATGCCAATCGCAATAATTAAACAAAAAAATCTAAAACTCTTCCAGCCTTTTTATTAAAATTCGAAATGATTGTGATTTGAACGTTTTTGTTTTCCCAAAAAGGATATGAATTGTCAATGACTTTTTCAAAAATGCTGACTTCACATAAGTCTGCTATACGTAAAGCTCCACCTCCTCCTGACACTCGAGCACAATCGGCGTTTGTTTGCTACAATACGAGAAAAAAGTGTGCATAGTGACATGGTAGATTAAAAGTTCTCCTGTCCGCCTCCAGCATTTTTGGGTGGAGGCACAGTACTTTTCCATTTTTCACGATGTGCCTACATGATAGCTCAACAAGGAGGTGGCAACATAAATCAAAAGCTCTTCTCCTTTAACGGATCGACCGCCAGCTTTTCTGTCCTCCCCCTTCACGCGTCCGACATTACTCCATCGGTCTTTCCTTTATCCCTTGCCCACTGCCCTTAGCTCACCATTCGCCACCCCTCACCGCAGCCTATAACACTCAAGGCTGGTCTATCATTACAATCGTTCTCCCTTGTTTTCTATTTTCTTCTCGCAACGCCTCTTCACCAACACAGGTTTTCCTCTCAACCTTAACCAACAACCGAAATCCTCGTAAATTAAACATCGACAAGAGAATGCTCCTCTTTTAATAGCCAATTCATCATGTGACTGGGCGTAGGTCTTTATTGCTACGACATGAATAATTGCTCCTGGAGCCTGTATATTACTTTTTAAGAGACACCCAAATTTTTGGAAGAAAGACTGATATTGGGACTACGGAGGCATTAATCTTTAAAATGAGTAAATTTTTTAATTCACTGTTCTTCAGTTCAGAGGGAGAAATCGGATATTGGACCGTGTCACCTTTTTTGAATGGATCATACTGTTCATACTTTGCTCAATAAAGCCAGTAAGCTTACAATGTCTCTATATGAAAAATAAATCCGCGAGACCGAAAATCTCGTTTTTAAAAAGAAAAAAAAAGTTTATTAATGAAACACAACTGAACTTAACTTCACGATAACAACTACTAAGCAAAAGGTCGAGCTCTCGGAGGCTTTCTATACAATTTAAAGGGAAGAAGTGGAAAAAGAATATTCGATTTCAATTTACGCGTGCTGCTTGTCTGTTAGTTTTTTGCAAGGAGAGAGGAGAGTGGAGGATAAAGAGTTTTATTATGAACAGTTATTATATTTCATCGGGTACGGGGTTTATTGGATATAAGTTGAATTTATTGTACAGGGAAAAGTTGCTCGCCGTATAATGAGCCAGCAATATCCAAGCATAAGTAGGTATTTAAAACTATTCTCAAATCACTGGCCACTGGAGTCCGAGTGTAGCTTGCCACGAAAGTGACGTAAAACAGAAGAAAATGACGAAGATGATGGTTGAGCTACATTGATACACTCGTTGAGTGCCCTTTTTAGGAATTTTTAAAAGTGCGAATACGGCTGTAGCCATCTGAGCCTATAGGGACAGGGGTATACAGCCAAGGGACCCTGAAGGCGTTTTTTGTGCAATATTGTAATATTTTTGAAAGAATATCCATGGCTTTTTAACCATTGGCACATTGTGTAGTAGCTAAATGACAGGAAAGAGACGGATGAATAGGCTTGACAGCCTCTGTGAGGGGGTTTGAGTAGTAGGGTTAATGTCAATTTATTTTATTTTTTTTTGATAAGGCTGTACTTCCAGGCACTTTTCCTCTTCAACGCCAGCCTCTTTTCTCAAAATGACATGTTGAGCCAGTATTGATGTGAAAAAGGGAGCACGTGGTGAAGCGAGGGAGTGAGAGATATTTAGTGAGTGAACGAGCGAGCAACCCTGGCTGTCGGCGTAATACCAACGGGGCAGGATATTACTTCATTAGACGTTGAAGGCGGCTTTGCCCCTCCATCCCAAACCGAAAGAGCTTCCTGATTGCCCTTGACAAAACTCTAACAGCCCTGGCAGTCTACACTTCGCAAATCGACTTAAGCTTTCCTCTTCATCCTTTTAGGCTATACTCTTTAAACTATACCAGGGATTCTGCTCATAGAACTTTGGGTTGCTCAATTCATCACCGGGTAATTGATGGTTAAGGGTAGACTCGAAGAGTGTTGGCGAATATACGAGTGTCGTAAATTTTGAATAAGTATTAAATACATATAGGCTTAGAAATTTACATACTATAGTGAGTTCGACGATTCCTTTTTCTCTTACGAAACTAATAACTTCACCGCTGCGTGGGGACTATAATCCGTTCATCAGTTATTCACATTAATTTATTCATAAAGAAAATTGATTCTAACTACATGAATAGAATAGAATTGAAATTAAAGAAAAGTACAATTTGAAGAAAAGCGACTTTCTCGTATAAATGCAGTATAGCACGGCTCCAAATTCGATCATTATCATGCATTATTGCGATTATGTTGTATTCATCATGAATCATTATCTCCAGACCGTTCACCTGAAAAAATTAGTTGGATGATTAAATGGTGTCCATTGCGTCGTTGCAGTATTTAGGATGTTAACGTTAAGGTCAGACCATCACCGGTTGGGAGCCAATTACGCAACTTATTTGAGGCTAAAAGTTAACGTCTGCAAAAATAAATTTAACTCCACACGAAACCTGACTCTAAAAATACCAAATTTTGCACTCCAGCTTATAATAAAACAACAATAAAAACTGATCTTGAAAGGAAGCGAAAAATGTACGTAACGGAAGAATTTGAACCTAGAGAGAGCAATTACATCTCTAAACGAATTTTAAAGAAATTGAAACGAAAATCCCCAAGGGCTACGCCAAGTATTGAAACAAAGAATATAATGATAATTATGAAAAATTCATCGTAATAAAAGGTACCGGGAGCTCTTTTAAAGAGGTCTCTATTTTAAGAATATCAAGGAAAGGTTGGTAAAATAGCTTCAATTAGGAAAATGTAGGACGGTAATTTAATAGTGGAGGTTGTTGATCACAAGCAGTCGGAGAAGTTGAAGGAGTTGAATAACCATCATGGACCAGGAGGTTCAAACGAACACACAGATGAATTTTAATACAACAAAAGGAGTAATATCACACCAGGAGATTCTCTTTGCTAATGAATAAGAGATCACAGAGGCGTGAGAAGGATGTGGGGTGCTTAATGCAACAATTATAAAAAAAGAGTGCAAATAGGACTAAAGCAACGATATATAAAAGAACTGGGGGCCTATTCTCTAACAACAAGCAATATTTTTTTCGCCAGCCATGTGTTTATTTCATTCATTTGTTTGAAGAAAATCAATGAAATAAACATATGACTTCGAAAAAGCTATTGCTTCGGAGTTAGAGAATAAGCCCCCTGGATTGCTCATCACTGCTGATAAAGTGCAACCCTCAGAAAATGGATGAGAGGGTTGGGGTTTCAAAATAATAAAATAATGACCGTGATTTAATTGCCATAACTACACAAGGAGAGGGACGGGATTATTTATTAGGGGGCGCACACCCCCTCCACGCCTCTCCAATCCGTTGTGAGTAATCCATGTTTATATATCGTTGGACTAAAGTTAATATGAAGACATAGCGATACTAACGTCTAAAGGAGGGGAACTTCCTGAAATTGTTGAAGTGCCTCTATACCGTTCAGGGTGAGGCCATATGTACCAGCTCCGAAAACCTTCTTCAAATGTTAGAAGTATGGGCATAAGCAAGACATGTAGTGTAGATCCAAAATAGCAACATGTAAATGTGCAAAACCAAAGCACGAAGGCAAATGTGTTCCTCCTTTCACCTGTGTGAACTGCAAGGCTGACCAATCTTTAAACACAAGGGATTGTGAAGTTCTCAAAAGAGAAAAAGAAGTACTGGCTCCCAAGACCAAGCTTAAATGCTCCTATTTCGAGGCGAAGAGAAAGATAGAAGAATAAAGGATATGTAAGACAAGGCAAAATGTACTCTCATGCCGTCGTGCCAGAGAGAAATTTGGCCGAATTCCCCTTATTAAAAAAGACCCGCTCTAAAGAAATGGAAAGTAGCACCGGGCTATATAAGATTTTGCTGGAAAATAAAGCTAGGTCACGTAAAAATGAGGTGGTCTCTCAAGGAGACATTTCCGGAAGTAATTTCAGCGAGAAAACCTACTTGGGCGAGCAGAAGATAGGACGAAAAGATGCGAGAATGACTCGTTCACAATCGCGAAGGGTGCACAAACAGTTGTCATTGTCAAGCTCCGAGCCATAGAATAATCTAAAGACATAGCTAGACTCCCCCTGGGCGATGGTGAAAGCGACTGTGGTAAAGAAGCATCCACTGAAAAAGTTGATGGTGTCTCAGAGGAAGAGAGTCCTTTCGAAAAAAGATAAAACTAAGAAAAAAAAGGTAGTCTGAAAGGAAAAACGCGAAACACGTCTATGGAAAGAATTGACCAATCTCAAAAATCGATTAATGAAGATACCGTTGACAAGTGAGGATATTGAACTTAAAATGAAAATGTTATCTAATGATTCTGTTGGTTGTTGTTATTAATTGTCCTTCATCCTGGTCGTTATTTGTTTATTGCCCTGTTGTACATCTGTTAACAATTTTATTTTTTTTTCACTCAATCAATTTATTGATTATGGTGTACAGAAAGGCACTACCCACTCGAAAATCAGTGATGGGGCACCTGATTTGTGATTGAAATGACGTTTCAAGCGGTTCAGAATACAAAATGGGCCAACTAGCGTCTGCCTATCACACCGAGCCATACGTTAACTGGGAATTCATGCTGATAGAGGCTTACAGTGGTAGCATGTGTGTTATTGACAGACCATACGTGCGAATTCCGACAGTTGAAAACTCCCGATCACGTATAAGACGCTTGTCATCGCTCGACAATGTTTTGTTTCTGAGCGATTGCAAGTACCATCTGCAGACGCGCAATCTTACGTCAAAATCTTGTGGAAGTAGATCTTGCACCGGCGTTAAATGGAACGCGTACATGTCATTTGCCCGAAGAACTGAGTGGACCGTTGTACGTGGCATTCCAAGTCTAGCTCCGGCGTGCCTCGATGGTGTAATGGATACAATGCTCGCTTCGTAACTCAGCGGGCCTGGGTTCGAATCCAGCCATTGCCCATTACACTATAAGGCTGCGGCGAGCTGTGACACGGCACACTCGGCTTCGGTGTGCGTTCAACAAACCGCGCACCGACCGAAACGCCCGCGTAGTACGGGTGTGAAGTGCACAGTTAGATCTGGGTATGGCGTAGAAGCCCAATGGAGGCTTAGGCACCTGCCGGGTTGAAAGCCCAGCGCCCCCAACAAAAAAAAGAAAAAGTTTAGCTCCGAGTCACCGTGTGCTTGTCGTTGGGTCTTCTTCAATCGCACGCAAAACGTCTTCCTGGTGGCGCACATTTATTGCAGGACGGCCGTCTGCCGGTCGAATCGAAGGCAACGATCCGAGCCCGAGCTCACAAAGGCTAAGGCGAGTGTCCTGGAATGTTCTATTGTTGGGAAGCCTCCGTTTGGGAAAGTGGCGAGCATACTCTCGTCTCGTTTCCCGAGCATTCCCATCAGTGTATCCGTAAACATGAAGTATATCCGCGTATTCTAAATTGCTGTACATGCTTGTGTGTTTAAACTTATCCTTAAGCCAAATTTCGACTGTTCAATACTGCGGTCTTTCCCAGATGGAAAATAGGAAGACGCCACTAACTACTACCGATGATATTTGGTAGTTCACCAAATTTGAAACATCCATAATGAATATCAAAATGGCGACGAATAAAATTTGAAATCTTGGCCCCTAAATTGTTCAGTATGTACTATTGATTTTAAACAAAAATGTGATTTTTCATAACAGAACAGAAGGTGATTAAGTAATGAAGCAAGTTGGACGTTCCCACTTAAAAGGCACATTCCACACACGAGAGAGGTACAGTTGCATTGCAATTATTTATTTCAAAACTTGAAGGTATCAAAATCTTATGATTATCGTGATCATACCCATGTATCCATCAAATCTAGCTGAAAATTCAAGATGGCGTCTTCCCTCTCCTCACTCATCTGGGGGCTCGATACAGGTTCACTGGAAGCCCTCCGGAAGATCTCCGTTTTATGCCTGCCATCGCCTTTAGTCCTTTTGACTAGGTAGCTATGATTAAAAACACAGTAAAATCGCTTGAATCTCTGCAGGGAAAGGCAGAAACCATAAAACGGTGCACACCATTCGAAACGGGGTCATTGGCTGGTTACGCCCCTGGGCAGACGTGAAGTATTTCCGCGTGACATGACAGCCAGTAAGAGGTGCGAAGATGGTGAAATTAATATAGGAATTGATGCGCCTTTCTTTCCTGCCTGGCAAAATTTTGGACTTTAAGAACCGGAGAGGAATACAGTACAGCTTTCTCGCTGTTGCATGACGTAGGTACATAGTGTCAGAAAAATGAAATCCTACACATTTCGAACTCCCGTCTTATCGATCAACGACCATTGCCCAGTCTTGAGGCAATGAATTAATGTCTGTGGAAGCTTAAATTAAACCAAGCCTGTTACAGTATTACTTGTTGCTTGAATGGACTTCTAAAGTTCTAAGGGAAACGCACTGTTGTGTATATGAGCCCAACAAAAACATTCGCTTTTGCGTCTGTTGCTGAAAGATTTGAAATGAATAAAGAGGGGAAATATTGCCCGTAAAGCGGTAAAGATATTCGAACAGAATTGTGACTGAAAATGAGGGAAATAGGTTTTCCCGTCTGTTCCACAGATGCTTTTGAAAAAGATTAGTACCTCGAAGCTTATAGCAATTTAGCCTATGCGGCTTGCTTTCATTCATACTCTCGAAAGTTTTTGGTTTTGTATAGCACAAATTCTTTCAAAGAATTTCCCTCGAAAATAAAACACGGTGGCCAGCGCATAGCTCTTGAAATTTTCACGTGTAGAGCAGGACAATGGAATTTCCATTCATCATCCGTGAAATATTTCAACTTTCTGCCTTTGCTCCTTCGGGGAAGGCGAAGAAATATGACTGCTACATTATGAGTTTCCAGAGCGCCCCCTCTTATTACTAAGGGAAGGAAATTCCGGCGGTCATTGCAGCAAAGGATAACAAAAAGATTGTTAATTATTTCAAAGTCAAATTACTTGTAGAGGAGTGTAAACATACAGATAAATGTAGGTGCGTCATTCAGCAATTTGTATTCATCCGTAACTCGTTCTTGACTTTGTTTCCTTTGGCGTCTCGGATAATGGTCTTAAAGAACAATTCTTTCGTGAAGTGTACTGAAACTTAGGGCCTTTTTCGTCAATGACAGCGTCATTTTTTATAAGGTTACGTCTTTTATTTAATAAGAATCAACATTGGCTCAAAAGTGTCCAAACTGCGGTGTGGTATCACAACCAGTTTCTTTCAGAAAGAATAGTTCGCAAGTTGATCAGTCTGCTGCAAGGAAACATTTAATTCTTAGTGAACGTATGTTATATTAGATTTGTGCGAGCGTGCACGATTTCTTTGAAGTCCACCGCCTTCAAGGCCGTAACGAGGAATTATCCGTGAAGAGGCATGCCCAGGGGGGGGAGGGCTAAAATCCACAGCTCAAGCATAACTGCGCAGCTGGGCGTGATTCTTTGTTACCGCGCAGCCGCGCTGACGAAACGGCTAGTTCCTGAATCACCCTCATCTGTTTGGTTCCAACGATGGCTGGATTTTGCGGATTTGGCATACTTATAGAGAAATCCAGTTTGCAAATTTGCAGACTTGGTATTCACAGGACCCAATTCTGCGGGGTTTGCTCACTCAAGAAAGCCATTTCTTAGGATTGATAAAATAGGTATAGGCATTTTAAATGTCCATCCATGGTTGGATTGACTTTTTCTTCGAATTAGTACGATGAATACCCAGAGATTGTAGTTCTCCAATTGCTATTAATTTCGGTTTTATATAGCAATAAAACTTTTTCAGCCAGAGCTAACAGATCGGGGCACGTAGTCGAATGAAGTCCAATTGACTGAGTACATTGTGTCCAAATAAATTCGCTACGGGTGCTGGAAGTTGTTCTTACAGAACACCAACTCAAAAAATGATCTCGATACTGAAGGCAACAGTTGATAACTGTCACTGACTGTCGCTATTAACTGTTGTTTTGACCGTTGCTAACTTGACAGAACAGACCCTCTGGCCCATGGATTTCTGCCTGAGCATGTGCGAGTACGGGCAACTAGAGTCGCCCGTAGAGCCGCGGATTCGGCCCGCGGGTTTTTCTGACAGGCATCGGATTTGTGGGGTTTTAGGCTGTCGTTGCAAACAACGAGTGATCCATTTCGGAGTTCTGAGATCCATCGCCGTCAATAGCGTTCACATGGATAGCGATCACTCTCATCTTATGTAATCGTTTATGACCAGCTTCAGGCATTGAAAGCTCACAAAACCTATTTTTTGGAAAGCTGGGGGTAAATTCTCGAAATTCGACCGCTGGAAGCGCCTTAAGTGGACGATATAAGGTTTATTCCACCCGCAGGGCGTAAAGAAAAATATCAGCCCACTACGCCTTCCTTTAGGTCATTTGTTGTTTTTTGATATTGTTATCCTAATTTTGTTTTTAAATTGTACATTAGCCATAAAAACACAAAAATAAGCACCGTAAGTTACGCTGAGACGCGATTTAAGTTCTTTCTGTACCTCTCTCTCTCTCTCTGGGGATCTTCTTCAGATGTGGCCAGTGCCTAGGCCGTCGCCGGCCCTTACCTGGGGGGTGATTCTATAACTTGAAAAATGTACGTGTCGTAAAATAGAAGAAGGGCGAGGGGAGGTACCTCGTTGCCATGGTTTTTACGATACCTAGTGAATTAAACTGCGGAATTTTCCCGCTTGAATGTGTGGTCTCGAAGAAAAAATAATAAATTCTTAACAAATGTGTGGAAAAACAAGGCAACGGGGTACATCCTCTCCCCCTCCTTCCCAGTTACAACACGGTAAATTTTGCAAGTTACAGAATCACCCCCCTGGTCTGAATCCCATCTGGTTCAGATTCCCCCAGGCTAATATTCCCCCAGGTGGCCAGCCAGTCGCGCCTGAGAGACACCGCGTGGAGGTGGGCGTTATGTGCTGAGGATGTTGGCTTGCGCCATGGACCGAAATCGGACAGGGTAGGAGTCTCACTAAGCTGGACCCAGTCCTCTGTGCTTCAGTCAGAAATGTGAGAAGACCAGGAGTCGGCCATACGCCCGCCGGTCTCGGACAAGAGCCGACTCATCTGGCGGGCCCGCCCTCCGTCATACCGCCCACTACAGATCCACGTGAAGACTGCTGCGACGAAGCACGTGGTTGGCGGTTTCCTCCTCGACGCCGAGGGGCCAAGGACATGTTGGAGAGTCCCACCGCCGGAAAAACCAAAACTTGGCTTTGAACGAGCCGTGCCCCGTAAGGATCGACGTTATGGCATTCTCAAGGGTCAACCACTTGGCTGCCGCCAGCCTCGTGCGAACATCGGGCACGTACCCGAATAAGCGCCTACTCGTTGGACTGTTAGTCCAACGCGCCTGCCAAGCCTCGACGACCCCCCCGCACCCTGCCCAGCCTCCACGGCACCGCACCAAGTCCAGGTTCCCCTGGACGAGGCGGCGCTGGTGGACCCATGCGTCGAGCAGGAGGTCCGCTGGAGGCGTCCCCGCCAGCTCCTGGAGCGCGTTAGACCTGACGGTCCGGTATGCTATGGCTACCCGTACCAAGGCCTGTCGCTGATGCAGGCTGAGAAACTTCGCCCTCCGTGCATTAGTGGGCCGGTGCCTTCGTTACGTCGCACCGTACAACAGGCTGGGTGTAAACACCACCCGGAAATAACGGGCACGGCAGGGGTAGTCCGCACCCCACACATTGCCCGCTTCCGTCTTATAGAGGGTGAAAGTCCTCTCTATCTTCCCCGCAACCACTTCGAGTTGTGGGGTAGCTGTCCTCCCTGGGTTGATCTCGACCACAAGATAGCGGCCTTGCCTCTCCCCCTCGAGGCGTGACCCCCGGTAGCGAACGACCAGAGGGCTACCCCGAGAGAGTTGGCCCCGCATGAGGACCAACTGAGTCTTTGACACCACGAGAGCCAGTCTTACCACCCCACACCACTCGTCCATGACCCGCAACAGCCCATCAATCTCCCGGCTTGCCTTCTCCCGAGAGTGCGCCGCGACGACGACCGCAAGGTCATCCACTTACGCGAGCCCCCTCCGTGTCCATAGCGTCCGTGTGGGCACCATTTCCGTTGACCACCCCGTTCCTTGATCCACCGTATTTCCAAGTTCCCCTATCACCTGGATGTTTTCCTCTTCTACTGTCTCAGCCTGATTCCCGTCATTGGTTGGTGAAATCCTAGATGGTGCTCGAAGGACACCGTAGTCAGTGTGTCCCACCAATGGCCTTGATATAGCTGCCAGCACTGAGGGACACCTGGAGAACCCGTCTCGTGGGAGGCTCTTTGACCCCCCTTCGCGCAATTAACGCTCCGAGTGGGCTCAAACCTCACAGGACATTCACGAAACTCGTGGCCCTCCCGCGCACAACACCGGCACACAGGGGTGACCCTGCAGTTCAGCTCCTTGCGACCAATCTTAGCCGTATGCCCGAAGCGCTGGCACCTGAAGCATCGAGTGACCCCCACTTGGTCCTTCGGCGTAATAGAGAACCAACCTACTCTCATATTACGTGGTTTCTCGTGGAGCTCCAGGTGCCTTGCTGGGGTAGCCTCTACGACCCAAGAGGTCAACTGGCCCTCTCTCCGACCCACCCCGGAGAGAGGGCCCTGGCGGTGGCCCCGGCTATTGGGGCCACCCCGAGCTCCTCCTCATCGGTAACTCCCAGTGCAATCGAAGTCTCTGGGAAAGTGCATCCGCCTCCCATTAGGGAGTACCAGGCGTGGAGCCAACGCGACTGGCTTTGCGACACTGATGCCCGATCTCTGCAGGGCCTCGACCATCTTCTCAACATCCCATCTTACCATTATCGCGCAGTTCCTCTCTAATTCAAGAAGAACCCCACCCGTTCTAACCATACCAGCTACGTCATCCTTCCATTCGCTGGCTAGAGTGTGTATTCACTTCAGTTTATTTAAGCAAACCATATGCTGTGCGTCTATGGAGTCCATGCAACCTATCAAAATGCTTCATTTTTCGAAGGAATTAATTGTATTGGTTGCATAGACTCCACAGATGCAAAGCACAAAGCATCTAAACGGGGCTTTTAAAGACTGGTTTTCAAGATTATTATTATTATTATTATTATTATTATGAACTTTGGCTGCACAAAAATAGTGTACAACACTCGGGCGGTACTCCTCATTACCATCTCGGCGACAACTGCGCCCTCGGCTTCACCTCGGGAACTTCCTGTCTGCCCTCGACCGTAATGAGCATCATACCGCTCTTTGGATCGTAATATACTATTTTTTAATCTCCACACTAAAGCACAGTCAGGCCTGCGGGTTTCCGGAAGAATCCGCGGCCTGTCAAAAAACCATTTGCCTACGGCCAGTTATTGGCATATGTGTGACCGAGTTTTTAAATTTCAAAAAAAATGTAAACAGTGAACAACAATACAAAAACAGTAATGAGGAAGACCAGGGGCCCTATATTCAGAGTTATCGTGAACTCCCCCTTAATTCTTCCTAATCCCTGCTCACCCTTCTATGCCTGCCTTTTCCAGTTTCAACGGACGCTCGAATGACAAATAACGTATAGTGTGATCGGCTCCCTTGGTTTCTTGATGTTCTCCTCTGTTTTCCTACGGACGCTCGTACGATTCCTACGTACACGTGGGCACGACAAAAATTTCACTCTATCCCATTAAAAAAGGTATCGGACTTAGTGTGAACGCTCCCATAAATTTCTTGATGTCCTCCTTTTCATACGACTTTTTGTGGTACGAAAAAAAAACAAAAAAAAAAACGTATAGTGTGACCGGGGCCTAAGAAATAAGTTTATTCTGCCGTGACAACCGCACTTGTGGCATTTTTTCCCGACACTCTATAGCTTTGTTCGTTGGCTGCTTTCAGTATTGCAAATAAAACAAAACATTTAATCAATTTTGGTCAAAATCACGCTTCTCCATAACTGTGAATTTTACTGTACTGGCAGCAGCCACCGATCAAAGCTTCTGAATAGGGCCCAGACAGGGCCCCAGAAATGATTTTTTATTTATTCTTAGGCGGGTGGACATTAGCACATGTGATGTGTTCCACGTGTGAAATTTGATCAATTTATATGTCATCAGTGAGGGCAAGAAGGTTGCATTTTACAGCACACAGATCTCTCATTGAGCTCTTAAAAAATACACCCTCATGATTACACGTTGTGATTGTATCCTTATAAGGATTATGATATAATACTTAAGCATCCTAAGTATTATATAAATTATATAACAACAACGCTTTTGGTGACTACTTTAAAGTAAGGTTAATGACAAATGATGTGGGAACGCCGTTCATTACAACCCCCAAGCAACAGGAGAAGAGAAAGAGTGAAGACGGAGAGAAAGCTGTGGAATAGATTGAGGCATCAGGTGGCAACCAGTTGCATCACAGAGAGGGGGATGCTAGTGTAGTGGGTAGTAAATATTTTTTGATGTTGCCTGTTTGCAATGATAGGGGAGAGCATGGTCACAGCACCGTTTGCATCCAAGGGCTAGTTCGCAATCCATTCATTTTATTTATTCCTGTTACATTTGCGTTTATACGCAGGTAAATAGGTAACAAGCTAACAACTATTTTCCACATTTTATTTTTTATCTGGAAACCACACAAGTGAAACGCCCACGTGGCAAAGGTATTTTTAGATAGCTGCATAACCCATCCACAGTTTATGAAATGCTTCCCATTTTACCGCTCAGTGGTTTTAATGCAGTGGGGGCTAATTTGGTCGATATAAAGGGAATTTATTAGCGGGGTTTGAATAGCCCAGTACATTTACATTATTTTGAGTGTGTTAAGTTTCAACCCCCACTGCATGGAGTTAAATTAGTCTGACACGCAAACAAGATTCCTTTTTTTTTTTTTTTTTTTTATCAGCATAGGTCCGCATTCTGACTCAGATATTTGAACACGAGATTTAAAACTCGGAAAACGAAACAGAATTCAATGGACCGAGACACTATTTTGTGTTCCGTAAAAGCTATTGGAGATCCGTTACAGAATAGCAAACTTGAATGCATTAGCGAAATTCAATTACATTGCCAATATATCGCGTTTTAGGTTTCAGCTCGCGTACTCTACGTAAAATCGCAATCCCCTTCCCTGCTGAAACGGAACAGCGTTTTTGTTGTGTATTCTGGTAAAACCTCTTGCCAACACAGCTGGTGAAATGATTAGTATACACGGGAGATTCTTTTGATTTTAATTCCACGCTTAATTTCATTCAAACCCCAGCAATGTATTTCATTTCAAAGTAATCCTTCAAAAAAAATTGTACCGAAAGAATCACACGCGATCACGTACAGTTAGAATTGATCGAAAAGGTATTCTTCTCTTTGTTTGTAGAACTTTTTTGGCTGGAACTTTGAATTCTTGAAACGGAAAATTTGAACAAAAAGAAAAAACTCTACTGATAAATAAATATTTATTTACATTTTGGGGAACGTGTCCATTGAATAACAAGACTCAGAATTGTTCAAAAATGTTCTCTGATTAGCTCAGTTCAAGGTGAATATCGTAAGGGCACCATTTCCTCGGGGTTCAGTCACTTATTAGATAATGCAGCTTTAATCGTGAATATAACGGCATTATTTTCTTCTCGTAAACGTGGTAACTGTGAATCGCCCGTAAAACATCAATATTTCCATCTTCCGGTCCTTTAATATAACAATATTCAGGTGAAATAATTGTTATTTCATATTTATATGCACCTACAATTCTGAGTTTTAAAATAAAAAAAAGGCACTTTCTCCGTGTGTACTGAGATTCAACCGATTCTTCTAGGTCCACGTCGTATAGGTTATCTTTGCACACTTTTAAACTTCAAACAACTGATTTTCTCAGCTTATAATTATACACAGCGATGCGAATGAGCTTTGTTATTTAGAATATTGTGAATAATTTCAAGTTTTTCCAGTTAAACGTTTTTATTGAATGATTAGTAACCCTTAAGAACTCCGAATGGGTCTTTCTTGGTTAACTTGACACAACTTGTTCGAACTTTAACCCTCCCTTTTGATGTCACCACTACAAGCCACCACCATGGATGTGTTCCCTCAAAAGTACTTTCCAGAACGCGGGCAATTAAATCAAGAAAACTTTAGCTTCCTCGCTGGGTTGTGGCGGTGAAAGAGAAGAAGGGATGAGTGGGAGTGCGAGTTTGAAGCCAAAGAGCGTATACGTAAAGCCGAAGGGGTGAATCGATAGGAGGTTTGGTAACAGGTGTTGTAGTGTACCGATCGATAATTAAAGGGGGATGGAGGCGCATGCCCTGACAGAAACCCATTGGCGTCTCCTCACGCGCCAGCTTCACTCCAAAGGGAGTGGTGATTCTATATCGTACTCTGTCGCTCGTTCTCTTACTTCGACTATTCCTCACGCATTCTTTCTTTCCATCTCTTTCATCTGTTCTTTCCTCTTCTTCTTTCTCAGTAACTTAAAATACGACAACCGTGCCTAAAACAAAAAGAAATAAGAATAAATTGTTCATTTCTACGGCAAAAAGATTATCGTTAATTGTAAATTAATTAAACCAAAAGTGCAACGCTACAACGAATGCTCCCCTGTGATTTTTTTTTTAACGTGTTTTCAACGTGTGCATTAATGAACCGGTCGATAGAGTAATAATTTTAAATTATTGAGTTTTGGGGAGTCATTGGCACCCTATAAAGTTATTGCGGGATCTTCTTGATGAAGTAACAGGATGCCGCGCTGCTACATGGTGAAAAAAGCGTGCAACAAGTACCAAAGCCAGCGCGAAAACAGCCCTGGCCCAGAATGCGTCTATCCTGAAACAACTCCCGAAATTCAAGAAGAGCAGGAGTACTATCAACCTCCCGTAGAAACAGGTGGGTTTGACATTTTCTTTTAAATTTTTAGCTAACCAGAGCCCAAGTTATTGATTTCTTTTGCTTCGTATTTAACATTTCCCTTCTGCTTTTGTTTCTCCCGTCTTGGGCACTGCAGAGATTCCCTACGTTCTTTCTCACTGCTCAGTACTCGCGAAAAAATAATGACAAACTGATTGAATTCGGGAGAAGCAATGAGTGAAATAAAAAGGAGATAGTAAATTTTTTTCGTGCCGGCCGGTGAGTCATGCCTGGCTCACGACTCTGTCGGAGATCGATTCTCTTGTCCCTTCACTGGTAGAATTCTCCAACACATAGCCCTCCCACAGAGAAGTTATACCACCCTATATAGCATGCTACTGATGCAGAGCCTGATTTATTTTATTTATTTTTTTTTTCACGCAAAAAAAAGTGGTAATATTTCGTGGAAGGAAATTTTGACGTATTAGATTTCCCTCCCCACCCACCAATATCGGCATTCGCCTCAAAGGGTGCCTGTGGCGGTGGGGGTGTCGAGACCTACAGGTGGTTAAACGCTAAAACCAGCAAGACTTCCGACGTCCTGCTGGTTTTAGAAGCTCCTTCACCCCGCCCCCTGCCTATGTTTTAGCACTACACTAACTTGTTCTGGCTGATTAGAATGACATTGAAATCGGGGCAGTTTTTGTTCTACATCGTTTAAATTAGTAGTCGAATTGATGTTATAAATTGTCTATTTCGGTTGCCCCTGATTGCTCAGCGTACTATATAGAAAAACATAATGGGTTAATAAGTAGAAATAGAGGATTCACAATAATTAGGGTTACACATGGTGGAAGAGGGTAAGTGTGATATACCCTCCATCCTGCATTACCTGCAATGCACTACTATACTAACGGACCATTAACGGAAATTATTACGGACCTGGCTCATAGAGTTATCTTTCGCTCATTTTTGTTTTTAATTTCTAATTGAAGTTTTCAAAATCTCAGTACTGATTAATTACGTCATGTAGAAACTTTGCATGAATATTACCGCTGATATGCCTATCAGGGGCAAGTCTCGCGGATACCAAAAATTAAGACTCTATTCATTTAATAAATAATGTGGATTTTCCTGTTATTTTGACAGGTTAACGTCCATAGCGGCTGTTTTTGACGTCTACGTGTTTAACCCTGAATGGAAATTTTCATTATGCCAACTTAATTAAAAAATTCACGGGGACAATCTTGATTAAAGCGTTCGAATCAAAAATAACATTTCTGATTTAATATTAAAAATAATTTATAATTGGAAGGATATGATTGAGCAAAGAAACGAGACGCGGAACTGTTCCATAGAAACCAGTGGAATACATTAAGAAATTCCTTTTTCAAATGTTGTTAGGTGATGTCTGGAAAGCTCTTTACATACGCTTTGTTCTTACAAAAAGTCTTCGAAGACAGTAATACAAAGACTTCCAATTTCAAATCCAAATCTTCCTCACTCCTAATTTCTTGATATAATAATTATAACCGCCTCAAAATGTGCTGGTGCGTAATGAATGAAAAAGGTCATAATACAAGCAATTCAGTTACTTTTGGCTGTACGTTCTTTCGGAATGAAGAAGAAAATAAATAAAAAACCTGCCGAAGTAGCTCTTGTCAGAGCTTTATGGGAATCACTGTATTTCTCGATAACTGCTGGAAAAAGTTGTAGGGCCTTCAGCGGACGTCCCATAGGATGCTCTGAACTGTATTTCTCTCGAGCGGTACCGAAATAGATTGCTATCACAACTTTCCTGTCTACAGACCATCAAGAAGAACATGATCCCGCGGCCAGCGTTCTCTCATTCGATTGCAAGCAACTTATCTTCCCTCTCTTTCGTTACCGAATTGGTGGGCGAGGTCCACTTGACGGGCTATAGGTATGCCCGTAACGCCTCCACATTATGTTATCGGCACCTTTGGCTTAATATAAATACTGGGGAGCTTTTCCAGACAGCTCCGGAAGCGCCTGATTTATCGATATATAGTATATTTTTTGCGACGATATTTACATTTCAACTAGTCAGATTTCAGTCGATAGATACTATACCGTCATAAAAAGTAATTAGGAATATTGCTTACGGGGCTTTCTTTAAAAAATCCCTATTAACTCATACGGGAGGCCATGAAACTGGCCTCCAATTGAATTATCGAGGTTGAGGCTCAAATTCACTGTCATTCCTTAAGGAAAATATTCCCTTTAGGGACTTAACCCTCTAGTGTACGCACTACAGAAAGTTACGTTAGTACACGCTAGCGGCAATTTTGCCGCATCACCATTTTCATGCTGTCAACGAATTTTTCTCAATTTTTATGTGACTGGATTTCCAATAGTAGAGCCTAGAGATGAGGTGTGATTTCACTGTCGGTGATTTTGTCACTTTGACTACTCCGTCACTGTAGGCTCCGGTGACGACCATCATTGAAATCACCGTTCCGACCCTCTTACGGTGACATTCCTTTTCACTTATAATCGCCTCTTCATTCGTCACTTCTATCGCTTCACTGCGCTAGAGTCTCTTGAATTAAAATTGGAGCCGTCACCTAGCCATCTTCGCTGCTTACCACATAACACTTTACCAGTTCCTCTGTCGCCCCAATGAACTCAGTAGTATTCTCCACAAGTCTTTCCCTCGTCTGTTGACTTTTCTTCTTGGACTTGGAATCAAACCTTTAGTGTAGGTGATTTATTTTTATTCACTTCGTTTTCCGAGACCTGTGCTACAGTGATCTTGTATAATATTACTTTTTTTAAAAACACCTTCCTATAGGCAGGGGCGTAGCCAGCCCTTGACTAAGGGGTGGGCAGAATTATGTCGGACGTTGTGGAAACTAGAGACCCCAACAAAAGAACTGATAGCGCAATAAATCGTCAAATTCTTCCCCGGAAACTGAGTTTTCACAAAAAAGGGTCGTAATCCATCAAAAACTAACATCTTCGTTCGGAAATTATCTGTTTTAGCCTTCTATTCCTGATTTTCTATCCAAAAACTGACAATTCTAGTTAGACTTTTTCTATTAACAGACAATTCGATTTCCCTGGAAATCGATACTTGGCATTCAAATATACAGGGTGACCGACTTTTCATCAACGTCTTGTCTGAGAGACGTAAAAGTTCAACATTTTTTTAACCAAACAATATCGAGCTGACGTTTTTTAACAAAAAAACTGAATATTTTACTTCAAAACTGACGTTTCTACTCCAAAGACGAAGTGTTTACGCCTGAACTAAAAATTTCACAGCACAACTTTTAAAATCCAAGTCTTAGCCCCCATCAAACGTCAAAAACGAATGATCTTAATTACAATTAACAGACTACTCAGTACTAAAAACTGCTAAAAAAAAAAAAAAAAATCGTACCATTCCTGGCTAAAGCTGACGTGCCCCCCCCCCTCCAAATGAAGATGCTACCACAAAACTGGCGATTTTAACCTAAAACTAAACTTTACTGTTTCATTTGAAAAATGAATATTTAACACCCGAAACGACAATTTCCCCTCAAAATTAGATAATTTACTCCACAACTGGCAATGTCACACTTTAACTCAAGTTTTCCTCAAAACGGGTGATTTTAGGCCATTCTGCATTGAAAACAGGTGATTTCACAAAAAAAAAAAAACAATCGCAAATGAGACGATTTTATACCAATACAGACGATTTCACGCCAAAGCTGACGTGTTGCCTCATAACTGATGATTCATTTTACCCCAAAACTGACTGTTTTAATTCCAAAACTTACGATTTCATCCCAAAAACGTTCCTAAACTGGCGATTTTACCCTGAAAATGGCTGAGATGGCTCACCTTCATATTTGCACTTGAGGCTGTGGGTTCGCCGTTTATAGGAGTTTTCCACGGATAAAGTTGGAAAAATAATTATATATTTTTTTTTATAACTGATGCAAACAAAATTGATTTGCGAAATCGTGTCTCTCATTTGCCCTAATAGGCTTTGTTGGGTCTGGGAATGAAATTCACACAGATACCGGCGCGTCCGGTAATAAATCACATGTTGTGGGCGAGGTCGGGTGGAAACAAACAGTGATACTGACATTAAAAAGTTATAGAACAGGCCCTCAGTAGTCACTTAAGTGACAAAAGCACTGGTTTTTGTCACAGTGACTGATCAGTCACCGGAGCTAGTTGTCGCACTGGAACCGACAAAAGCTGTCACGTTACACCTCTAGAGGAGTCCAATAAGGCTTTTCGTCGAAATATTTGCTAACATTTGAGATCAATACAAAAAAATTTCCTGAGAAGTTAAAAAAAAGGATTCTCCAGCTCAAATTATACACGTAACTAACAGTTGTCTCGATCGTCTCGACCTGGGAATAAGAGCAGCACTTCATCATATGTGGGAAATGAAGTGAGGAGGGGTGGATAAACGAAAAATCGGCTACATAAATGTGTAAAAGAGACATGGGAAAGGGAATGGTGGACATTATGAGGAAGGAAAATAACGCCTGCACTGTCGACTCTTCCCACCTCACCACCACCATCCATGTATTTATGTTCTTTTATTGTTTTTACTTTTTTTATTCATGTTTTAGTCCCTGGCTCCCAAACCAATAATTACAAGCATGAAAGATTTGTTATCAACAAATATATAATTCGGTACAATCATTTCTATGACCACATCTACTAGATTGTAATAAAAAAGGATAATAGCGCGAAATTGAAAATACGTACTACGAAAACGACAAAACTTGGAAAATATTTTGTATGAAAAGTCAACAAATGCTCTTCCATGTTCACTCAACAGTTCCAGAATCCCAGTTGGAATTTTGTTTACGTAACTGCACGCTAGCGGCAAAACACCCGCACACGGAACTTCGCAACTTTGACGGCTCGACCACAATTGATCAATGGATTGAGGATCTCGGACAGATATGCGTTCTGCTGCAGTTCTGTTCAAAACTATCAATTTCGTCCTGTAATTTGATGTCTAGAAAGTAATTTACGTCGTTCAATCTACCAATGTCGTCCTAAAACTCAATTTCGTCGATACAAATTGTCAATTTCGTCTTGGAAATAATGCACATTTGTCGCGGAAACTGTCCATTTTGTCCGGGTCCTAAAACTATCAATTTCGACACTATGATCGTCAATTTCGCCTTCGGTTCTGTTCCCCCTGGAAACATTCTTCGTTCAAAACTATGATTTTCGTACTTTAAATTGTCAATTTCGTCTTAAAAATCTTCCAGTGATGAATATAGGAACATGATCTTATATTGCTTGACGAAAAACAGTCTTAGGACCAGAGGCGACGAACCGATTTCAATGAGTTATTGTGAGCAGAATATTTTGAAAACAGAACCCACACACCTCTAGGGATGTTAAAATAGACAATTCCGCACATAATTGAAAACGGCTAAACCGACAAGTCGTGTCATAAAATAACCAAACCTCCCAAACTCCCTAAACAGTTTGAATCTTCAAAGTGTTCCCCTCTTAAAATGATCAAACTGGTCACTTGCGTCCTTTGAAAGCGTCAGGGACGATTGGCCCCTTGAAAGTGGCTAAGTGGACTGATCTGAGCCCAAAAAATGAACGTACGTATAGTTTTTTATAGAATATTTGCGCTTCGCCCTACTCAAAGCTGCTAAAAACAGATAAATTGACAATTTGTCAATAGTAAAAAACCTTAATAGTAAAAAAAACGACGATCAGTGCTATAAAATAGCCAAACTGGCCATTCGTACCTCAAAATTGCAAAATTTACTTCTAAAATAATCAAAGTGACAACTCACGACCTGAAAATGGCAAAATAACCGTTCGACCCCACAAAGGGCTTTGCAAAACTGACTAATTTCGTAAAAATAGTGGTAAAACAGAAGACAATTTGCGCCTCACTGATTACAATAGCCAAACTGGTTATTCGCACCCTAAAATTGGGGAACTTGCATGAATCTCAGATTGGGTAGAAAAGCATACCGGTGATTTGACCCGTGAACTGAAGGATAACAACGGAAGTTGCAACCCGATTGGTGCGTTTTAAGATTTTTAAAAAAAGGTTCAAAGTTCTTCAGAAGAGGATGGATGGTGCGAGGGGAAATGACGTAAATACTTACTTGTGAAGCATTTGAGGGAACTCTAAAATTGTTTGTTTACAAATAACATGAAAAATGTCCCCCCATTAAACTCGTCTAACCCTCTCTTCCCCGCATCATCCATTTCAATAAGTAAGTTTTTACGTAATCGAACCCCCACTCAAAATTTTTAAAAATTCCCTAAAAAAGCATCCTTGACGGATTTCAAAGTTGAATGTGAGCAATAGACTTGTGGAAGAGCCCTCTTTAAGCAACACCAACTTTTGAAAAATGTGCAAGTTCCCCATTGGCAAAAATAACTTCATGTACCTTAAAAATAGCTAAACTGACGATTCGATTCATGATCATTGAATCATCACACGCCGTAAGAAATGGCTAAACTGATGACTCATGTCCTAAAATAATCAAACCCGAAAAATAATAAATAACCGGCCCCAAAAAAATACCACCAGAAACCTTGAACTTTGAGCGAAGAAAAAGAGGGTTTCTAGTACTTTTTGACAAAAAATCATGAAGTCCATTTTGAGAGATGATTGTCCTAGCTTTCAAAATGTATGGTCATTTCAAAATTTTAATGGAGTGACAGCTGTGAAATCGAGAGTTTCTGCCAAAAAACATGAATTTCAACGGAAATCACTCAAAAAATCATATCTCCTGAACGTGCAACATATAACTCGGGAAGGTCGTGTTTAATTCCATTTTTCCATGTAGTTTCACCCTAATGTTTTTGCAACACTACCCCCCTGTATAAAAATTCACCCTGTATTTTTGGTGTAATATACAAATCAGGTCATTTCAAACTCTCTGGTTCTACTTTCACTCTCGGCAAAATGATCTTGCTGCACACACACACAAAGTTTTTCTGGGTATTATCAACGGTTTTCAGTCAGAGTTTCTGTACGTCTCCTCGGATGATTCGAATCCACTCCGTTCTTCGTGTTTTTTTTTTAGGTAAACTCACAAAAATTGTATTCGGCGTCTTGCGGTTCCTTCAACAACGAGGGTAAACTGGAAACTGCAGTATTTTTCAAATATATGGACTATTCTCGTATTTGAAATTGAAATGAGCTGTCAGGCTGTCACCCAACATTATTCATAAACAAATAAAAAAATCAAGGATCAGCAACAATAACATACATGCAGAGAAATCAGTAAACGCCTGCATTGAAGCAAAAGACTAAATTACGTCATAACAGGAATGGGGGTGAGTCAAGGGGGGCCTAATACTTGCAATATTTCTTAAAATTTCAGCAAGCGATTTTTTGAGGAACGGAGAACGTCATAATTTCAATTTTAGTTTAAATAAACGGGGAAAAATACATTTCTCAGCAAATTCCGACCCATGCAACTTCCTCATTCTATTCGATTTTCCGGAAAATCGATACTTGGCATTCAAATATACAGGGTGACCGACTTTTCATCAACGTCTTGTCTGAGAGACGTAAAAGTTCAACATTTTTTTAACCAAACAATATCGAGTTTTTACTCAAAACTGACGTTTTTTAACAAAAAAACTGAATATTTTACTCTGGTATAACTGAATATTTTACTTCAAAACTGACGTTTCTACTCCAAAGACAAATTTTTACGCCTGAACTAAAAATTTCACAGCACAACTTTTAAAATCCAAGTCTTAGCCCCCAAAGCTGGTGAATTTCGCTTAAAAATGGCGGGTCCAAATCAAAAACGAATGATCTTAATTACAATTACAGACCACTCAGTACTAAAAACTGCCGAAAAAAAAATCGTACCATTCCTGGCTAAAGCTGACGTGCCCCCCCTCCCCCCAAATGAAGATGCTACCACAAAACTGGCGATTTTAACCTAAAACTAAACTTTACTGTTCCATTTGAAAAATGAATATTTAACACCCGAGACGACAATTTCCCCTCAAAATTAGATAATTTAATCCACAACTGGCAATGTCACACTTTAACTCAAGTTTTCCTTAAAACGGGTGATTTTAGGCCATTCTGCATTAAAACAGGTGATTTCACAAAAAAAAAAAAAAAAAAAATTAATCGCAAATGAGACGATTTTATACCAATACATACGATTTCACGCCAAAGCTGACGTGTTGCCTCATAACTGATGACGTTGATACAAAACTGCTCATTTTACCCCCAAAACTGACTGTTTTAATTCCAAAACATACGATTTCATCCCAAAAACGTTCCTTAACTGGCGATTTCACCCTGAAACTTGCGGTTGCACCGAAAATCGTGATTTTTTAATAGCAAATGTGTCCCGAAAGCAAACTTAAAGTGAGGATTTATGATAAAACTGCTAGGCGGAAAGATTGATTCTAGTTTTCGATTGGCACGATTCAGAGATACAATGAACATCGAATCGAAAACTAAGATAGTCTTGCCACCTAGTAGTTTTTTCACAGTCTTACTTTAAACGTCGGCTTTCAGTGATGAACGCGTATGACGTTGGGGGTTAGAACCACCGGTGAATCAATAAAATTGCACCGAGGGTAAGGTCCAGTCTCCAATTCAACCGTTCGGACCATCATCTACCAAATTCACTTGATCCTGGTCCCATCAGCTGCATGTTGCCCGACTTCTGGCCGTCCAGGCGAGACCAGGATCAAATAGCTCTTCCTGCCTGAGGGTATGAAGTCCAAACGGAGACTTGACCGTAACCTCAGTGCAATTTTCACATTTCGCTTTCAAGGTACAATATCTTTCTGAAATCATGATTTTCGATGATCCGGGCTGTTTCAGGGCGTTACATACAACTAATTCAAAACGTTGAGGGGTCATTAGAAAGCTTATTTGTTACGCAAGTTTTTGTAATAACATGCAAGTTAAAAAAGTAATTCCAGTGGGAGGGGGAAATTTTAAAAAACCGGCCCCAAAAAAATACCACCAGAAACCTTGAACTTTGAGCGAAGAAAAAGAGGGTTTCTAGTACTTTTTGACAAAAAATCATGAAGTCCATTTTGAGAGATGATTGTCCTAGCTTTCAAAATGTATGGTCATTTCAAAATTTTAATGGAGTGACAGCTGTGAAATCGAGAGTTTCTGCCAAAAAACAAGAATTTCAACGGAAATCACTCAAAAAATCATATCTCCTGAACGGTGCAACATATAACGTCCGGGAAGGTCGTGTTTAATTCCATTTTCCATGTAGTTTCACCCTAATGTTTTTGCAACACTACCCCCCTGTATAAAAATTCACCCTGTATTTTTGGTGTAATATACAAATCAGGTCATTTCAAACTCTCTGGTTCTACTTTCACTCTCGGCAAAATGATCTTGCTGCACACACACACAAAGTTTTTCTGGGTATTATCAACGGTTTTCAGTCAGAGTTTCTGTACGTCTCCTCGGATGATTCGAATCCACTCCGTTCTTCGTGTTTTTTTTTTAGGTAAACTCACAAAAATTGTATTCGGCGTCTTGCGGTTCCTTCAACAACGAGGGTAAACTGGAAACTGCAGTATTTTTCAAATATATGGACTATTCTCGTATTTGAAATTGAAATGAGCTGTCAGGCTGTCACCCAACATTATTCATAAACAAATAAAAAAATCAAGGATCAGCAACAATAACATACATGCAGAGAAATCAGTAAACGCCTGCATTGAAGCAAAAGACTAAATTACGTCATAACAGGAATGGGGGTGAGTCAAGGGGGGCCTAATACTTGCAATATTTCTTAAAATTTCAGCAAGCGATTTTTTGAGGAACGGAGAACGTCATAATTTCAATTTTAGTTTAAATAAACGGGGAAAAATACATTTCTCAGCAAATTCCGACCCATGCAACTTCCTCATTCTATTCAGACTTTTTCTATTAACAGACAATTCGATTTCCCCGGAATTCGATACTTGGCATTCAAATATACAGGGTGACCGACTTTTCATCAACGTCTTGTCTGAGAGACGTAAAAGTTCAACATTTTTTTAACCAAACAATATCGAGTTTTTACTCAAAACTGACGTTTTTTAACAAAAAAACTGAATATTTTACTCTGGTATAACTGAATATTTTACTTCAAAACTGACGTTTCTACTCCAAAGACAAAATTTTTACGCCTGAACTAAAAATTTCACAGCACAACTTTTAAAATCCAAGTCTTAGCCCCCAAAGCTGGTGAATTTCGCTTAAAAATGGCGGGTCCAAATCAAAAACGAATGATCTTAATTACAATTAACAGACCACTCAGTACTAAAAACTGCCGAAAAAAAAATCGTACCATTCCTGGCTAAAGCTGACGTGCCCCCCCCCTCCCCCCCAAATGAAGATGCTACCACAAAACTGGCGATTTTAACCTAAAACTAAACTTTACTGTTCCATTTGAAAAATGAATATTTAACACCCGAGACGACAATTTCCCCTCAAAATTAGATAATTTAATCCACAACTGGCAATGTCACACTTTAACTCAAGTTTTCCTTAAAACGGGTGATTTTAGGCCATTCTGCATTAAAACAGGTGATTTCACAAAAAAAAAAAAAAAAAAATTAATCGCAAATGAGACGATTTTATACCAATACAGACGATTTCACGCCAAAGCTGACGTGTTGCCTCATAACTGATGACGTTAATACAAAACTGCTCATTTTACCCCCAAAACTGACTGTTTTAATTCCAAAACTTACGATTTCATCCCAAAAACGTTCCTAAACTGGCGATTTCACCCTGAAACTTGCGGTTGCACCGAAAAAACATCACTTTACCTCAAAACTGAATATTTTACTTCAAAATTGACATTTTACTTTGGCAGATTTCAGGGCACATAGAGTCAGTTTTGACGATTTCAAGGCTTGAATAGCTATACTTGCCACTTTTAGGGCGCACAGTCTTTCAAGTTATAGGAGCGAATAGTACGTCCCAAGTCAAGGCGAGAACAGCCAGGTTGGCCATTTTCGGCGCTCCGAATGGTCTATTTTGTCATTTTCAGGGCAGTAGTCACTTGTTCAGACATTTTTAGAGATCGATTCGTCAGGTAATCCATTTCTAGAGCTCTTAAAGTAAATTCGGCAATTTCTATGGTTCAAATATAGTAATTTTAGCCATTTTAAAGACACGAATCGTCAGTTTTGCTATTTTCAGGGCTCAAATTCCTAGTCTATCAAGCCAAGTCATGAAGCTTGTCTATTCCTGGTGCGCAAATTGTCGATTTTGCCATTTTCAGGGAAGGAATAATCTTTTTAGGCATTTCAAGGGAACGTGAAGTCATGTTGGCCGTTTTCAGAGCTTCATTAGTCCGTCAAGCTAAAAGCGCGCATTACGGTCATATTTGGCTCAAGAATGGCCAGTCTGATCAATTTTAGCGCACGAATGGTCGATTTAGCTACTTTCGGCCGGTAATCATGATCTTTTAAGGCATTTTCAGAAGTTGACCAGTCGCCACCAATTTTTAGGGCGTGTGAAGTCCAGTTTTAGCCATTTTCAAAACGCGAATCGACAGTTTTGTATTTTTGGGCGTGAGTTTAGTTACTTTAGCCGTTTTTATAGTGCAAATAGCCAGTTTTAGCTATTTTTAGGCAGTGAAAAGGCTGTCAAACCAGTTTTAGTAGAGCGAACCACACCATTTCTCTAGCAACTCTCTTGAGCAAATACTGAATCCGCGTCTGTCTGCGAAAATGGTATTCTAGGACGCAAAAACGGCAAATTTGGTCTTTGAATTACGTCACCCTTGCGATATCCGTTTTGTGGCGACTATTCAGCACGCAGTAAAAACCCATCATTGACGAGAATTCGGGTTACAGACTAACCATTTTTTAAGCCCTTCCCTCGGAAACTGTCAATTTCATTCAGGGAACTGTTATTTTCGTCCTTTAAACTGTCAATTTCGTCTAACAAAACGGTCAATTTCACACTAGGAACTGACAGTTTTGACATGGAGGAATAGAAATTTCCTTGTGCATACAAAAAATATCACAAAACTTGATTTCGAGGTTCAGGGACCAGAACATGGATTTTTTGAGGGCCCTTCACCGGAAACAGTCGAGTACTAGAAACTGTTAATTTATTCGTTATATACTATCAATTTTGTCCTGTAATTTGATGCCTGGAAAGTAATTTTACGTTGTTGAATCCACCAATGTCGTCCTAAAATTAAATTTCGTCGATATACATTGTCAATTTCGTTTTAGAAATGGACACTTGTCGCTGAAACTGTCAATTTCGTAAGGGGATCTGTTAGTTCCGTCGTTGAAACGATCAATGTCGACCTAAAACTGTCAATTTCAACTCTATGAACGTCAATTTCGCCCTAGAAACTGTCAAATTATTCGTTCAAAACTGTGATTATCGAATTTTAAATAGTAAATTTCGTCTTAAAAATCTGTCAACCATGCCCTAGGAACTGACAGTTTCGACTTGAAAAAATGTCAATTCTCCTTCTACATGACAAAATACCACCGTTCAGCATCAGACAATTCGGGCTCACACCTTGGATTTTTCGAACCCTCTCCTGAAACAGTCAATTTAGGCGTTCCAACTATCAACGTAGTCCTGCAATTGTCAATTCGTCATTCAAAACTGTCAATTTCATCCTAGAAACTAAAAGGCAATGTTGAAAATACGTATGACGAGCTGAAGCCACCTGTTTCGCCCTAAAAACTGTTAATTTTCGTCCTTGAAACTGTCAATTTCGTCCGATAAATGCCAATTTCGTCGTTCAAAACTGTTGGTTTTGCCCCAGGAACCGACAGTTTTGACTTGGAGTCTGTCTGTCTGGAGCCAATTTCGCCCTGGAATAAACTGTCAATTTCGACGTTAAAAACTGTCACTTTCGACCTACTACATAGTTCCAAAGTGGCCTGGAAACTGATTTTTTCAGTGAAAAAGTTGAAATTGAGTCTCAGGAGCCACAAAATAGTATGGATGGATATAATGAATAATTCTGCCGCCGGTATTTTTAATCGTATATACTTATTAATTAATAAATTAAATGAACTGATGTTATCCGGACGACGATAGAAGAGCACAGCTCAACACGATTCGAGTTTTGAGAAAAAATGGCTCCCCGACGGGATTTGAACCCGCAACCTCTGGATTACCAGTCCAGCACGCTGCCAATTGCACCACGGAGACGCCTTTGGGAGCCATTTTTTCTCGAAACTCGAATCGTGTTGGGCTATGCTCTTCTATCGTCGTCCTGATAACATAAGTTTATTTAATTTATTAATTAAAAATACCGGTGACAGAATTATTCATTATATCCATCTAACAACATCTAGATAAGATCAATTTCGGCGTGGTTTACCGATCAGGAGAAACGCCAAGAGTTTCGAGAAACAATGGACCTAGGTGGGGTTCGGCTTAGCTTATCCCTCGCATTACGACTCCTAAAGGCGTCTCCGTGGCGCAATTGGCAGCGTGCTGGACTGGTAATCTAGAGGTTGCGAGGTTGCGGGTTCAAATCCCGCTGGGGAGTCATTTTTTCTTGAAACTCGAATCGTGTTGGGCTATGCCCTTCCATCGTCGTCCGGATAACATCAGTTTATTTAATTTATTAATTAAATAGTATGGAATTCTTGTTGGAAATGAGTGTCCGAACCGAGTGGCGAAAATTTAATTTAGCATTGGAATGTAGGATTTCGCTATACAAATGACTATTTTTCGCGGAATCTGCCCGGAAACTGTCAGTTTCAAAGTCAGGAACTTGACAAAAAAGTCAATAAACAAACAAAGAAGCCGGGAAACTGGCACCAGAAACTGGCTATTGAAGCATAAAGCGCGATACGCGTGAACGGAAGAGGGCGCTAGAAGCAATATTACTTGACTTTGTGCTTTTGCACAAATTGCAAAGTGCAATTGATTGTAATCTTGCTGAACTATGGCTTTTTAACCTGAGAACCGATTCTCTATTCCTTATTTGGTTTTGACAACGCTTTTCTTCACCCTTTTTTACTACAATGTTATTTGTTGTAATTGCGGACCACTCACCCACTAGAGAGGTGTAGCGGTTTCTACACCATTGATAATAGTGTCGGTCATCACACCTTTTCCTGAGAAGGTTGGGCGTCGGCGTTTTTTGTTTTTTGTTTTTTTTTTTTTTTTTCGGACAAAATTTTACTTGCTCGTAATCCTTCGGGGCCGGCTGCTCCAACAATAATTTCTTACTTTCTTTCACGGTGAGACCACCGACCAGCTCAACTCGGCCCAAACCGCCACCGAACTCAATTAAAAAAAACTGTCGTTGTTGGAGCGGAATGAGTTTGTGTGTGTTGTCGGTGGTTGGTGACGGTTACAAGCTTGATTTTTACAATAATAGTCGAAAGCCGAATGGGGCCTTCATCACCAACAGAAATAGAGAAAGATCACATGAAGCGTTTGACTGGCTGAATGTATTTAGGGGAAAAGCAAGGTTGTAAATTGTTTTTTTAGGGCTTCTATTCGAAATAAAACCTTGAACTTGGTGGAGGAACGGTTCTTAATACGAAAACTGATCAAAGAGTACCTCAAACGAAAAAAGGGCCCATTTTGGAGGAATGTTCATAAATAATTAAATATTGGGGATTATTTTGCCTATGTTGCGCCAGATACACTTTCACCGAGCTCATGTGGTCAGGGCAGGCTTTCATAAAGAAAATCCGCATTTCTGTCGTGCTCTCTAAGGAAAATCATGATTCGTGTCTGTGGGCGACGAAACCTGAACCCTACAGAATGAGAATTTCCAGTTGATCGCCAAGTTTTGCAAACCTGCATTATACAGCCACCAGGAGAAGATAATCGGTGTTGAATTACTTTGCTGGTGAGTTACACCGTAATTAGAGTACACGCAATTTTTTTTCTGCGAAAGATCGGTTGTTGCCAATACGTTGAAGGTTTAACTAAAAAGTATGCGCACGACCCCCGTCACGTTTTATTTTGGCAAAACGTTTCAGACTGCTCGATAGGTAAATAAAATATTGAAACAAGGAAATTAGTTCTAGTAGTTCCCTACTCCAATAACCAAGTCGTATCGCGGCCTTTCCACTGCACAATACGCGTTTCGTTTATTTTCAGTGTTATCGACTTTTTCTTCTGAATGGGAAAAGTGGTCTATTGTTTCAGTGCTAAACAAGCGTTTTTTGTTTGTTTTTTATCGCACATTTTTCTTCTATATTGTCATTATTGGGAGCACTAAAAATGGATTTGATAAAATAAAAAGCGCAAACAAAGAAAACCCATTTAACGGTGTTTTTATCATAATGAGAAAAATCGTGTCATTATATCAGTGTTGTAGCGTGGAAAAATAAAAAATTGTTCCATGAAAATACCATTTATTTTGGACTATTGTACGGGAAGGGAAAATGTGATTTTATCGATCCGGAAGGACCGCTTTTAATTAATTTATTTCGGCTTGTTCCCTTTCTGCTATCCACCTCATCTCATTGTAAAATCGTGTTTTGTCTATTTTACGAAACTCTATTCTCTCATCCCCACCCCCTTTGACCTTCATTGCTCTGCTTTCATTGCATTTCCACAAATTCCCTCGCGCGAAAATTGGAAAACTGAACGCCGACGACTCGACTGCGCCGGGGAAACAGCTCTCTCCCGACACCTTGCCTTCACGTATTATACGTTCAACACAAATACCCGCACTCTACTATATACCACTCGGAGGTGAAGGGAGTTTAGTAATTTGACAGGCGAATCTCACTTGCTCTGCCTTTTGCAAAGCCTCAGGGCCACGTGAGCAATATTGGGTTTTCCAACGAAAATCAAGAGATATTATGGAAGTTTGTCACTTTCAAACTGGGTTTATTGAGGAAAGAAGGCTGAGTCAAAAGGAGGTGAAAAAGATATGTAAGAGGTTAAGAAAACCCTCTGGGTTGTTCGCCTTGCTGCTCGACAGTTTTACGCCGCGTATATCGATTTTCCGCAGCCTTTTTTTTTTTATAACTATAAATATAATTCTTTGATTTCGAGGCATCCTGAGAACCTCCAACAAATAGCTTACTTAGCTAGAGACGAACAATCAATAATAAGACTGCTTTCGAAGATAGATGCGCAAAATTGCCAGCAGAGATATAAATGTCTCCCGAATAAAGACCCATTTTGGTAATTTAAAACTATAACGCTGTCCAGGACGTGGAAGGTGGGGCGGAGAATAGGGCTATACTTCTTGCCAATTGGAACTGGATGCCTTTCCCTTCGATAGACACGTTATAAAAGTGTTACACTACTACCACCCATTCGTTTTTAGCGCACATTTTGACTCCCTGATGTCAGAATTCAGGAGCCAGCATCCGATCATCGGCTAACCCCACCAGAAAAAGAGTTCTATGAATATTGTGTAATGTCAGATTCTATAAGTTTGCGTATACATGCGAATAAAAGGTACCGATACTGAGAAGTTAGAGCTCTAGAATTTCCAAGCACCTTTAGAACCTTGAGTCCAGCGTCTGAAAGGCACTGCTGATCTTTCGTTACAAAACAATAACCCCTAGAGACACCTCCAAAGAGCTTGTTTCCAGGGGGACGCAGAGGAGTCTACTCAATCGCTGCTACAATAAAGCTTTTAATGAAAAGTTATCACACTTGTTGGCCCAGTTTCTATTGGTTAGCACCGTGCAAGAGTTTCCAGCCTTTTGAGGGATGAGAAAAGGAGGTGGTAATGGTGCTGTTAGAAGGAGAGTGAGGTGGTGAAGCGTTGCCATGCCAAATGTATAGTATGGGGGCGGGGGAGAGATTGGTACCCATGATGTAAACAGAAGGACAGGGAGATTTCCTTCTCTATTCCCTCTCTTCACCGGCACTAGACCCCTCCATAACATTCCTTCCAGGCCGCCGAGAACGACTTGTTCCTTCACAAGTTGATGAATAGCTAGGACCTCGTTAAGCTTCACTCAGCTCCTTCGCTTCTCTTCCTAATTAATTACTTTCCAAGATTTTATTCAACTCCTAAGGGATGCAAGAGACGGTCGGTGCCTCGACAGAAAGCCCACCCTCCTAGAGAAGAAGAAAGAGAGAATTTAAAACCCATTAAATGGTAATTTATGATAAATCAAGTGACTCAAAGTCGGGGTTCCTTCGTCGTTCCATCTCTGTGATTTTATAACAGGGAGCCTTTTCTTTGCTTCCTCTTTTGTAGCAAAAGTAAAATCACGAAAGTCCTCTAGAAATAATGGGAATCACAGTCAATTGAAAATGCAATCAAAAGTTTCTGCTGAGCTGAAGGAAGATGGAAAAAATGTATTGGATGCTCAAAAAGTGGTGCACAGAGAAACTTAATCCGAAAGGCCCTTTTAATCCAATTCATATAAGTATAGCCGGAATCAGTAGAAATAAGGTATAAATACATATATACGAGGAATATTTTAACGAATTGATTATTTTCGATCGGTATTCAGTGTTTCATTATCACCTTATAACGTATAATTTAAATCAAAGCCATTGACTTGACCTCAAAGAAAATAAAATAAAAATTTGAATCACAAGAGCTCCGCTGACAACCACATTCCCTAAGCAAACGTGCCCCTTTTTCCCAAAGTTTCAATAGTTATGACAAGGGAACTGTAAAATGGAAATTCGTGCCCATTTACAGTTCACGAACGTCCATTTATTAAATACCACAAGAAACAACAACGAAGCCAAGATTTTAAGGAGGCCAATTGATGTAAATACCGCTATATACTATGCCAGAGATAAATATAAGAGTCAAAAATCGATTATGCACGGGTAATACGCCGGGGAAAATATTGAACCCAACAAGTAAATAAATAAACAATGGTGAGACAAGAAATGATTGCTAGTTGATTGACTTGCAATAACTACCACTATACAACCTGGCCTCTCATCATGCATGAAAGGAATAATCTGAGAAATTTTACTGACGCACGCGGTGGGACACTATATCCAAGGTGTAGCCAGCCGCTACACGTCTCTAATGGGTGGGTGGTACGTGATCGATGAGGTGATAAATATATAAATTTTAGCCATTAACTTGTCAGTAAGAGCTGCGAATTAGCGTTTCCTCAATTCCAGCCGGGCATTGGTGGTTTATCGCAATTTCAGCTATACGCGCAATTAGCGTTTTCACCCAATTTTTGTCACGAATTATTCAGATTCCACTCTATTTTTTTAGTTCTGAATTAGCGGATTTTTTCATGTTGCTCCGAGAATTGGCATTTTTCACCCCTTTAAGCTGAGAATGAGTACCTACCGTAAAGTGGGGTAACTTAGAACACGTGGTGTAACTTTAGTGAATGACGTATTTTGTCTACAAATCGTTGTGGAGGGCTCAATTTTAAAGTTAGCTAACCACACAGCTGGTACCATCCTTTCGTAAATCACTATGTAGTGCTGTTCAATCGCCAAAAAAACGTCACGTTTGCTAACTTGTAATGCTAAACGCCTTTTTGAGTTCTCAGTGGTAGCTATAGGCGTTTAGCATTCCATCCATGTTAGCAAACTTGACGTTTTTCGGCGATTGAACAGCACTATACGTGTGATTTATGGAATGGACAGTACCAGCTGGGGTTAGCTAACTTTGAAATTGAGCCCCCCCCCCCACAATGATTTGTGGACAAAATTCGTCATTCACTAAAGTTTTTTCGCGGATTTTCTCACTTTGATACTTGATTTTAGCTGCGAGTGAGCGCTATTATCTTAGTTTTAGCCGGGAATTAGCAGCTTTTGTCAATATTAACCGCGAATTAACGCCTTTCTTCCTTTTTAGCTCAGAATTTCCTGTGGTTTTCTCAATTTCCTCAATTTTAGCCGCGAATTCGTCATTTTTGTCGATTTTTTCACGAATTATCACTTTTCCACTATTTTCGCCAAGAATATTAGCGCTTTTTAAACATTTTTTACCACGTTCTTACCCATAGAAGAGAGCAGACTTTTTTTTTTTCATTAGCCCGAAAGCCCTAGCCATAGCATGAATGATGGAGTATTACTAAACGACTTGACCAGTAGTAAAGAACATCTGCGAAGAGGCGACTCAGCGTTCTTCAACCACATCTCGACGTGCAGCGGAGGAAATGGTCACAGAGCCCAAATTCTAATTAATGAAGGGCAAGGAAGGGTTATAGACTTTCGGGAAAGCTTATTTATTTATCGAGAGTTTAAAGTCGCAATGCTCTGCCTTATCGAGTGAGCCGAGTGCTCTTCCTCAACTTTCACTGATGGATTTTATACCGCGTAGAGTAAGAGAGAGCCTGCCAGTTCAGAAGTTTATAGACGCTTCCAGGGGTGGGCAAAATACTTTGAAAATGTATTTTAAATACAAAGCCCAAAATACTTTCAAAAATGTATTTTAAATACTGAAATACAAATACTTTTTGAATTGTATTTTGAATAAAATACAAATACAATTTAAAATACTTTTCAAAAATTCGATTTCGACGGCAGATAGTGCGAAAAACACGAAAAATAAATAATTCAAAAATATCAGGTCCTTATATAGACAAGTTGACAAAATGTAGCAGCGTGAAATGGCACTGCGCCGCGATGCGCAAAAAAAGTAGGCAAGTTGTCACCAAGTATTTAGTACCGAACCGGCGAGCACTGGTGGATCGTGAGCTGAAAAGCAGGTGAGGTCACTGGTGGACCTATATCGGGGCCCGGTGCGGAAATCTTCAAGAGGCCCCTAAAAGTCTCTAACTATACATAAAACCTCTATTGGTAACCTCTAAGGCCTTTTCCTAATTTTAGCCATGACCTTTTCCATAATATTGTAGGCAAATTACCGCTATTTCCACAGTCTATCCGCTAAACAGCGCTTATGCCAAGTTTAAACTGCGAATTTCTCCATTTTAGCCGCGAATGAGTGCTTTTTGTCAACTTTAACAGCAAGTTAGCGCTTTTCACCGCAAATTAGCAACTGATTAGCGGGATAATCCCCCCCCCCACGTAAAGACATAAATAGGCGCTTTTCCCCAACTTTAGCAGCAAATTAGATTTGGTATCCTGTGAATCAGCGATGTTTCTTTAACTTTCCTCGAGTTGGCGTTTTCCACAATTTTAGCTGTAAATTATTTATTTGTATTTATTGTATATTTTATATATTGTATATTATATATTTATTTATTGCAAATTATTATTTCTAGCGCTTTACTCAGGATGACCTGAAAATTACTCAATATTAGCCGTAAAATTCTCGAAATGTTTACCAAAAATTATCATTTTTTGTTCACCGTAACCACACACTGCGGAATAGCGATTTCTTCTCAGTTTTAGCCGCGAATTTGCGAGTTTCTCACTCATAGCCATAAATTAGCGCTTTTTCTCAATTTTAGCCTCAAAGTCTCCCGAGGAAGCCGCGAATTAACGTATTTCCAATTTTTGACGCAAATTTAAATATGTCTCAATTTTAGCCGTAAATTAGCGCTTTTTCGTAATTTTAGCAGTGCAGTAGCTATTTCTAGCCCGTGTGTTAGCGAATTTTGTTCATTTTAGCCACGAATTGGCGTTTTCCGATATTTTTACTGCAAATCGGCAACTCTTCCATTTTTGACAGTGAATTAGCACTTTTTGTTTCAATTTAGGCTGAAAATTAACTTTTCTCTTTATTCTAGCCAGAATAATTACTGATTTTTTTTCAATTTTAATTATATGAAGTATAGGGCTTCATCCCAGTTCTAGCCGTGAATCAGTGTTTTTTCTTTTACTTATAACCATAAATTTGCCGTTTACCTCAATTTTAGCCACAAAGTTGTCGTCAGAAGGCGGAATTAGAAATTCCAACACACTTTATCGCGATTATTTTCCTCAATTTTAGCCGTAAATTCGCGTTTTTTTCAACTTTAGCTGCTTTGAAGCGTTTCTAATCTGTGAATTCGCGAATTACCTTGATTTTTCAGTCACGAATTCGTGATTTCCTCAAATTTTAGCCGGGAATAACACTTTTTCCCAATTTGAGCTGAAAACGAGAGTTTTTATTTATTTATGACAGGCTAATTATAGTGAATTTTCCAATGTTAGCTGTTTTTTTTTACACTTCAGTCCCACGTTGGCATTTTTCGTTCACATGTTTGCTATGGATTAGCGTTTATTGTTTAGTTTTAGCCTCGAACAGAAGCTACACATTTGTGTTTTGTCAATTTTTCAAGGTTTAGTTACTTTGTCGGTCGCGCTCTCTTCGGTATGCAGAATAACGGCCAACGAAAAATTTAGAGATCTTTTTTATAACGACAATGAAAAATTGGGAAAATACGAACTCGCGATCAAACTGACTTATGTTGTTTTTTTAACATAATATTTGTTATTTTTTAAAATAAAAATTGAGGTTTGTTAGCTGTTGGCACGCTACAACTTTAACCAATTTTGGCCAAGGGTTAGCGCTTTTAATCAATTTTAGCAGTGCAGTAGGGATTCTTTCGTTTGTTTGGCGATTTTCCTCCATGTTAGCCACGATTTGGCGTTTTCCTCATTTTCAGCTGCAGTTTTGCCATTTTTTAGCAGCCAATTAGCACTTTTTTCTCAGTTTGAGTTGAAAATTAGTGTTTTTCTTAAAGTTGGCACGGCTAATTAATATTTTTGTCAATTCTAGCCGCGTAGTTTTTTTAGGTTTTAGCCCGCGTGAGCAATTTTTTTCTACGGATTAGCGCTGTTCCTCAGTTTGAGCCTCGATTCTTTCAGAAGCTATACAGATTTTCGTTTTCTCAATTTCAGGCGCGAATATTGATTTTTCTTCATTTCAGCTGTGAAATAGCGTTTTCTGATAATTTTGCAGCGAATTAGAACATTATCTATTCTCTCTTTTTTTATTAATAGGCGATTTTACGCCAGTTGAGTTGTGAATTTGCCATTTTGGTCCAGTTTAAACTCGAATTAGCGTTGTTTTTCGCAATAATTGCCACGAGTTTTGTTGACTTGTACAGCTTTGTGTACTTGTAGGCTAGGGCTCTGTATGATCCATTTTTGTGCCAAGTTTTCATCCGCTAGCATCATTTTTGCGGCAGTTGTGCTAACAAGGAATTCGGAACTTCTACCACCCACCATGACTAACCTTCCCTCTCCACTTTTTCGAAAAATGAAAATGTCAATCGAAGGCTGTTATAACACCGGGTTTTTGTGCCAAATATGGTGTCACCAAGTTAGGTTATACTGGTGAATGGTGGTGAAGAAGTGGAGAACTTTGAAATTAAAAGTATTTGTATTTGTATATGTATTTTCGTTGAGTGTGAAATACAAAATACTTTTGAAAATGTATTTCAAATACAAAGCCCAAAATGCTTTCAAAAATGTATTTTAAATACAGAAATACAAATACTTTTCCAAAAGTATTTATATACAATTACAAAATACGTATTTTGTAAAGTATCTTGCCCACCCCTGCCCCCGGGTGAATCTTTCACTGTTCTGAATAAAGCCGTGATATGGTGTTTTTTCCATTTTAACCACAAATTAGCATTTTTCCTCTACTTAGCGAAGTTTCTCAGTGAATCAGCTATTTGTCTCTTTTTAAGCGGTGATTTTCTCAATTTTTGCCGTAAATTACCGCTTTTTCCTAATTGGCCACAAAATTTCCTCCGCAAACCGTGGTTTGTCATTTTCTCAGTTTTCTCTTTACATTATTAACAAATTAATCTTTAACGTTATAACAAATTTTCCAAATTACCCCCTCAATTAGCCCTTTTTCTTTATTCTAACCGCGAATTAGCGTTTTCCCTCATTGAAGCCGCTAATTACAGATTTTTCTACATTTTCAGCCACGAATTAGAGTTTTTCCCAATTTTCGCCGCGCATTACCTGAAGGTATTTCTTAATTTGGCCGCGAATTAGCGTTTTTTCCTCAGTTCAGTGCTTCTTTTCACTGTTATCGATGAATTAGCTATTTTTCTCAATTTAAGCGGCGTATTAGCGATTTTTCACCATTTTAGCCGTGAATTCGCGACTTATCTCAATTTAACCGCAAATTCGCGATTTTTCTGAATTTTTGCAATGAATTAGTATATTTTCCTGTTTTTAGCCGCTAATGAGCGTTTTTTCTCAATTTCTTCCATGAATTACCACTTTGTCTTATGTTTAGCTGCAAATTAGCGATTTTTTGCGCTTAAAGCAATGAATTATCCCGTTTTCTCATTTTGAGGCAGCAACTTGCCGTCAGAAGCAGAAAATTGTCGTTTCCACACTTCTAGCCTCTAATTAGCGTTTTTTGTAAGAATAATTTAATGCTATAAGGAAACTTTAGTCGTGAAATGGCCAATATGCCACTTTAAAACTAAAATTAAGAGAAAAAAACGTCATTTTTCTGTTCTTTGGTAAAACTGAAATGTGCCCCGCTTTTTGCAAGCGCAGAAAGGCGAAAAAAGCAGGAAACAACGATAATTCAAGGCTATAAAAGTGGGAAACCCGTGGGTTAAATTTTTTGGGGGTAAAATGGAGAATAAAATGGCAAATTCGCAATTGAAATTGTTGATACGAAAGAGAAAAACCACTATCTTGCGGTTCAGTTAGCGAAAAACGCTAATTCACGACTTCAAAAGAATAGCTAATTAGCTACTAAAATTTAGAAAAACGCTAACCCACAGCGTTAATTGAGAAAATCGCTAATTAAAAACTGATAAAATTGAGAAAAATCGCTAATTTTAATGAAAAATTGAAAAATCTCCAATTAGCAGCTAAAATTGGGACGATCCAGGAAATAAATGAAATGAATCGCTAATAATATCGCGGCAGAAAATCGAGAAAGTCGCTCATTCATGGATAATAGTGAAAAAAAATGATAATAGTTCATACGCCGCTAATTTGTGGTCAATATTGAGAAACATGACTATAATTAACGCGGCTGCAATTGATAAAAACGCTTCTTTGCAGCTGAAAGTGAAAAAAAGTGCTAAACTCACTGCTGAAAAAATAAAAAATCGCTTATTTGCAGCAAAAATTGGGGAAAATCTCCAATTATTTCCATCGATTCACTTGATAGCTAAGCCCAAGTATCTATACTGCGTATTAGCTCTTTGTGCGCCCTGGCTTCTGTAGATCTACCAATCCCAACGCTCTTTCTTAACTAATTTGTTTAGAATTTTATAGTTATGATAATATATTCGTAAAGCAAATGCGCTTCTTAGTTATTTTTTTCTCGTCCGCCTTCCCCCCTTTTTCATTTTGCTGGGCGCGCCCCTCAGGACATGGCACCCTCGGGCGGTCGCCCGGCTCGCCCACCCTTAAAGCCGGCACTGCCGACAAAATTCGAGAAAAAAGTAAGAGCGAAGTTTCTGCGTAACTTCAAGCCGCTTCAAACACATTCACTAGAAGGCAAAACTGTAAACAATGCTGTAGCAATAGCAACCAGTAACTACCATCATTGTGTGTCTACTCTAGGAATGTTCTTTCAGACGCCACCAGGGGCGGTCGCGCAAACCTTTGCCCGGTCAATATGCTATATAGAGAGCACACTTGCGCGCCTTCTCAAATACAGCCTTAAAATTAACGGCCTAAAGAAACTGGGAGATACAGCGCATTTTCTCTATTTTAGCAGCGAAGTTGCCTTCAAATACACTGACCGTGAGCGTTACTTTTAAAGGTCCGTTCACAAGCTCTCTGTTTGTGTTGTGTGGTGTGGTTTGGTGTCTATGCAACCTATAAAAATGCTTCATTTTTGGTAGCATAGACTCCACAGAACGTAATTATGAAGCTTGTGAACGGGCCTTAAGAATTGGTGCATTTTCCTTAATTTAAGCGGCAAACGAACACTTTTTCTCATTATTAGCCGCGAACCAACGCTTTTAAAAAAAAAAACAAAAAAGTTTGGTTAGTAGCAAGCGTTCAGTTTCAAAGTTTCCTCGAGAAACTTTGAATTGAAGTTTTTTTATTAAAAAAAATATTAGCTGAGCCTGTGAGCGATTCATCGCTGCTTTTTCCCAGTTTCATAGCCGCGAATTAGCGATTTTGTCAATTTTAGCCATGAATGAGCGTTTTTCTCCGATTAGCACTTTTCCTCAAACATTACCGCGAATCAACATTTTCCTCAGTTTTAGCAGGGAATTAATATTTTTCTTGAATTTAACTGTCAACTTAAGGTTTTTTCCAATTTTAGCCACGGTTTTTGCCGTTTTTCTCAGTTTTAGCCTTGAATTGGTGATTTTTTTTTTTTTTTGTTTCTACACTTTATCCGTGAAGTTGCGCTTTTTCTAAGTGATTTTTCTTAATTTTAGCCAAGAATTAGCGTGTTTCTTGATTTTAGCTGTGAATAATACATTTTTCTAAATTTTAGCCGCGAATTGGCGTCTTCCTTAATTGTTGCCGTGAATGAGTGATTTTTGTCAATTTTAGCGGCTTACCAGCGTTTTGTCACATTTTATTCTCGAATTAGCACTTTTTCTTAATATATTAGGTAATTAGCGATTTTACTCAATGAATTAGCGTTTTTCTCTGTTTCAGCCGCGACTAGCATTTTCCCTCAATTTTAGTTACGAATCAATGCCAAATTTTAGCCGGGAATCAATTTTTGTATAAAGCTTCGCTGTGATTTAACATTTTTTCTCACTTAAGCTAGACGAATTGACATTTATCTCTATTTTTGCCAGGAATTAGTGATTTTTTTCAGCTCTTTATACACGAATTAGCGCTTTTTCTCAGAGATTAGAGAGATTTCGCAACCAGTCCCGTAAACGCTAAAGTTAATTTTTGTGTACACGTTGCTAGGGTAGTAAACATTTCATTGGTTGAAATGTGAATAGCGTTAACGTTAGCGATAGCGGAGCTGTTTACAAAATCTCTCTATTATTCTCAATTTTCTGGAATTATCACTATTCCCAATCTGTGCCACTAAATAGAGATTTATCTTAATTTCAACCGTGAATTGGCGTTTTTTATCACCTCTCGTCCTATTTCTAGCTAGCGGGTGTGTTTGTGAAGCAGTAAGAGGGGGGGGGGCTCTCACAGGTGTGGATTGGTCATTTTTAAGAGTTCTGCTACGCCTTATTGTAACCATTTCGCGTTTCGGTGCCATTGAGGCAGCTTATTTTCAACCTATTTCATTCAATCAAACAAATTAATGAAATAGATAATAATAATTTTAAAAGGTGCGTTTACACTGAAGTGTTCCGTTGTGTCACTGAAGTGTCAGACATTCAGACATATGTTTATTGACTGTGTGTAAATAAGGCTTTATAAGTTCCTACGAGTCTGACAGTCCGCCAAGTTTGCCCCCCCCCCTCCATATGCGTATAAAATAGATTTGATTAATATCCCTCATTCACTGCTCCGGTCGTGTAGATTATACGCTCACCCAATCACAAGCACTCCCCTCTCTGAAGTACCACATATGGCGGATATTTTCAGTACCTGTGTGTAACTATAGGTTCTTTAGTGTAAACTCTGATGACTTGGAGGAGGAGGGGGGGGTATGAAGTTCTGCTGAGAGTTTCCATGTGATTTCCAAAGTTTTCCTTATTTACGATGCTAACCACCTATATCCAATGCTAAAGGTTTGACGACTGAAAACACCTGTGGTGAAATGAAATCGCTTCCCTTTTACAGTGACATTGCAGAGTTTCACCCCTTTCGTCTCACCACAGATCGATGTAGAGACAATGAAGACATGGCAGATGGGTTACGTGCTTCGTGAATTCTCAATTGGTTGAACCCCGATAGCGTTCAAACCCTGAGGCTACAGTTATCGCAATAAGTGGTTCACGCTTGAGCCAAACTAACTAATTTGGGAATGGAAAGTTCAAATTCAAAATTGAATAAGTCGCGAGTCCACACCTTTCCTCCCTTTTAGCGAGAATGAAAGACTCCGCAATCAATCGGAAATTCACTAAAGTTGTGTGACCATTACAATACTTGATTGAAGTCACTGAAGCTACTGTTTCAAAGCTAACAGAATCAATAATCTCTAAATTACCGTTTGCTTCAGCTAATTGATGGCTCAAGCGGTGAACCTCGTGCTTCACATAACGAGGTAATATTATACGCCGGGCATTTTCAAAGGTGAAATCATCCTCATTGATCGATGTTTTTATTCCTCGAAAGGAATTTTAAATTATTTTTGAATTAGTGAGTGATACATTTGGACCTATCAAATTATAACTAGCAGTCCTAACAAAAAACTAGTTCTTCTCTGGAAACTGGTGGCCCTAGAAAACCCTATAGTAAAAGGGCTATTTCACTGACTTTCATCTGCTTGGCATACAACGCGGACGGCGAGGAAATTGCAATTTTTAAGGCTGGTTGTCAATTTCATTAAAAACTTTTCAATTTGAAGCAGAAACGATTAATTTCACAAGGAAATTGTAATTTAACCTCATATTTTTAGTTTTGGTCTCTCTACACTCATGTATTAATGTATTTTGCCTTGTGACTCGAGCGGCAATCGTCCTTTCGGTGATTATTGTTAATTTTTACCCTGTACAGTAACTAGCTAACATTTATTTTGGCTTTGAACTTGCAATTTATAGCGGAAGTGGCCGGTTTTTTCTTGAAATCGTCAATTTATAGAGTAAATTGTTAATTTTACGTGTAAATTGTCAATTGCATGTGGTTAGAGTCATTTTTATGAATCTGTTTCGGGGATTTATGCTGGGTGTGTGGCCCAATTTTTGCTGATTTTTCGCACTAATGGTCGATTTCATCTGGTTTGACTCATTAAAGAACAATTTCTCAAATATTTCTCGCTAAAAAACAAATTTCACGGATTTTGATAACTTTAAAACTATTTTTCGGGTATGGCTTACTAAATAGTAATTTTAGTGAAAACCAATTTCCTGGATTTCGCTATCTAAAAAACGTATTTCGAGGGTTAAAGTCGGCGTTTAAAGAGAGTGAAATAATTGGGACGGGTGGGGTTGTCGTCACCATCACGTAGGGGTTGTCTGGCCTTGTCAAGCAGGAGCCATCGGGCAGCTTTGCCGTGGGTGTCGAGTGCGTGAGTGCTAGTGATTTCTTACATTTTCCGCAAAACAAACTCTGTCTCCCTCTCTTGAACCATATCGTCATTATTATTATTATTATTTTTTGAGCACTTTTGGCTCTAGCTCAGAGCTCTTTTCAACACGCCAAAAGGGTGCAGCGGTGCAACTATTTATATTGTTTCCTTTTTCTGTATACACAAGAACAGCAATAACACTATAGGTATAGGCTATGAAGAGTTTTTAATTGGGAGCCCGTGGCTGCTGTGGCGTGGGAGCATCGTGACACTCGTGATGCTCTTTCAACATCTTCATTCGCCACTGTCGCTCACGGGTACATGCCCACGTGATAAGTAGTACAGGCCTTTATTTGTCCTTCTCAGACTTCCGTTACTATGCATACGACTTCTGACGAATTTGTCCCCCGTATGTATTCTGACGAGGATTTCTCTCCCATAGTAACCACTTTCATTAAAGCAGTCGTTTGTTTGTTTAAGCGAATTTGTCAGAGCTCGTCAGAGGAGCCTCAGGCGTTTTTTTAAGCGATTTCTTTTATGAGAAACAACATTTTTGTCAATCTGCATGTTCTTTTACAGGTCAGGACATTGCACGTTTGTTTTTTTCTTTTTTAGTTGCATAGAATGCAACCTTGCTTTGACAAGTTTTGCTCAAGACTGATGAGAAGCCATCAAGAGAAAAGGGAATGATCAAAATGAATGAAAACCAAAAAAATGAGGGAAGGGGATGATGACCCGCCAAGTAAAGCACAAAAAGTTACGACAATTCCTTCGGCCATTTCCCTTGAGTCTTGCATTTATATGAGCTATTTATCATAACTTCGGGGGTACAACGAAATAGGTAGCAACCTGGTTTTTCTTTTTTTTTTTTTAGTACTTTCCCTTCTATTCCACGCCCACCTTACTTTCTGCTTCCGAAAGAAACTGAATTCGTATAATAACGCATGATAAAATACGACGTGAGGGTAAAATGGGGACATCGCAGGCAGTCATTTTACATTCCGAGCATAAATCAAAAACGTGACTTCTGACTTCCGAGCTAGAGCAATGACTTGCTAGAGAATTCACTACATGAAATTGTGTAGTTTTTGATAGAGTGCAGTGAATATTACAGGAAAAATTAAACACCTTTTTTCGCCCTGTTTAACTCGCGTATCGCTTAGTCTCAGGATCTCCCTAAATTTTAATTCACCTGATGTAGCCGTTTGTGAGCTATCTTTCTCTAATCTTGTTTGAGACCATGCCATTTCCCAACACATTTCTGCCTCCTCACTTTTTAGCTGAAGAATTAGAGCGCCCGTTTGGCGTGTCGCCACGAGGGGGCCTGTTTGCTGACTGAGGTACTAAGGGTCAGTCGTCTGGCGCGTTTTCTTCGGTTGGTATGCTCCAAAAGCCAAAACATAAAGCGTAGAAACGCTATAACCTCGAGTTTCGGCAGGCAAAATTGAGAGGGCGTTCCAATGTGCTAATCTTGAGGCAAGTACACGGTAAAACGTTGGATTAATATTCGAGCCTGAAATGGCGAAAGAGCTAAAAAGAGAGGCGATGAAGAAAAACATCACTAATATGCGGCGGTAATTGAGAAAAAGCGCTAGTTCGCCGATATATAAATTGAGAAAAAGCTCCAGCTCACCACTCAGCCACGTTAGCTCAGTCTCAATTACCATTTAAAAAAAAAAAGCCAATTCGTGGTTTCTCGAGGCAACAAGAGGACTAAGAAAAACGGTTTAAGAAAAAGCGCTCTTTCACATGGGTCAAAGTTAGTAAATCGGTATTTCACGGCTAAAAATGAGAAAATCGCCAGATTCGCGGCTAAAACTGAAAAAATATACTGGGCCCCACCTTAAATTGAAGTAAATTGCTCATTCGCAGCTGAAATGGAGAAAGGCGCCAATTCGCGGCTAAAATTAAGGAGTAATCCTCTAGCCAAAAATTGAGGAATAGCGCTAATTTGCAGCAAAAACAGAAAAAAGGTGGTAATATGATGCTAAAATTCAGAAAAACGCTAATTCATGGATATACATGTGATAAACTCGTGAAACCCGGTTAATCACGGCGAAAATTCAGACAAACCGCTAACTCCCCCCTCCCCCTAATTATAGGTGTAAAACGCTCATTTGCCGTTAAAATAGAGACAAATCTCATATTTGTGGCTTTAGTGTAGCAAAAAGTGCTTATTATAGCAGCTAAAATGGAAAAAGACGCAAATTCACGGATCAACTCGAGGACTTCATATGACATATTTTTTAATTCGCTGAATAGCTAGAAGCAAAGTCGAAAAAATTACTCTCCCCCCCCCTACCATCGAAAATCCAAGGGATTCAATTGCGAGGGGAAAAAATTGGTTTAGTTATCCACAAAGAACGTAGTTTGAAGGAAAATTATAGCGAATATCGAAACAGTCATAATATGGAAAAAATTAAAAGGGCACGGAGGTGAATTATGTTTCATAAGGCCAGCAGAAGGGAGACGACCCCACTGTTTTCTCATTTGTTCAGGCGGTGCGGCTCCCTTCCCTATTCTAAAACAATTTGATTAAGTTTCAGCCTCTTTTTGAGTTTCCAAAAAATATAACTGCGGCCAAATATTTCGCTGGACCGTAATTGATTAACCACTCACAATGAAACTTTAAAAGTTGCGTAGTATGAAATAAGGCCCAGCCACTTCTTCCAATCTTCTCCAACCTCCCCCCCCCCCTGTTCTTTCCTTCCCACTGTTTCACCAGAGGACTTCTAGCGTAACAATAATTTTGTGGAGTAAAAGCTTAAAATCATAAACTTCTTGCAAGAAACTTCCTTCGTTGAAGTTGATGAGCAACTAAAGCTATACGTGTACAAGAAGCATAAAACTTGCTAATAATAAAAGTTTGGTACATAAAAAGACCTTCACAAAAAATAAAATAAAATATTAGACAATCGTCGTTATTACGGGTTTTTTTATGCATTGCGTTTAAATTTTATTGTTTTCAACAAACTTTAGTGTGAACCCTGCTGGAAGGATCCCGTAGTCATCCAAAGGAGGATTCATGATTGAAAGTGTAACATATGGAATCGAAGTAAACCCTGTTGTATAAAGTTTGTACTGTTCCGTTTCTGCTCAACAATTAGACTTGTAGTTCGTAGTCGTCACTTAGGCTGATGCTGGGATTGATAACTATATTTTATGAATCACATTTTTCAGGAGTGGGACGAGCATTCTTTTAAGGGCCCCATCGTTATCATCCACTTTTAGCCGAGTTTTATTTTAATTGGAGCATATTTCGCCACTCTATTGATGTGAATAAAAGTGAGAGAAACATTCTTTTTGAACTCGTTTTCATTGAAAATACACATTTTTAAAGTAATATTTCACTCGAAAGCTAAGTGAGATAGACGTTTTTGACACAAAAAAAGTTTTGGTGAACTTTTACCAACAATTTTTGCTAAACCCATACTGTTCCACCCTGCGTATTCACCACAAAGTGAGATGCTCTACACCCTAATATGACAAACAAGACTCCATGAAGGATAATACGTTATCTTTAAAATTAAAATGGAGTCAAAATTATCCCACAAACAAATAGCGTCCGTTCTATTTATGGAAATAAGCAAATTCGGGTGAACATGGGATAGTTAATTGGATTTTAACGTTGTTCCACAACAAGGCCCTTGGTTGCTTCGAGATTATACACCTTTTTCCTTTTTACAGACAGAAGTGCTTTCATCAAGAGCTTAAAAACTTTCTTTTCATTGAATGCCAAGAGGATAAAGCCTGAGGAAAACGAGGAATTAAAAGAGTCACCAAGGAAAAGTTATCCTCCCATTCTTAATAAGGATTCAGGGTGCTGTAAATTGAAAGTGCTAATACTCGCTCAGGAAGATTGGCGAAGGGGAGGGGGGAGAGGAGAGGTCATGATATCGATTCATGAGTAGAATATCCTCATTCCGGCACCTTCACCCTTGCCTTCCTTTATCACCATCAGCAGTACAACGAAGTTTCTGGGTCTCTAAATGAGTTTGCCCAAGGTAAATATAAAATAGATGGCTTTTCGAGTTTCTACAGCTTTGTCCTTTGCCCAACCTGTTCTTATTACTTCTTGGAATCATCGCTTAGTATTATAATTATCAACTTTCTTTAAAAGTCCTGAATTGAGATCACTGAAAAAACTATGCATTTAAATTAATCATTCTTCTCAGAATTCAGAAGAAAATCTCTTTCGTTTTTGGCCCTAAATCAATTTTCTTCATCATCTATTCCCTCACCAAGTCAACAATGAAGAAAGCGCACTTAAATCTGGCTTTTTTGTAGAAGAAACTATTGTTATCGCGGTCCGAGTACTGTCTCGGACTTACAGACGAACATTCCTAGTGATAACAGAACGGAAAATTTACATTGTTTCAACACCAAGTGCATACTCTACTTTTGACAGTTGAAAGTTTATTAAAGTATAGTGCTCTAGTACTGTTTATTTCAAGGTGCGACTAAATTCTTCACAGGTTACGTAGATTCGCCTGCCCACCGCACTTGAGGGGTGGATACTGACGTCACCAGAAGTCCTTTACCCCTAATTGCTCACCACTGAGGTGCAAAGCCAGTCTATTAAGAAATTGACGGTTATGACAGGCCCAAGATCACAGTCCAATACGTATACTGAGGCCCGCGCAATACCACCGTTTGGGACTGCGCGTGACAGATGAAGGGCAGTAACGGTCGAAGATAGGCGACACATATGTAAAAATTGTAGTCACCTTGGTTTATTTGTTCCTCTCAGGTGCGTATTTACTGTAGTTGAGGCCCCTGGCACGTATTTACAATTCCCTTACGAGTTCAGAGCGGTTTGTAACCAAAGCGCCCTGGCCAAACTGCTACAAATCCCCTAATACGAGTTCAGAGCCTATGTCTTTTCTTGTTATGTTTCGCAATTTGACTAAACTGCCGCACTACTGTCCTTCATCTACGTCACGAGCAGTCCCAACCGCCTTTGCGATGGACCCAGAGCATTACTAATTGTTATTGGCCTGTGACTTTTGAGAATTTATAAACTTAAACTTCAAAATTAACTTGCTCTGATGCTTTGGGGTGAGCAATCGGGAGTAAAGGATTGCTGTAGTGACGTCATGTCCCCACCCCTCCCGCCTAATTAGCAGGGGGGGAATCTGCGCTATCTATAGAAGAGTTTAGTCACCTTGCTGTTTCGTTAGTTCTATTTTCACGTGGCCAAACCAATGAACTCGATTCATTTTATTGTTAATGGAGACATTTTAAGGCTCGCGAGTCCGCGTGAGTGCTACGTGACACCTCTTTGCTCATTGAGTGAAGGTATAGTACATGGCATTGACGAGCTAGCCAATATAATAATGCTGCATAGAAACCACACCGCGCGACGAATGAATGAATGAATGATTGAAATTGTATTGAGCACCCAAGCAAAATACGCTAAAGAACGCCAATGCGTGGTTAAAATTTGAGAAAACGATAATTCACGGTTTTTGGAGTCAACTTAGTACCTGCTGTAGAGAAAAAGCTCTAAGTCGCGTCTAAAAATGGGGGAAAATTGCTAATTCGCCGCTGAAATTGTGAAAAGCGCTAATGTCCTGTTTTAGGGTCGAGTCCGCGGCTAAAATTAATAAAATCCATCAATGAAAATTGTGGAAATCGCTAATTCTCCGATGAAATTGAGAAAAAACGCTAATTCACAGCTGAAATTGATAATTATTTCTCGATTTTGCTGGAATTTGCAGGCAAAATGAAGAGAAAATGGCATCATTCGGAGCTAAAAATACTGGAAAATTGTAAATTTCGGGGTCTAAATATTCTGCAAACTACAAGTTTATGGTCATACAACTGTCGCGTAATTGCAAGTTTCGGGCTGTTATTTCTCAGAGACTGTGCACCCAGCCGTGACAGAAACCTAAACCTTACAAATAATAGCCATAAAATAACAGCAGTCTGAGCTATAAAGCTGTGGAATTGTCAGTTTCTGGTCTTTATTTCCGTAAAATTTTGAGTTCCGGGGATCTGTCTTAGTAACCGTGAAACCAAGGCTATGCCAGTCACGATAGTGCTCAAAGTTCTTTGACGAATAACCGTTAAATTGTCAAATTTTTTAGGTAAAATGTCCACGCAATTGGAATTTTCTGCCTGAATATTCATGATTTTGCAAGTGTCACGTCCTAATTTCAGACAAACTGCGAGTTTTAAAGCATTTTGGGCAAGAACCCTGGCCAAACTTGTCCCGACTGTCCCATTAACGTTGAGTTTGAACGTTTGGAAATGTAAAAAAATAATGAGTTTTAATGTTCAAGTTCTAATTTTAGAGTATGCGGGTCTTACATGCGGGGAATACACGCGAAATTCACAATTTCGGGCCTTGATTCCTGCGAAACTGCAAGTTCCTGGTCTTAATTTCGAAGAAATCGCAAGTTTCAGTGCTAAAATACTCGTCAAACAGTAATTTTTCATTTGATTTTTGTGAGTTCGGACCACGGACTGGGCACGGACTCTGCGTACTCCCAGAAAAATTGCAACGTTTTGGAGACGAATGTCTGAAAAATCATGTGTTTCCAGGCTCAACTTTTAGTGAAATTGCAAGTTTCAGATCCTATATTTAAATGATTAAGTGAAATTGCAAGTTAAGTGTCTCACGTATTGCGAAATTGCACGTTTTGGGGCCAGTTTTGTAGCGACGGAACCTGGTGGCGGTGGCATTAGACATTGAATGTTCCATGGCCAAATATCCGCATGCAAAAGGCAAGAAAATGCAAATTTTGGGGCTTAATTTTTATCGAAATAGAAAGTTCTGGGTCTTAATAACTTACGAAAAATTTAAATTGAAAAGACCTTCCTGCGAAATTGCCAGTTTCGGGGCCTGTTTTATAACCCGCCGGGGTGAAGGCCCAAAGGTCGATGAAAAAAAGCAAAATTACATCATTTGGAGCTAAATGTCAGTGAATTCCTGGCTGAATATCCTTCGAATGGACATTTTTGGGTCTTAATTTCAGTTGATTTGCCAGTTTTCAATCAAATTAGCAATTTCCGGGCCTATTTTGTCACGTCGAAACCCAGGCTCACTGGTACCATAACAGCGCATACGGCCTGACGATTACCACGAAATTGGAAGTTTTCTGGCTAAATATCCGCGCGATTGCAAGTTTCGGAGATTTTGCGCCTTAATTTCAGAGAAATTCCAAGCCTTATTTTTTAGTGGCCGATCAGGGCCCTATCAGCTTGTTGTTGAAACCTGTGAACCTCCCCTCCCCCCCGTTCAACTGTCATTACACGACGCGTTCATTAGTTTAGACGAATGTGTTGTGCTTGGTGGCTCAGGGGAATGCGGAAAACCACCCCTCCTTTCAATTACTTAGCTAGCTACGCCCATGCCAAGGTTGGTATTACTACATTGTAGCCTACTGCCTATTAGAGCCTGATGGTACTATAATAGAGCCTTCACCCTCAAATTATGGTCTGCTTAGAGATTCATCGCTGCATTTTCTCAATTTTAGCCGCGAATTTGCCGCATAATTGTTCATAATTTTAGCTGTGAATTAGCGATTTGTCTCATCTTCAGTCATGAATTAGCGTTTTTCTCTGTATTAGCTGCTTATTAGCACTTTTCTCAATTTTAACCGCGAGTCAACTGTTTTTTGCAATTTCATTGGCGAATTACCGTTTGTTCAATATTATCCGCGAATTGGTGTTTTCTCCATTTAGCTGTGAATGAACGCTTTTCACGCCGGTGAACGGTTTCCACTTTTTCCACGAATTATAGTAATTCTTCCAGTTGTAGTCATTAATTAGCCCTTTTACTCAATTTCAGTCACGAAATGGCTGTTTGAAACCGTGAACTGGAGTTTTCTCAACTTTGGAGATGAATGAGCACTTTGTCTTCAGTTTAGCCGCCCCCGCGCACTGGACCCACGTGATTTTAGCTGTTACAGTTAATCGGGGCTTGATTTTCATCGAAAACGCACGTATAGAACATTACGGGCGCCTTCCGCTGAAAAATCTGAAGAATCCAGGGCCCTCCTTGACGTGGGGCTCCAGGCCTAGGCCCGTTCGGGCCCCCACTTAAAGACGGCACGATTTACGTTAAAAGTCAGTTGAAATAATTGGCTGTTTAAACTTGTTGTTGATCAGGCAGTTGAAATAGTTATTTCAACAACTTTCAACTAAGTTATCTACATTTCTATACCAGTGTTATACCAGAGTAGCCAAGAAACCATTCAAGATTATTTTTATTACTATAATCGAAACAAAGCGAATCATCTCTTATTCAATTTTGAGCCCTTTGACTATAATGTCATACTAATGTTATTGCTCAATTTTGTTGCAGGTAAATATGTCTTCAGTACGCTTGAAATGGTCGTTGGAATATCAAAGAAATGGTAAGCAGTTGACACACGATTCTTAGCAACAAAACACAGGCAAAACCAGGGAATCAAACATAAATCAATAGAATTAATATAAAGCGTCTGTATAGCAATGCTACTAACTTGGGAATTTCATTTAAACTTCCTATTCCAAAAGTTCCGAATTCTTAAAGTTTTATATCATTGATATATATGTACCTACCAAAAACGTTGTCGCATCTTCGAAAATTCCCCGCTTTTTATAACAAATATTCGACTCATCTTATCGCGTCGTAATAAATCAGAACCATTTTCATAAAATAACGAATAATAAGAATTTCCTAGAGGTTTCATTTGAAGTAAGTATAGTGGACGCACGAAATTATGGGAGAAATAGTAAAGCCCAACGGCCAATTATTCGAACTGACAAAAGCAAAGGCAACAAAGTTCTCCTCAAAATGACAAAATTGCAGCATTGCGGACAATCAGGAGGGATCTTTGTTTCCTGATGCATTACCCACGTCTTGACAAAGTTTCGTGGAAATGGCGGGGGGAAATGCGACGATTGGGTGCCCTGAAGGCTTTATAGTTGCAATTCAGTTGGCCTTAGCCCTCCTGTGTGACTGTGAGGTAAGGCTTTTATACTATATTTCCTTCTTCTGTCTAAGTTATTTGCAATTTAAGTGAAATAAATTTCATCGTGGATTTTGTCAGAATAATACAAGCGATGAATACATGAACAATACCTGGTGTTGAATAGTTTTTAAACCATTTTTGTTTTATTCCAATAATATGTTTTACGAGGTACGTTCTCTCTCTACAAATAGTTCAATACAAGAATTTCAGAAGTTATGAGGCAATCAGCAGGATAGAAAATTGTGCTACAAAACTTAAAGTAGTGGTATTAACAGGAACATAACGCTGAATCGCTTAAATTAGACGGGAGAACGAGGTCGTTTCTGAACAAGGGCCAAGGGAGATAGGAAACAACCGCGGCAGCCCTCACCCTGAGCTTTCAAACAACAAAAGCGGCCTCAACTTTGTCCCCACACCCCATTCTACTTTACAACAGCCAGCCGATTTGGGTAACGGCCTTAATTAAGTAATAAATTCTCTACTTACTGGGCCTTTATTGTTCTACCTGTCTAACTTCACCGCCAAAGTGGAATCCACTCAGTACTTCTACAATTTTCATTCAACCATTTCGCCTTCACACACACCAACCCCTTTTTGCAACTGGCGATCAGAGGCTTTTCATTTGAAAACCCATTTCCTAGTCTTTGGTGCTTTTTAAAAACTGTAAGAATGGTGAAAAAGCATTAGCCTTATTTTATTCGTCTGCTCTACCTTGATAAAATTATCAGGCAGTCTCTATTGCGTACAAAACTCGAAGGAAAATGTGACTTAGGTACTTGAGCTTTTTCTAAAGATAAAATTTTCAGGTTACACTAATATTTGACGCAGCAGTGATAATCCGCTGGAGAACAACGAAAATAACTCGACGAACTTGTGTATAATTCACGAATCCACTGTAATCTCTTGACTAATTTCAAACTAAGTTCGTCAGTGAAGATTAGCTTGCGCTTAGACCAATTCTCATCTTAATGGCAGTGATTTTATCACCGAAAATCTCAAATTAATACTCTCCTTTTATTCTCGCAGGATTTGCATATAAATGTTCATAGAAAACAAGTTTTTTTACCTTCCGACCGGGGAAGTATTTTTAATACGGTGTAACACCTTGCAGACCACCCGTGCGTCTATAGTATACTAACCGAGGTAATGCGTACATTTAGAAAATGCAGCCCCCCCCCCATGTTTCCTTTCTAAAATGTAAAGCGAAAATAACCTTAGCAACTCCTCCATTTCCAATTCCACGGATATAATTGCGAATACAGCATTTGAAGTGCAAGCGCGAGTACATACCACGCCGAAGACTTGGAGGAGGTCCATATTATGTGGATGAGGGTGAAAAAGGATTAAACGGGGTTGCAATTAGTTTTTACGCGTTGAGAGTAACGTTTAATTAGAAAACCTCACCCTTTATTATTAAAAGTCACTTTCACAACGCCAAACCAAACCCAAACAATCCAAACGCCAACGCTTAAGAAGAGTCAACCTATTGGCGATTCAGATTAACCAAATGCGCTCTGGTGGCGGCCCCACCGAAGTAAGAAGAGCGGTAGACTTTCCATGGGCTCTTATGAGAAAACGCTGTTTTTTTTTGTTCTTTTTTATGAGTTTTTAGGATTTTTAAAGTTCATTTCTTTGAAATATTAGTTGGTATTACTACCGACTTTAACAATTAAACTCACCATCGAGAATTAATTGAGATAAAATGAAAGAACTCGCGGTGAGAAAATGATGCCGTTTTCCATTTACCGGGAATTTCGCGCTGCGAGAGAGATTTTTCCTCCCGTCCTTGATGAATAGTGGAAAAATCCCCCTACCCTATGCAGAATATTGTGCAAATGAAAAACGCAATAAGTTTTCAAATATCTTTGCGAATTTCCGGTTAAGAAGGGTTGTTCAGCCCCAAAAACAGACTGTCCTTAACCAAATATTATGTAATTTTCCCCAACAATAAGGGTGTGTTTATCAATTCACTTATTCTACAGACAAAGCTGGGATAAGTCGGGTTTCTATGGGCCTTTTGGTAATCAGTAATGCAAAGTTCTCCGAGCTATTACATGAGAAATCCGGTGATTGATAAACCCACCCTGCATGGTGTAAATATCCATCACAGTTGGGGGCCTATTTCCCCTCCAGTAGGCACAGGAAGGTAATTAAAGGAGTTATTAATAAAAGGTTTTCTGTATAAAATTTTTACTAGTCACATTTGAGGCTTTTGAGACTCAAATGCCTTGTTTGAATTGAACAAGCTGGAACAAGCCGGATTATGGATAAGTGGTAGTTTTTTATCCAAGTGTTAAGTTTTCAAGTAAAATTAGCGCATTAAAAGACGCGATTTCATGAGTTTACCTTATTCTGCAAAGAAAGCGAATTTCATCCCAGAAACTGACTGTGCTCACATAAAAAGGGACAATACGTTCCACGAAGAACTTCCACTTTTGCCGGTTAAACGATCGGTGTAGCCTTCTAATGGATAAAAGCTGTCAATTCTTGAATTAACGATTTGTCTCCATTTTAGCCGCGAATTAGCGATTTATCTCCATTTCAGCGATTTTCCTTGCAAAGAATTTGTGTTTTTTCTGATTTGAGCCGCTATAATGAGCCATGTGATTATTACCCGTGAATTAGAGCTAAATTTTCTAATTTTAGACACGAAGTTGTCTCAAGAAACCGCGACTTGCCATTTGCTCTATTCAATCCGGGGAATATAGCAAATGTTTTCAATTTAACGCCGTAAACATACATTTTTTCCTGACTTCAGCCGCAAATTAGCGTTTTTCATCAGTCTATCAGCTAATCAGGGATTTTTCTACGTTTCATCAACGAATTAAAAGTTCCCCCAATTTTCCCCGCGAACTACCCAACGCTTTTTCTGAAATTTGGCCGCGGATTAGCGATTTTTTTCACTTTCTGGCACGAAGTTACGATCAGAAGCCGCGAATTGACGTTTTCTCTACTTAATCCACGAATTAGTCAATTTTATTGATAAATTAGCAAGTTTTCTCCATTTTAGCCGCTAATTAGCAATTTTGGTCATTTCTGCAAGTTTTCACCCTTATTAGCCGTGAGTTATAGCGATTTATCTAAATTTTGCAGTGAGTTCGTATTTTTCTTTATTTCAGCCACTAATTAGCGATTGTTCTCAATTGCATCCATGAATTAGCAACTTTTCTTAATTTCAGCTCCAGCTTAGCGATTTGCTTCGCTTGCTTTTAGCTATGAATTAGCGTTTTTTCGCAGTTTGTGCCACGAACTTGTCTTAAGAAGCTCAAAATTGTCGTCCTTACATCTAGCATCTGGGCCCTTTTATTTATTTATTCGTCACGTTAGCACTGAATACGTGATTTTGACTGCTAAAGAGCGATTTCCCACAATTGTATCCGTGAACTAGCACTTTTCTTAATTTTCCCCACGAATTAGCTTTTTTTTTTTTCACTTTTAGCAATGAATTAGCGTTTTCTCAGATTGAGCCACGAACTTCCGTTCTGAATAAGCCGAGAATTCATGTTTTCGTAATTTTAGGGGCGAATTAGCGCTTTTTTTCATTGGCGAATTATTGATTTTTCACAATTTTATCCGTTAATTAGTGTTTTTCATAATTTTAAACGCTAATGACTGTAATTTACACTTTATCCGCGATTTTAAAGCTTTTTCTCAATTTTTGCTGTGAAGCTTTCTTAACTTTATCCGTGATTTAGCACTTTTTCTTATTAATGGCCGAGAATCAGTTTTTTTTTCTCAATAATTTCAGCCGTTAATTAGCCATTTATCTCAATTTCAGTCCCCAATTAGCCTTATTTTTCGTTTTCGTCTGGATTAAGCGGGGCATTGGCCGACCACGAGAAGGCGCGAATTTGTAGCGACTTTCATTTCCACAAAAATCCTAGGGGCGCCAAAATCCAACATTAAAGATGATTATTTACCACTGTATGCCACGGGCGGGCCATTTAGGAAGGCTCAGCTGAGTCAGCGGGCCACTTTTTGGCCCGCGAGCTCTCGGTTGGGCCCACGGCGGCCTACGCCTTGGCGTCCTCTATTTGGCCGCGTATACAATATTTGGTGCTTAACTCCACTTCCCCTTTTTTGTAGCTCCTTGATGAGACCGTGCATTTATCAAATTTATATTGATTCACATAGGCAACATTGTGAGACAACAAAAAGAGATAATGACTACGTAATGTCCATTATAGGTACAAACCATAGGATACTAAATTCACTACGTTCCCGAAATGTAATCCTTTGAAAGCAGGTCGTAGAAGGTCGATCGAAGAAAGGTCGTAACCTCAAATCCTTTTTCAATCAAGTGTGGCGATATTTAAGACGGAAAACATTGTAAACTCCTTAAAAACTGCAAAAACACCATTATTTAGCCCATACGTTGGTGGTAAGAGTAGGGCTCTTTTCCGCCATTGCGCCTCGACGCTAGCGCTACAAGTGATAATCTGAATCCCCAATAGAATTGCGTTTTTAAGGTCCGGTAGTATTAAAGTTGGTATTAAAACTCACCTAATTAACTGGTATGTCGAACTTGCATCATAAAACTGACGATTCGCGCTTTGAAAAGGCCTTTGAACGTGACAAAACAAACCATTTGCACGTCAAAAATTGTCACAAATGACTAAATTGACGGTTCGTGCCCTATAAACTTGGCAAATTCACGCTTCATGATTTAAAAATGGATTTCACGATTTTCTCACCTTTTCCGGAGCTAATCGAAACCATCAAGAGCTGCAGGAAGGAGGGCGCACAATCACCCTCCCCTGAGCACCGCCCTGGCCTGGATCGGCGTCTTCCACTATGACGTTGGCTTTCAAAGCTGGCAAACCGTAATTTTAATTCACCCTCAGGCATCAGACGTGTTCTACTTAAAGTCCTCACGTGGAAGGCGCAGAGGGATATACCCGAGGTGTTGCAACGACAGTCCTGATCAGTCCGAGGATGAGCCTCGACACACGCGGACCTCCCTGGATCCACTCTCAACTCGATAAAGCCGACCGAAACTAACGACAAAGGCACCGAAAAATGCTCATTTTGAACCGATTCAAGGGGTCCTTGCTCTACGGTACCAAGGCAGGCGTGACGGGGAGCGGACCGCCTCGGGGCCCCGTTCGGATGTGGCCCTTGAAAAGATGTGGTTTAACTCGTGTGTAAAATTTATAAAAACGCTGATTCGCGGCTGAAACTGAGAGAAATGTCTAAAATTTGTGGCTGTTAATATTGAGAAAAAGCCCTATAACTCACAGCTGAAATTGAGAAAAAGCGTATTGACGTGTTCTTGGGGTAACTTTGCGGACATTTCATTTTTTTAATGAATGTTAAAATTAACCTAAAGGCGCGTTTACATGGTTCAATCTCACGTTTCAATTTTATTGATTCAATCAAATTGAAACGTGTAAACAAATTTTCAATGATCTTGCTTCATCAAACTATAATAGACGTAATGCCTGAGCCTTTCAATGAAATGTCTTACATCATAATTATTGAGCAATGAGATTGAACCGTGTGAACGCGCCTAAAGACAAATTTAAATGGTTTTGTTGAGTTGAACATTATTTTCAATTTTATATCTTTTGCTGACTAGTAACTTCGAATTGCAATGAGACAAACGGTAATTCACGCGGATAGAATTAAGAGAGAAAAATTAATTGATAAACGCAAATTTGCCGAAAGATTACACGAAAAATGGATAATTTGCAGCAAAAATTGGGAGGGAAACGCTAATTCACGCCTGAAATTGAGCAAAACGAATTCTTGCATTGCAAAAATGGTGAAAAACGCTAATTCGCGGCTACAATCGTGGTCAAGAGGAACAATGCGGCTTTAAAGCTTAATAATAAAAAAAAAAACCTTAGTTCACAGCTGACATTGAGACGAGAGCTAATTCTCGCGGCTAAAACTGAGAAAAGTACGCTGATTCGTGAATAAAAAAGTGAGAAACGTGAATTCGCGTCTTATAAAAAGGAATAAACACGTATAATCACGGCTAAAAGTGTGATAAAGTGCTACAAGTTAGCAGCATTGAAAAAAAGCGCGAATTCACACCTAAAATTTGAGAAAACGCCAACTCACGGATCCTCGGGGCTGCGGGACTATGAAATTGAGAAAAACCGCTGATTCATGGCTCGAAATAGAGAAAAACGCGAATTCAGGTGCTAATTGAAAGATATAAAAAATTACGATTTCACGAATAAAGTGGAGAAAATGCGCTATGATTCGCAGATGTAATTAAGAAATGTGCTCATTTACTGTTAAAATTGAGGGTAAAAAGGCTAATTCACAGCTGAAATTGGGAAAACGTAAACTCGCAGATTCTTGGTACAACTTCAGGAAGAAAATTGAGAAAAATAAGCGCTAGATCAAGGCTAAAACTACGGAAAAGCGCTAATTCACAGGTAAAATTTAGAAAAACACGAATTGGCGTTCAAAATAGAGAAAAATGCCAATTAGCTGATATTTGTAATGAGCATGAACTTAAACGCTATACCTACTTTGCGGATTCTTGAGGCAACTTCATGGCTAGGAGTTTATAATAAGAGTCGATTCTGAGCTAAGATAACTCGCTGCTAAAATTGAGAAACACGCAATTTCACCGATGATATTGAGAAAACGCCAACTCGCGGATTCCTGGGGCAACTTCTGGAATAAAATTTGAGAAAAAAGCGCTATTTCAAGCGGCTAAAACTGTGAAAAATCGCTATTTCGCGATTAATAAATAGAGAAAAACACGAATTGTTGTTTAAAATGGAGAAAAGTGACAATTCACGGCTCAAATTCAGGCTAGATTGCTAATATGAGGATAAAACTGGGAAAGAGCACTTAAGCACTACCTAATTTGTGGATTATTGAGGCAACTTCACAGCGAAGAGCTTAAAGCGCCGATTCACAGCTAAAAATGAGAAAATGAGCTAGTTCACGTATAAAACTGAGAAAAAAGTTATAATTCGCAGCTAAAATGTGCTAGAAGTGAGGAAAAACGCTCATTCGCAGTTAAAACGGGGAAAACGCACATACGCGGTTTTCGGAGGCAATTTAGTGGCTAAAATTGAGAAAAATATGTACTTTAACGCTACTATAAGAAGTACATTCCTAGTTTAATTAGAGACTAAAGGGTCTCCCAGAGATTTCCGCCCCGGGCCGCGATTGGTGCTGTTCCACCACAGGGTCCTTGACACCCTTGCGGGTGAGTTTGGGCCTGGCCCGGCTGCATTCCGCCGTTGACCATTCTTTATTGAGGGACTCATAAGCCACCGTTAGTTCGAAAAACGTTGGAAAAATGTCCTGAAAATCGACTTAACTGTGTTATTTTCCTGCTCGGGCAATTAAAAAAAAAAAAACATTCAAAATGGGATGAATGTGTGTATTTAGGGATTTCACGACGTGATAGATTTGAATCGAAACGGATTTTTCGATCGAATCGTTAGTACGCGAGTCATTGAAGATGTACTTATCGCGATGGTGCCCCTTTTGGCCGCACATGCGCACGTTTTCCCGGTCCCGGGTATGAGGTGGCTCCTCAATTGACAGCCCTGTGAAGTTGGAATGTGTCGAATTTTTTCGCGGGCCCGTGATCACACGCTGGCATGGCTGGGCGGTACGCCAGTGAGGGTATTTTAATGCGTGGGCCCATGATGTGTACCTGTGTCTCAGGAACACTTTAATACATGGTTATCATGAGAGGAAATACCCCTCCTTTATTTATCATTTTTTGAATTTGTAATTTTATAATTTGAAAACACCTCCCAAAAAAAGCCCTAGGCACGCCACTGGTGCGTTCGTTACAGCTCTTATCTCTCAGAAATGCACTACTTGCTTCGCTGCTGTATTCAGGCTTAACGTGACTCTAAAATCCTGCTGTGTGTGAACAGCCTATCAAGTTTTGTATATACATAATGCCATTAAGGTTGATTGAGCCAACCCCCTAGGTTACTCAATCCCATAATGAGGAAGTATTGTTAGGATTTCAAGAGGATAAGGGATTACCTGTAAACGCCTACACAAGCCTCTCACGACTCAAATCACAATTTGCCACGTCCCAACATCATTACCCGGCAATGCCGCTTAGCCCATGCTGTTAGAATACCCCATTTACGCTAGTGTTATATACGTTTTATCCAACTGCATGATAGAGCTGATATCCTCAAGATCAGCTTTCAATGCATCCCTTCCCTTCATCGTGTGTTAGGCTGATTGAATATATCGATAAAACACTGTTCCTCCCATTCATATATAACGACCTTCTCCTGCAGATTTCCCGAGCTTAATAATACTGAATCTTTGAAACACGATGTATTGGCCATCCTAGTAGAAATGTTGAATAATGGAAAATACATATATAAAATGACATCAGACAACCAACGAGGTTAAGACGAGAATGTGTCAAAAGAAAGAAAAAGGGTATGCGGTGAAGTCAGATGAATACTTGTTGCTTCTCATACCACCCATCCTATGTCGAGGGAACAAGGAATACTGGCGTCCAACAGTTGGTGGATACGAAAGAAATTAGTTAATTTTAAACTTCCCGGTTTTTCAAGTAGTCCTCAGGAAAAATGACTGGGTTTTTAATGAAGCTTTCCCTCAATTCAAGTAAAATCCTTTTCAATACTTTCAAGGAATCAAGGAAAAGATCACATCCGCGAATTTAGACGTTCACGTAGATGGAATTGTAAAACGTACCTATAGATTATTTTTCCAAGTTTTTACAAAAAGGGTATATGAGTTGTGTAGTATAATGGGACGAATGATTTGCCTTGAAACTTCTCAATCCAATTCGAAAAGCGCTATTATTACCCACATTTTCAGAATGTTTCCCTAGGGCGTTTTTTGTAAGGCAAGTCTGGAACAAATTTTTTACTTTTCTTGATTCTAATAAAAACTCTAAATGAGGCTTGAGAACGTTGGGCCTCCCTGTGAGTGAAACCTCTCAATAGATATTAATTAGAGCACGTACCTATATAGTTAATTTTGGGTTGCAATTTAATGAATCGATTAAGAAACCATTTCAAAAAGGTGACCTGAGGAAGAACTTGAAAGTGAATAAAGGCGTTTTTAAAGAGACTGGAGGCCGCGTTGAGACCGTAATTTCCCACCTTTCAAAAGACGTTCACCCTTTCGTCTAAGTGGAAAAAAGGAGTTCAAGAATGGCCGAAGAGGGGACGGCGTAAACCAATATAAATCCTCGATTAGCGAGCCTTCAAGACAGCTTTTGCTGACGATCTCCCTCTCCTCGTCCGACCAGTTCGTGTTTAAGCCTGTCGACTAACTCTCTATCATGCTCTCTTTCTCTTCCCCTAGAGATAGTCTCTGAATAAACGCCCAGTAAATAACGGATAAAATTCTTTTTATTACCTCTTATCCGTCGGAGCAAGAAGAAGGTCTTTTCCAAAGGTCTATTTTATGTGGGGTGGCAGGGCGAAAAAAAAAGTGAGCTTCAACTCACCCTTAAGTAATAAATGGCTGGGGGTAATTTAGCTTGAATTTTTCTTCAGCCGTGTAAATTTATATTATTTTTTTTATACGTTTCTTCTGTATTTTATTATTCAGCCATAATTGTTTTTTGGTCTCTTATTATCGTGAACTAATAATAATAATAATAATAATAATAATAATAATAATAATAATAATAATAATAATAGTAATAATAATAATAATTTTAATTAAAATATGTACCTATACTATACATGTAAAACATAATACTGTGTTAAAATCGTTAAAACATTAGGTGCCACCTATAAATACATAATTTTGCTAACCTATAAAGTTCCTACCGGAGTGCAGGGGACCTCCGGACATCGGGGCTAACTTTTTTTATGTATGTGTAGGTTACACAAGGGTTACCTTATCACGATTCACATTGGATTCACATCCAGGTATCAGTAAATCCAAATAACCTCTTTAGCCCAGACGTCGACCACCCCACCAGACAGGATGCATTGGCAGTTTACTTCACTATATGATATCCTGAAAGTATCGATTCCATGCCCTTTGCACACGTGAAAGAGAGAGAGAAAAAAGGCTAAACCCTAGCAAGATATCCACACACTGAGATTTCTTCCTTTATGGTGGAATCATGTTCGGTGTTTAAAATTGATGACTTCTCTTCAGTCTCCTACTTGAACACGGCAGGGCCTTCCCGTCGTGAATAGGGTTCGAAGAGAAGCGAAGGGTGTGAACTGGAAATTTTATGCGTATACTCTTCGGCTTCTTGATTGGAATGGGAAGCAAGGCTAAGGACCTGCATTATTTATCGCCCTTCATTGGGATTTTCAGCAAAAGTTTCCGGGAGGTTTCGTTCTAAAGCGGTGAATTGAGAGTGGAAAGAAAAGGTAAAACAATCGAGAGCTTCACTCTCATGCTACATTCATGTTTGTGCCATTCCGATTTATTTGCAAAATATGACTATGCCCAGCAATGAAAAGCACAGTGGCAAATCTAGGATTTTATCATATGGAAGGAATTCCGTCATAAATCAAGCTGACCATCATAAATGAAGCAATGTTCCGTCCATTTTCTCCACCAGATTTCTATGCCCCACCTCCAATCACAGAATTAATTTGTTTTTGTTTTTTTTTTGGGATTGCTCTTCAATGTTCAAAGTGGGAAGCATATCTACCACAAAATAGTCCGGGAGCCAACCCTATAAAAAATTCGTGTCATTTTATCGTGTCTGGCACCTGCGCAGGACGTTTTTTTATGGTCTAGGAGATGACAATTCTGAGATCGCCAAAAATTTTTCCGTGGGACAGAGGGGCTCATAGCAGAATTAGCTGTTGGCAAACACACCTTTGGGCTGCTTGAAAACAGCTGGCAAGTGTAAAAATTGGTTGTTCGCCAGCAATAAACTAGAAAATCACCACCGCTATTCAATTTCGAATAAAGCCCTGGCTACTGGTAAGCCTCAAAATTTCACATTTTCTAAAGCACGCTGATGGTGCCATCTACGATGTAATTGGACGGCGTTGTTGGTTTCGTAACGTATTGGTCGTGGGGAATGACTTTTTACCCCAGTCGTTTTCAAAGCACCCAAAGGTGTGTTTGTCAACAGCTAGCTCTGCTGTGAGCCCCTGTCCCACGGAAAATGTCTGGTGGTCTCAGAAATATAATCTCCTAGACCATACAAAACGTCCTGTACAGGTGCCAGACACGATCAAATGACCCGGATTTTTCATACAGTGAGCTCCCGGACTAAAATGATTTGTGCCCGAAATGACCAAATACTTGTGTTTTATGCTACGAATGAGCGTTTTTTCTCAATGTTAGAAACGCAATTCAGCGTTTCTTCAATTTTTAAATCGCGGATTTTATCAAACACGCCCATGCATTAGCGTTTTTCTCCATTTTATAGCTTCGAATGAGCGTTTCTTGTCAACTCTAGCTGCTGTGGATGAACATTTTATCTCAATTTTATCAGGGTGTCAATGCGCGCTGTTTTTCTTGGTTTCAGCCGCGAATTGGCGGAGTTTACCAGATATGCCCGCGCACATGTGCGCTAGTAGTGGTAGTAGTGGCGGAGTGTATTAGCGCATTTTTTCAATTTAGCCGTGAATTACCGCCATTTCGCAATTTTTGCCGCCATTTACCGCATTTCCTCAATTTCAGCCGTCCAGCGGCGGATTTGGTCAAAAATAATCCGCATGAATTAGAGTTTGTTTCTATGTTTTCTGCAAATGGGCGCTTTTTCTTAATGTTAGCCTCGATCTATTTCTTAATTTTAGCCGTGAATAATTTCTTAATTTTGCCCTTGAATTACCGCTTCAGTAGTCAATTACATAGCCGGGAATTACAACGTGTCCTCAATTTCAGCTGTGAATCAGCGGATTTACTCAAATTCGCCCGTGCATTAACGTTTTTTTTTTTTCTTCATTTTATAGCTGCGAATGAGCGCTTCTTGTCAACTCTAGCGCGCGGTTTTTCTCAGTTTTAGCCGTGAGTTAGCGAGTTTTATATCAGATTTACCCGCATTCAGCGCTTTATATCCATTTCAGCCGTAAATTAGCGTTTTTCCTCGCTTCTTAAGCTACGCGTACACGTGAGAGAAAAATGATCTCGAGACAAAATTATCGGATTCTCTCTCAAGTGTACACGTAGCTTTACACTTGAGACTTTTTGTCTCGAGATAATTTTGCTCTCACGTGTACACGCAGCTTAAGTCATCAAGGATTCGCGCTTTTTCCTCATTATTGCCGTGTTTATTAGCGAATAATCAATTTTAATCGCGAATTACAGCTTTTCCTCAATTTCAGACCCGAATTAATGGATTTTCAGGAAATCCACGAATTTGCGTTTTTCTCCATTTTATAGCGCCTAATGAGCGCTTTGAATCGACACCAGCTGTGAATTAGCGCATTTTCTCAATTTTACCAGCGAATGTGCCCTTTACATGATGGTGATGGTGAAGGGGGGAGGGTTATCAGCTTATCTAATATTAGCCACACATTATAGCGCTTGCATACTATATTTTTGCCGTGAATTAGCGCTATTTCTCTCTTTTAGCCGCGGATTTTTTTCTTCCGCGCAAATTACCGCTTAATGTAAATTTTAGCCGCAAAACAGCCCTAATAAAAATTAGCTACATACTTAAGCCTCGTGAGAGTTGAAAAGTGGTCAATAACGATAATTGGAAAGGCTTTAATGGAATTGATGTTGACGAAACTTGTATTCAAAAATAACGTCCCTGTCAGGAGTTAAAACTCGAAGAAATAACATCTCATTTATTCAAGAAGTGTTAAAAGCTATGAATCCGAAGCATTCATTAAAGCGAGTTCCTTTCCTTTTGTGTTTTGTCTTCCCCAAGTTTTTGTTTTTCTTCTGTTATAAAGAATGAAACTCTGAGAGGTCATACTTGCCTTTTTCCTTGTTTTTCTCTCCTTTTGTTTTTCTTATCTTGTTGTATGAATGAACAGGAAGGTAAGGGATAAAACCGAGATAATTTGATATTGATACCACTCACCCGACTTAATCCAGCCCCAAACCACTTTGCTGAATTTCTCAAGCTACGCATGAGCTTTAAATTCATTGGGCAATCGTGATGCAACTCCTTTATCAAAATTTGTGAAACATCGAGCATTCACAGCCGAAGTTTCAGCTTAGACCCTATAAGTCAAAATAACTTGAACTCCGTTCAAGTTGTTTAATCGATCGGGCATAATAAACGATTTCTCTTCTCTTCTTTTAACAGCTTTGACAGATGTTAGAAAACAAACAGCGCCGATTCCCTCGGGAAATTTTTAAGAAAGTTTAGCCTTTACTCTTTTCCTCTCTCGCTTCCACAACACCAATACTATTTTCAGAGAAAAAACTCCCTTCTCCTTCCCTTCCATTAGCCTTTCTCTGAACTCTTTTCAATAGGTCGTCCCAGGAAGAAGATCGGTGGAGGACGTGGATATAGTAGAGCTCCCTGCTACATAATTGAGCCTCCAGGCTCTTGTTTGGCTGGATATAGTCAATATTTGAGCTCTTATTTTCTTATTTTTCTTCGTCGTCTTATGTTCTTCATTTAACTTAATTTCAGCATTTCTTTTATGTAAAAAACAGTAGCATTGTTGATTTTTCGTGAATTAGTGTGTATTTCAACTAATCCTATTATTGCTATTGGGAAGAAATTATTGCCTCGGTTTTTATTTAGTTAAATAAAATTTATTTCTGAACGAAAGAGAAAGGCACACAATCACATTTTTCGAATGAAAGTGGAACCCCTGCGGCGGGTTCAAACCCGCTCACTCTGAATCACTTGTCCAAGTCTTTGAACCCCATACCTTTGCTCATTCCTTCTCGAAACTTTAAGTGCTTCTCCTCACTGTGGCGGGAAAGAGGCTCTTCTGTTCCCCAGAGAAAAATCTTATCGGTCATAGACCATTGTATTTCATCTTTCACCAGGGCTAGCCGAAAGTTCCCGTATTATATCAAGAGTTTTCTAATGGACGAATTTTCTCCATCCATGGATGCATAATATTCTCTAACGTGAAATTTATTTGTTAGACATCAATTCATGAATTAAACTTATTTCTACGAAAAACATATTAGGGGTATTCATGAAAAATGCCAAACCTTGTACGATTTGTTAAATGCTAAATGCTGAACAGATGGGTGTGGTCCATAGAAACGAGATATTGGACAACAAAAATACGAAATAACAGGGTTTACGTCGATAACATATGTTAAACTTGTGTTAGCACCAACAAATAACACAAACAAATAAAAATGTCCTACGCTTATCAATGAGACCTGCCCCCTCCCCCTATTCTGTAACAAGGTGAATAATTGAAAGTAATCAGCTGAGAAATTTTGCTAACGCGTGCGTTTCGTTGAGTACAGCATGCTCCTCTTAAATTTTTTTAGTGCAGATAGTGCAGCTTCGACCGATATCAGGTTTACTAATCAAATTGAAACCAGTGGTATCGAATTCATTCTATAGATTAATGTATTCCTATCTTCACAACAGAACGTTGACGTCAGGCGAACAACCCTGCAAAAAAAATTAAATTACATTGAGTCGCCAACCCCGGGAAAAAATTCCAAATAATCCCTACAAAAAAAAAGAAGTCGTCCCGAGATGCCTCCGAGTGGGTGAAAAGTCGGAAAGGGAAACACCCCTTCAAGCTGGACCAGCTCTTCAGCCTGCGAACGGACGACTCGACTGGGAAACAGCACGAGACTCCAGCGGCTTCGACGACTGGGAACTCCAGGACACCCGACGATCCGGAAGTGCTACAGTGACGCCTGTAGTCTTTCCGAAGCGAAGGATCGCCTTCGGGAAAACGTCTAGCGATCAATTGAGACGACTCTTGACCGTTCATGACGTCACACCCTATCAAGGCACAGACGGGCAAAGCCTATCGAGAACCTTTCAGGCAACTCTGTGATTCGATCCTGACTGGTTAGTATAAGGCTGACTCTGACCGAGGCCACTTGTCCCCCTCGTTTTTTCTTTTTACCAGTGGAGCAGGAAACCTTTCGGGAACCTTCCAAGCTCGATTCCGTTGAGAAGACTCCGGACGCTTGTGGAAGGGAAACCCTATCGTGGACCTGACCAGGATTGTGCCTTCTTCCCGCCCTGGCTTGATGCCTTGAAAGGCACATGACCAGGATTAAGCCTGACATGACTGCCGGAAAGTGACCTGACATGTGCAAGTCCTGGTTATCCTCGCTCCACTCCCCGTCAGCCACACCAGCTGGTCAAAGCTGATGCGTTACCGGTGTGGACCGCTTGGCGGTGGGGAGTTTTACAGGTGGTAAAGTAGGGGCGAGGAGAGATACCCGTACGATGAGCGCATGATGCTACCGGCGAGCTGTTGCGTTGAAGACAATTGAGAGCGTCGGTGGAGGTGATTGGTCGCGGGGGTCTAGTCGTCGGTATTCTGGGTATCCAGTGGCGCGTGTGGTTGGCCGATGTCTGGACCAGTTCCTCTCTGACTGCACCACGAGTTGGCGAAGCACAAGAAGCGGCGGGCCGAAGACTTACTAGCGACGAGGTGTGTTAGATCGGTGGGGATATGCCACCGATCTCGTTGACGATTGTATAACGAGCAGCGAGAATGACGTGCTCCGCTGATTCGGCCTCGCGTCCGCATGGGCAGTCAGGGCTGTCTCGACGGCGGTGGAAGTGGAGCTTTTCATTGAATGAGCCGTGGCCCGAGAGGAGTTGGACGGTAGGATAACTTGAAAAGCACCACTTCCAGCGCAAGCGCTCTTGCACGTCAGGAATGATGGCGAAGGTGTGTCGTCCGGTGGTGGCGGTTGCCCATTCCAGTTGCCATTGTTGAACAGCAGCGTGATGGCAGGCACGGTGGTAGTCCGTCTCTGAAAGCGTTGCCGGGATGGGGTCAAGCGAAGGCGGTTTGGGCTGATGCGTTTGTAGGGCTCGTGCGTGGATGGCTGTGTGGACGTCAAGCTCCAGATCAAGGGGAAGGACACCTGCGAGTACATGAAGGGTCAGATGCGCTGTGGTCGTGTACGCTCGAAGGGTGGCCAGGAGGAAACGTCGCTGTATGGTGCGCACTAGACGCCGGTCAGCCGGCCGAGCTGAAGGCCACCAGACAGCCCATGCGTCTGACACGTTCGGAACGAAGACCGCCTTGTAGTAGCGCAGGCGCTGCAAGAATGTCGGCCCCCATCCCTTGCCTGAGATACTCCGGAGGAAGTCACAGCTGCATTGAATTGTACGCGCGAGGTAAGACAGATGTTGGGTGGGCAGTCCTGACCTCATGATAACGACGCCCAAATACCGAAACGGGTGAATGAGCGGCATAGTCGGTCCGTGCTCTGTTCGTATGAGCCGCTGAGCAGGGAAAAGTTGAGTCCCTCTGAAGATCGTGAGTGACGACTTGGCGTAGTTGATGTGAAGGCGACGGGAGGTACACCAAGCCTCAATCAGTGCATCAACCGGCCGAAATTCCTGTCGGAAAGTGTGATGGTCGTGAGCGGTTATCACTACAGCCAAGTCGTCAACGAAGGCCGTCACTAGTAGGCCTGCCATCTCGAGTTCATTCAAGAGTGGAGCGAAACCCAAGGCCCATAGTAGGCATGCTGGTACAGCCCCTTGGGGGCAGCCGCTGGAGAGTGCGCGTTTCACTGTAATGCCGTTGTCACTTAGTTGTACTTGGCGGTCGCTGAGGTAGCTACGTAAAAGAGCATATATATTGGCCGGGACCCTAGCGGTTTTAATTTCGTGTAGGAGGACTGGCCACCATACAGAATTGAAGGCTCCAACGATGTCGTAGCATGCGACTACTGTGATGCGGTTGGTGGAGGCAGCAATTTGGTCACGTAGATTTAGAATTGCATGTTCTGTGGAGCGCTCAGGAATCCCTCCGAACTGCCATCGATGGCAGGCGTCATATATTTCATGAATGAGGCGGTTGACCAGGAGCCGCTCGAATACTCTTCCCTCGGAAGAAATAAGGGAGATAGGTCGGTAGCTAGAGGGTTCGCTTCGGTTACGGTCCGGGTCTTTTAGGATCAGGCTGATGTTACTGGTTTTCCAGGTAGTTGGAAAGTATCCATCGTTGAGGCATTGATTGAAGATGTTGGTGAGGGTCGCTATGGCAGTTTGGGGAAGGTGGCGCAACATGTTGTGTCCCTCGATTCTGGATGGGCCAGGGGCTTTTCTCAGTGGGACCCTTGCAAGTACTGCTGTGACCTCATCCGTCGACCATGGTGGAGCGTCAGGTGTTGTTGGTGGGGTGTTGATGTCTTCCCGAATTTGGCGATCTACAGCTGTATCCCGTGAGGGATCGTCCGCAGGGAAGAGAGCCTCAAGGAGAGCCTGAAGCGTGGTGGGTACATCCCGAGTATTGGTCACAGCAGTGAGAAGAGATTTTGGGCCGAATTTCCCGCCCGGAAGGCTCCACGGGTTAGCGGTTAGCTCCTCAGTGACGAAGTCTCTCCAGGATCGGCGCTTCTCCCTGCGGACAAGCTTCTTGAAGACGCGGCGTTGAGCAGTGTAGGCCAGGTGAGTTGCAAGACAATCTTCCCCATTTCCTTGGGAGATTCTCCGGCGAAGGCGGCGTGTCTTGGTGTGTTCCTCGTCTAGTGCTGCTGTCCACCATGGTGCAGCTAGTGTCGCTGCTGGTGCTGTCCGAGGGATGGATCGAAAGGCAGCACGGTGGTGATTGCCACGAGGTCGTGTATTTGCGCGTCGATTGTGTCATCCACAGGTTCGTCGGCGAGTGTAAATGTGTGTGCAATTTCCCGTTCAATGTGGGCTTGGTATGCGGGCCAGTTGGCAGTTGCATAGTCGTAGCGCCTTGGTGGGCCCTTCGCTCGTAGGGGATTGGGTCCGCCAGGGAGGATGGTAAAGTTTATGAACATGTGGTCCGACGTAGTGATGATGTCGCTAATTGTCCATTGGACAGGCGTGTGAAGTGTGGAGACTGCCAAGTCGATATAACTGTCGCCGTGGGGGCCGCTGAATGTGGGGTCTATTGAGGGGTTGTTATGGATCTCGACATCATAGGCTTGGAACAGTGAGAGGAGTCGCTGGCCTCTTGCGTCAGTGCGAGGGGAGCCCCACACAAGCCCCCATGCGTTAAAGTCTCCGAGCAGAATAACCCGTGGGAACACGTGGACCTGACCGCCGATAGGCATTCGTGCCAGACCGTTGAGAATACTCCGATCAAAATATCTGCTCATTCCCTCATCCTCGGTGGAACTTGACAGCTATTACGGGGCTTTTTATCAGCCCCAGAATTTATCGAGTGAGACCGATCCTGTCCAAACCTTTCCCTGTCCTTGCCGAACCCGGTGAAGAAGACGACACCGGACTGGACTGAGCCGATCAGGGACCGATCATCGCCATCGGTCAACTCCCATACCTACGGACAGCACCAAGGGGCGCTAACGGACCGTTAGCCCTAAAGTCTGTTAAGGAGGTTTGATCGGGTCCTAAAGGGCCTCAAGCCAGAGCGGGAAGAAGGTAAGGAGGTTTGAGGAGCCGAGCTAGCCCTTCCGAGTCCGGGACCTTCAATGGGTATGACGTAGGAGCCCACTTGTGACATTAGCGGGCCGAAAAAAAGCCCGAAAGCCTGCCCATAGTGCCGAGAGCGCCTAATCACCCGTCAACGGCAAGACCTGGCGGACAACTCAGTGACACCACGGCAAAAAGAACTGCGAACAGCGCGAAGGGACGTTAACAAACCGCCAGTCGCGAGCTCCACGCACCAACGCACGGAAACCGTCGAAGAAGACAAATAGCCACACCACGTCAACGTTCTCTGTTAAAGCTAAAAACTCAGTTTCCCCAGTGTGTGATATAAGAGAGGAGTGCCTTAAGGGAGTGTCCTCGGACCCTCACTGTACACATTCTACGTCCGTGATCTGCCTAATTCATCCACACTCACTATTGCACAGTTTGCCGATGATCAGGCTATTCTTTCCCCAGGATCTGACCAAACATCGCTTTCAGAATTACAGAGTTACGTAGACGGGTTGGGGATTTGGTGCTGTCGCTGGAGAACAAAATTAAACACTCAAAAATCTACTCTTGTGCAACTCACCTTTATACGGAAAAACGACAACTCCGTCTATTTAATTAAACGGAGAAACAATACCGCACAAGCGTTATTGTCTCTATTCAATAATTGCAGCTAAAAAATTGCTAATTCACCTAAGAGGATGGTGAAAAAACCACCTAATTGGCAATCTACAAAATTCCAGCCTAAAATTAAAGTAAACCGCTCATTCGCAACTAAAATAGAGAAATACGCCAACTGACGAATCAATTTGAGAAAATCCGCTAATTCACAGCTAAATTTGAGGTAACGCGGTAATGCGCGGCTGAAATTGAGAAATAATTCGCGACTGAAATTGAAGAAAAGCACTTCAATCGCTGTAAAAATTAAAAATAACGCTAAATCATGGACACGTGTGATCCAAAACCTGCTTATTCGTTGCTAAAACTGAGAAAAACCACTAATTCCTGTGTAAATTTGATGTAGAACGTTCGTTTGCAGCCGAAATAAAGATAATAAAATCTTAAATTCAGGGCTAATTTGGACAAAAAGCGCTTATCGCGGATCAGTTTGAAAAAAAAATGCGCTTATTTACAGCTAAGATTAAGGAATACGGTGATTCACGGCTAAAATAATTAATCCAACGCTAAAAATGGAAAAATAATTCGCGGTTAAAATGAGATATAGCGCTAATTCACGGGAAAAAACGGAAAATAACGCTAGGATGAAGGAAAATTGAATGAACGCTAACTCACGGATGCCTTATGGAAGTCTCTTGTTGTCGGCTAAAACTGATACAACCGCTAATTAGGTACCGGCGTTAATTCGCGGCTCATATAAGAAAAAGTGCTATTTCTGAGTCAATTCACGGATTTTCACGAACAACTGCATCGAGGGTGCGGTCCAGTCTCCGTTTTGACCTCAGAGCTTTCAGCCACCAGGGCTACTGGGTCGTGGTCTCATCAACCCGAAATAAAGCAGACGATTATAGCCGGGCTGATGTGGCCGGGACCGAGTATACAGCCCTGCAGGGCTGAAGGTCTGAGATCGAAACGGAGACTTGGACCGCACCCTCGGTGCAGTTGTTCGTGATTGTTTGATGGATCCTGATGCCCGCCCTCAACTTCTTCATCGTTCAGTATTCTTCACGGATTTTGTGGAAATTCCACTAATTCTGAGCTGAAATTGACTAAAAGTGGTGATTCAAGGGTGAAATTGATTAATAATTCACAGCTAAAGTTCAGGAATAATTCTCCAAAAAAAATGTTAATCCGCATGACTAAAGTGAAGAAAAATCTAAAATGGGGGGGGGGGAAGTTAACTCATGACTAAAACTGAGACAAACCGCTAACGCCTGTCTAAAATTTAGATAAAGAGCTTATTTCCTGATAAAAATCGAGAAAATTCACGGCAAAAGTGGACAAGAAGCGCTTATTCGATGCTGAAACAGAGGAAACCCAAGTATTTGAGAAAATCCGCATATCCATGGCCAAAAGTGAGGCGACGCGGCAATTCACGTCTAAAATGAAAAAGTAATTTGCGTTTAAAATTTAGAAAAAGTGCTTAGACCACGGCGAAAATTGGGAAAAATCGCTAACTCATGTCTAAAATTGAGAAAACACAAATTCACAGTTCCTATGGAGGCAATTTTGCGGCTAAAACTCTGCATAAAAAAGATGGAGATTTATTGTAGAACCCCAAGGCAGTGCCTTCACTGAGTAAAGCTGAAAAGCGGTACCGTATTATAACGATAGAAAATTTCCCTTTTAACCCTTAGACCGGAATATCGGTCAAAATGACAGCTCAGTTTCTAGTTTGTCACTGTAGTGGGGCTAGTGACGCTACGATTGGGGTGGGGGCTCATGACATCTTCAGTACCTTCCTTGCGTGCGGCAGGGTAGCCTCAAAAAGGGCATTCGGCTTTTGGTTTCCAGGTGAGTACATTTTTTTCGTACTACTGGCAGTCAAAATGACCGGTATTCCTGTAAAGCATAATTCTCGGCCGGACAAAATGACCGGTATTCCTACAAAGCATGATTCTCAAGCCGGTCAAAATGACGGTGTGTTCCGTGATAACGCTTTTTTCGCCTACAGGCCAAACATTTCCGTGCGCTACCTGGTTCGCTTGCGTACCAAAACACTGGTTTTTCGAGTACGGTTATAACTTTATTCAACTCCCACGTAAGTAAATATTTCGTTGCACGAGTATGCATTCTGCATATTTCATATCGCAGTGAAAGAGCGTGTGCTCTCCGTTATTTTTCTTTAGCGCCATTTCTGCGTATCCAGGTGTAATCGAAAAAATGATTCGGACAAAACTGCCGAATGTGACACGAAGGGCAAGGACCTTGGTGAGCCTGGCCTTTTCGCAAGGATATAAAAGCGAGGCTTCCGATTCTGACATCGACTCCGATGACTCTTATGTTCCCGACAATGTGACATTACTTTCAAAGACAAGAGATGATATTTTTGATGAACGACCCGGACGTGACGAAATAGAAGACAAAGACTCTAGTCAATCGGAGTTAGACGAAAATATCCTGCTGGATGATCCCACAACTCTTTCTATTGCCACCGTTTATGAACCGTTAGACACACATCATGCATCAATACAACCGATGACGACCGTAAGCACTAATGAAGATGCTGATGAAGATGAGGATGACGTCATTCGATCTGGACGGCGCAAGCGGAGAGAATGTATAGAATCGGACATAATCTTATAAGAAAATCATGATCTTTCCTTCAAGAAATTGTTCACAATGAAATAACATTATTTCATTTCACGCTGTCAGGAAAGCTGTCCGAATGAGGCAATGACGTCACTCCCTCATGATATTGGAATGAAAAACTGTGGTGCTGTTACATTTCCAATTCGGGTAGAAACGCAAGCACATTGGTAAATGTCACTATGGTACATTAGGACAAGAATAACCAATTCCGTCGAGGCGTCGACAAAAAATTGCAAGATCACTTCAAAGTCTTGACGTTGTGTTTAAAAATTTAAAGAAGTGACTCTGGTTTTTTAAATGAAGATTCTTGCTTCAACGAGAATCACGAGGAATTATCAGGAAAAGGACTAGGTGCTCATCTATAGCGGGCGGGGTGCAGACACAGTTTTTCATCATTCTCGTTCTCGCGCCTCTCGCGGGCCTTCGCCATTCGGCCACTCGCACAGTCGTTGGCTCGTTGATTCAGTTTGAGTTCTGTTTACCGTTCCGATAATTATGGACAAGTGTACTCGCGACCTGCTCGAGCATTGGGGCCTTAGCCACTACATAACGACATTATGTTACAGGTAGATCTGAAGTGGACTAAATATTTTGTTGTTGTGATATTTGTATGCCATTCGATTTCATCATTTATGTTAATAAAAGGATTTGAAAAAATAAGGTAATTGGAATATTTTCTTATACATATTTTACTTTTTTCTGTCTATTTCTTTTCATTTACCTTCTCTTGAAAGGGCTTGACTCTTCTTTTTTCCATCCCAAAATTTGAGTGCCTTTCTATATACTGTTTCGATAACGTGACAGCACAGAAAGAGCCAATAGGGGAAAAAATGAACTTCCTCATAACTTCAATTGAGGATCACGTTAATTTATTCTTCATATCCCCATATTTCTAAAGGATTCCTGATAAAGGTATGACGTCATGGTTCCTCTATGCCAATGCCTTCCAACGTGAAGGAGCATGATGAGGGATCGTGCTACTGAGGAAAGCGAGGAGTCGCAACCATTGATTTACTATAGGAAAAAAAAGTGTTTTGAATGGACATCCGAGCCAGTGCGTTCTGTTACGCAAACTGCAAGCCGTAATGTAATCAAAGTTCGGTTACAAAAGCCAAGTGGACCGGCTTTGTAACTTGGCCCCAGACCTACGGCTGAAGATGTTTGGCGTCTATTTATAACTCCAAGCATGGTCGATACCATTGTTACATTCACCAATGTCAAGCTGCGTGACATGCGCCAAAAAATTGATAACCCGGAAGACTTGAGCTACAAAGATACGACAATAGATGAAATAGACGCTTTACTAGGAATCTTCTTATTTTGCTCGATTTTCAAGTCTTCACGCGAATCACTTTCATCATTATTTTCCACATCAATCTCTGGACGGCCAATATTCCGCGCTGTAATGTCAGAGAAACGCTGTTCAGTTCTTCTTAGGGCCCTTCGCTTCGACGACAGCTCCACACGGTCAGAAAGAGAGAAAGATGACAAGGCAGCGTGCATTTCAGATCTTTTCAACGAATTCATTTCCAACTGCAAGACAAATTATTTCCCAGGAGCTCATATGACTGTCGATGAAACATTGGTACCGTTTCGTGGTAGAGTCAAATTTCTGGTTTACAACCCGAAGAAGCCGGCCAAGTACGGTATGAAGATTATGGGCGTGGCAGACGCACAAAACTCATACTTGTACAATGCGTACATATACTCTGGGAGAGGAAGTGATGGAGCCAACCTTTCCCCAGAAGAGAAAAAATTTCTGATTCCGACCCAGGCAGTCGTTAGACTAACCAAAGATCTTTTCGGCTCTAACAGAAACGTGACCGTAGATAATTGGTTTGTGTCGGTCGAATTAGCGGAAGTGCTACTCAAAAATGGATTAACGATGGTCGGCACAATACAAAGAAATGAACCACAAATCCCACCTGAATTCCAAGCTCACAGGAGAAGAGAAGTGCCGTCGACCTTATACGGATTCACCAAGGACTTCACGTTGGTCTCTCATGTTCCGAAAAAAAAATAAATCGGTAATTCTCTTATCCTCGATGCACCATTCACCATTCACTGACGAAAATACCAATAAGCCGGAAATCATAAGTTTTTACAACGCCACGAAGAGTGGTATTGACACTATGGACATGAAATACAGTAACTACAGCGCTAACCGCCGTACCAGGAAGTGGCCACTCGCGATATTTTATGAAATGATAGCTATCGCAGGCTCAAACGGACACATACTTCACGAGTTGTTCCCTGGAAACAAAAAAATGTCGAGATACCAGTTCGTCAGAGAAGTCGCGTCTGGCCTAATATACGAACACGTCCGAAAAAGATTATCGATCAGCAATTTGCCGAACGAACTAAGATCTCTTGTTTCTGAAGCAGCAGCTGAGGGAGCCACATTGCGCGAAGCTTCAGAACAGCGACTGAGCTCTGGTAGAATAAATTCAGATTCGGCCGTACCTTCATCGTCAAGGCGTCCTCCACAGAAACGTTCAAACGAACCTGTCCCACCTAGAAGCGACAAACTTGAAAAGAGAAGAACCTGCAGAATTTTTCCGTACAAGAAGAAGAGAAAGGAGGGCTATTCACGCAGCAAGTGCGAGCAGCCCGTTTGTGCTGAATGCTCAAGAAAAATATGCACACGCTGTCATTTGTGATTTATGCTTTGACTTTTGTTTTTGATTTTTATTTTTTATTTTTTGGCTCAAAAATCTTAGTTCTATTCTTTGAAATAACGTTCCTTTATTTGGTGCTTGAAAGTAACAGTAATTTTACGAAACTGAGTGTGATATTACTTGTCAAATAAATTTAAGAAACTTTACGGTGTTCCTACATTATTTATTGTTCGAATGAAGAAGACTGAATAAAAGACTTACGTTTTCAGTTTATTTTGCTTGTTTTGCATATTTATATTAAGCCGTGACACACGGAGACTTTTCTGTCCTGTCTTCTATTGAAGCTGGTGTTTCAAGTAGTTAAAAACATTAAAAGTGAAGTTTTAGGTTTGTTTGGTTGAATGATAGATCAAGAAATGGAATTATTTCTTTTTTATTATCCTTATTTTGAAGCCCATGGAGGGGCTTAGTATGAAATTATTCGCACGTATTTGAAGCATTTTTATTGCCCCCTCTCTTAAACCCTCTACTGAAGTGAAACAAAAAGCCAAAATGCTTCGTTTGAACCAAGTTTAAACACTGAAATATATTGCCATATGGGCAGACAAGTATTTCCGCAAGAAATGTCCGACTTTTCCCCAGATTTGTTTCAAGACCTTTTTTTCTGGCAGCATTCTACCTTCTAGAGGTTTGGGGAACTGAACAGATGATACCTCGACCCCCGCCTACCCATCCTCACCTTCTTTTCTCTTCTTAATTCTGCATTTATTAAATTACCTAATTAATTAAAATGTGGCCATTAATGTGCGTGGGGACATTAGATCTCTTAAAAGGGTCAAACAGTAAAAAAGTGCGTCGTGTGCCTCCCGCACAGAATATTGGGCAAAAAATGAAGGCCCTGACTGGCAAGGACGACTCTTGAGTCTTGGCTACTATGCAGGGTACAGGGGCACCTTCCCTGCCCGGTTTTGGTTCATGGCGCAAGCCAGCATCCCCAGCTCTGAAAGACTCACCTCCACGTCGTGCCTCTCGGGCGCGGGTGGCTGGCCACCAGTTACGGCTAACGAGCCGAGCTGAGTGATGGAACCGACTCAGCTGGGGAGTCAGGACCAAAGATGGGGTACAGGCCAGGTAAGGGCCGGCAACGGCCTAGGTACTGGCCACATCTTAAGGAGATCCGCAGCAGGGTTCAGGGCTGTGTTTGCTGTCATGATGGGCAAATCCTGCCCATCATGACTTCCGGACTTCCGGACCCTCAACTTGATCAGTCGTTGAAAGAGTCTTCATTGTTCAGTAATTAATTATATTGAACTTGACTCAATAAACTCTACACGCAAAGAAGCTGATGTTCCAGTTCCGTCAAGTCGAATTTTATTATGTTATGCGGAATGAGCACGAGGAGTTCGAACTCGTGACTCGAAGACTCAATCTCTCCTTCATGCCCTCCAAGATTCCTATGATAAATGGTACGAATACTGTGATTCAAAAAAATCTTCAACAATCTCAGTCTGAGGATCCGGTCGAGGATCCGCTGAGTAATGCGAGGAGCGAGGTTCCTTGGTTTCAATAGATTGTGAGTTCAACAATACATACCTATAGTTTCTTCAAACATTGTTTTAAACTCTCGATTTAAGTTTATTTTGACGATTAATGAAAAATAATGCTTCCCCGGCTCTTTTTCCTGTTTGTCACATTCAATTCAAGGCTTTGGAATGTACGCTCGTTGTAGCGCGTTATTTTAGCGCCTCTCGAAAACTCTTCCAGTGGACGACCGGCCTAAGGCCCGGCGCACACTAGGAGAAAAAAGACGCCGACGCGCGCGTCAGCGTCCGACTCGTGCAGTAAAAACACATAGAACATTATGCGGCCTTTCACATTGGACGCGTACGCGAGAGTCGTCTCTTCCCCGAGAAAAAAGACGCCGTCTCGCGCGTCGGCGTCTTTTTTCTCCTAGTGTGCGTCGGGTCTAAGGGAAACGGCTACAAAATAAAGAACGCTTGCTGCGACGATAATACACTCCGACGATATGACACTCTTCTATGATCAGGATTTGTGTTCGATATTATCCTAACTCCGATGTAAAAGTGCTTAAGAATCCCCTTTCCCCCAAGACGGAAATCTCTAAATCCGTCCCTGTTACCGTATGTACCTACATTATTCCACTAGCGTCTAAAGAAAACTCCCCGTGGGATTCTCGTAGTACACCAAAAAGCCGTTAGTTGTGCTGTGAAATTTTTAGTTTAGGTGTTAAAAGGTTTAGGTTAAGTTTAGGGAATAAAATAAGTTTATTTTCTTCAAAAGATTTCGGGTTGGACTTCATAAAGATAAAAAATAAAAAAATATACGAGAACTCTAATCCTCGGTTTTTAAAAAAAGAAACGGAACACTACACCTCCGTACGAGCTACGGCCTTCTGGTGAACTACGAGAATTAGTTAAAAATAAATAAATAAAATAAATTAAAATAAAACAACCACGGGGAGTTCTCTTTAGACGCTTGTCATTATTCCGACAGAAATTGTTTATTTTCAAGCCCGAAAAGTTACTCCCATTTTAACGTGAATATTAACGTGAATACGTTTTACAGGAGTATAGGGTCCAATTCGGCAGAAGTGGTAAAATGGGTCTCACAGCGCGTGCGCCGCCTAGTGTTGGTGGTGCTGGGTGGAGGGTATTAGGGTCTCAAAACTCAAGCTCAGCTGCCACTTGCCAGCCAAAAAACGTATTCACGCTAAACTCCGTTTTTTTTTTTTTTTTTTTTTTTTTTTTTTTTTTTTTTATTATTACTATTTTTTTTATGTCCTGTCCTTTGTTTACAGGGCTAATGTAGACGCGGTATTTCTAAGCTGTGTTTCCGCGTGGTAGGGAGAAAGGAGAGATTTTTCTAGAATTTCTTCGTTTTTTCTTGGTTTTTTCATAGAAACATATGGTTTTTATACTTTTTGACATCACGACAAACGAACATTCCTAAAAATCTTAAAAATTTCGTGACAGGACAGAAAAGTCTCCGTGTGTACAGGGCTTTACAGAGAAGAAATTGCCGTTTTACGAAGCATCAAAACAAGTAAAACCCACTTCGTGCAACGGGAAAGTATCAGTTTTCAAACATAGCGGTCACTAAGACCGATGTTCCGAGTAAGAGGGGGTTTCGACATGTTCCGGTCTAAGGGTTAAATCAAACAATAGTTACCTAGAGAGCGGTAAACTGACAGCGGCACCGCTTCCACCGCGACGGCGTTGATGGACGTTTTTATTGCTCCTACTTTTAACTATTCGGTAGTATTTTCTTTTAAGATTATAATAGCATCGTTTTTTCGGACAGTATTGATTACAGTTTCGTCACCGTCGAGCGTCCAGGTAGATTTCACTTTTATTGTAAACAAAAAAACGTTCACCGTCACCGTCAAAAACCGCTGATGAACTGCTGCTGTTCATCACCGTCATGAACGGCCGACTCATTCAAATTGGTGCCACTGGCTGTTGACAACTCTCTACTTTCCAGGGCAACTTCTGGCGTGATTTAAAAGGGAATGTTTTCCACCGCAGTATTATGGCACCGCTTTACTAGGAAACCAAAGCTTAAGTGGTCAAATTTTCAGTTCGCTAGCCTCAGTATCACGACGAGATTCAAACGAGTTTGAAATCCAAACAAAGGAATTTGCAATCACTCCTCCTGAAAAATTTATCGGTTTCATTTAAGCCGGTCTTTGCATCTGAGCCAGCGATTATGTAAAAAAAAAAAAAAAAGCTATAACCGACGAGTTTTCAAGATTGTTCTTCATTTCTGATTATAACAGGATTCTGACTACGACAGCCATGTCGAACCTATGGATATACTGAGCCTTCAAACGTAATTTCCATCGGTTTAATCAGCGGTGCTATGGTGAAGAAAGTGGAAAAAGAGCTTGTACCGACAAAGCGTGAGTGAACATGACATGTGCACAATAAAAGCATTGGAGAGAAACAAGAAGAATTACTTTCCTTCTGCTCCTCGTTAGTTGATCATTTCAAAAACTATTTAACGGTCTTGATTACTTTTCCGTTTCTTCCTTCGATCGAATTCAATTTCTTGGCCAATTGACCACTCTATAATAGCAGAGTTCCTTTAAAAATGAAAACAACTGGAGAACTAGGGGGCCAGCTCCTCTATTTCGTGAAAGTAGTACGTTTTTCGTTGAAATGCGTTGTACTTTCGAGGGAAAGGCTATAGTTTCGCCGTATAGAAGAAACAAGTTTTGTCTATACAAACTGCTTCACAATCGTGCCGGAAGAATAATAGATGAACCTATTTGATTACTTTGAGCCTAATTTCGTGAATGTAATTTTCACGTCGAGAAAATAGTAACACAGGATTTAAAAAAGAAAAAAATATATAAACCAGTAGGTATTGCGCTCCTGTCAACTTTTCCTTCTCTTGAAGTTGCTATTTCTCTCTTGTGACGTCAAACCAGACTAACGTGACATGAATGTAAAGAAAGCCTGACTTACTTTGACCTATCAAGCTTTTTTATTTCGCCATTAGGGTTTTTCACCTTTATTCTTCCACAAGAACAAAAGAAAATGTCAACTATTCGCACAATAAGTCCCCCACTCCGCCTCTATGTACTTTCCAACTTATAAAGAAGCGCCAGCACGAGATATAAGGCCCTCCGAGTGAGTTAATCTGAACACGAGCCAAAAAAGGTTACTTTGGCACACGATCAGCAAATTTCAGCGTATCGAGTTCTGCCCAAGGTCCTGAGGCAACCTGTCGATTCAAGGGTTTTATGGGTCGGTACGCACCCTCCTTAATAAATACAGAGCGATATACATAATCCGCGCACCACCGCACCTGTACGGTTCGTGTCTTTTGTGCAATATAGCCCAAACATTTCCAAGGGTTTTCGAATAATTCTAAAGATATACATTTCTTTACTTTATATAAGAGCAATAATTTTAGAGTCCTTTCACTTGGTATTCCTTGCTTTTTGGCCCTGTAACGTGATAACCCAGTAAAAGGGGGATGGACACTTGGACAGTGGATGCACCTCACAAAGGCGGAGATAAGAAAGCAGCTTCCTCCACAGTGCTTTTCGTTTTATTCCAGAACATCAATTTATAGTACACTATCATCTGACTATACATTATGTAAGATGTAATTCAAATTAAAAGTATAAAAAAAAAACAATAAAAAAAGGGTTTTGTTGTCCAAAACGTTTCTTTGATTTATGTGTGGGGTTAGGAACGTGTGATCGCTGATAATACCGTGTTAAAGAATGACCGGAAAAATTGACATTTTCAGCGAATGAAAGTTGAATGCTAAAGTTAGAACGATGAATTTCCTTTTTTTCTCTCTGTCCTATTTTATTTCGAAAAATTTAATATTCACTCAATGTTCCAAACCAAAAATTGAAAAATCCGTCATTGTTTATCCTTTATTCGACCTTTCTATTAGTATATTATTCACGAAAATTCACTCGGTATAACTTCAGCCGCCCAAAATAAAGTTTGTAATCATTCGTCAGAGACTTTCCCCTTTCCTGTCTTCACCCTATATGGCACTCACCGTGGATTTGAAATCTAGGTCATTCACTGTCTGACAACAGGTGGTTTCCGTAGAAAGTTTCTCGGTATTTTAGCTCCTCATTTACTGGATCAATATACCACGAGCTCTTCCATAGTTTATTTCATTGCAGGAAACAAAAATATTGTAATTATGTGTGTGGAGCGGTGCAACGGCTGAGTAGAATAATTTTAATTTTTATTTTTATCTCAGAAAAATGAATAGAACGAATGAATTAATCCACTAATAGCCCATACACATAGACACGATTGAGCGTGAAAACATTTAAGTCTTCTCCTTCCCGACTGTTATCAGTACACCAATAGCCCAAGGGACCGTAATTCCGTAATCGACTCAATTGTTGGCCTTATCAAGACCATAGGATGTGAACCGAGCAGCCATGTGTGTGGTGAAGGCCTGATGGAAACGGGGACTAGACGTCCTCGATGGAATATTATAAATGTCTATATTGGGATTGAGTTCTCTGTATTCGGTAGAGTTAATTTTCTTCTCCTTCTCACGATCTCATCGATTGATTACATTATGTAACTTTATTTAGCCGTGTAGCTAACGTAAAACAAACTCTTTGCTTCTCTCGTTTCAGAGTACTCTTACGTTCCAGAAGAGGCGTCGGAAAATGAAGGAAATCAACCAAAAGCGTGCCACGACGACGGAATTTCGATATTCAGGTTACGGAGTGTCGAAGAGACGGAGGCGGCTCACGACCTACTTGAACTGTCCCGCTCCCTGCCACCACTACCGGCGCCCGGTGTGACGCCTCACTACCCGTCCATCGGTGCCGGCCCACCAGAACCGATATATCAGAGCTCCCAGCCCGTCTACCACTGCTGCGGAACAACAGACATCAGTTATCGAACAACGCAGACGGCGCCGTCACTGTTGCCACCGTTGACGCCGCCCAATTCCGAGTATTCATCAGACGCCGAAAACAACAACCCAAACCCGCAGCACATCGTTCAGACTTATATAAACCCAAGTCAGACCGGCTCAGCTGTTTACACTTACGACGCTCTCCTAGTCACCGACGGTCGGTCGAAAAATAGAAAAGAACGAACAAAACCTCACGGAAAAGTTGCTCCGTTGAGCCCGTCCTCCTCCGATGAGGGCGTCGTCCCTGAACTGGAAGAGAACAACTGTGATAAAGGTGGTCGCTACACGTGTTCTGAATGCGGTAAAAAGTACGCCACATCGTCCAATTTGTCGAGGCATAAACAGACTCACAGAAGTCTCGACTCTCAATCGGCCAAAAAATGTGTTACATGTGGCAAAGCCTACGTCAGTATGCCGGCCCTTGCCATGCACCTGCTCACTCACAAACTTAGTCACGCGTGTGGTATCTGTGGTAAATTATTCTCTCGGCCGTGGCTACTTCAGGGTCATCTGAGATCGCACACGGGTGAAAAGCCCTACGGTTGCGCTCACTGTGGGAAAGCTTTTGCCGACCGCTCAAATCTACGAGCGCACATGCAAACGCATTCGTCTGATAAAAACTACCAGTGCACCCGTTGTAACAAGACATTCGCCCTTAAGTCCTATCTGAACAAACATCTCGAGTCAGCCTGCGTCAAAGAAGAGACAGATCCGCTCGACGTCAAAATTGTTTTTGAGTCAGTTCGCTCGGCCGTGCAGGTTCAGTAGCAGCAAAGGGACTTCTCTGTGATACAGTTCGCAAAGAGAGAAACAACAATGGACAAGTGATATTAGAAAGTTTAAAAAAAACGGACTTGGCTTCATTTAAATTTTAAATTTAATTTTAAAAGAAATTCTCATGGTCCTTGAAATTATTTTAATTTCCATTTCCTATTCAACGCCATGTTTTGTTCTGGGCCGTGGAACGCCCTAAAATTAGGTGCTACAACTCTCAAAGGGTGCGCTTTTTGTTTTTCTATTAGAAAAAGAAAACGGGCTATGAGAAAATTAAATCATTGAGCAAAAACCCAGATTTTATTGTCAAAATCATACACCAATTGAAATAAATTAAAAAAAACTCAGTCATATTATTTAATTATTTTTCATTATTTATTGTCATTATCATTATTGATTATCATATTACTATTTTTTTTCACTACTGTGCATTGCAAAGCCTGCTTTGCACGTTTTGTGAGATGATTGTAATTAAATGATTATATTTTCGTCTTTATTCGAGCAACGATAGTGTAGATACAAATAGGATCAAAATATTCTCGTAAGCTATCCGTTTAATTTTTATAAATGATATATATTTGCAAGAAATGGAACTAAATAAGAAAAAATACAGTTTTGATATTTGTCAATAATGACGTAATCGTTTAGCCTATGCCCTGCTCAAAAAAATACTCGTTGTAATATGCAGAAGTACTCATATTTCTTTAATAATGAAAGTTTGAAAAGAGAGAGAGAGTATTCAAAGATCGTGTGAGTTCAGCATAATATTTCATAGACTGGAGTTGTAATTAATGATATATTTATAGTCATAGGTATTTTTGGATATCACCAGTTTTAATTATAGGGAAATATTCCTACTATCGTATAAAACTAGCTATGGCATTACACATACAATACTCATCCATAATTTCAAATTTTAACAAAAAAAAAAACCTAGTGGTTTGAACAAATAGAAAAGCTTATTTTTATCTCGACCATAAAAAAAAACAAAGTAAAAAAAAAAACAAAAAAAAAAACAATTAAAGGAAAAATAGATAAGAATGTAGGGCCTAAAATTCCTGGCTTTTTTTTAAAGCGGCATCCCAATTTATTTTTTATCTCATTCCTCCCTCATGATTATTGTTTGAATGTAGAATAATTATTTGTACACAGGCTCACAAATGCTTTACAGAAAAAATTAACTACTTTGTAGTTGATTAGTTTAATTTAGTTTATTAATTTTAAAGAAATCGATGTTTTAGCGTCGTCTTGTGATTTTGGTACATTTCCTATGAGTTGTCAAGTTACTTATTATTAATGAATGACCAATTAGCTTATTTATGAGGACATTGCTCGTTTTGATACCCTTAAATAGTTCGATGGATGAAAAGAAACCGTTGCATAATATAACTTTGATAGTATTTGCGTAGCGAAAACTTCAGTAGTTTTGTACGGACATCGCAGTTTTACCAACCAATTCGTTCATCTTTCGTTTCTTTTTAATGTTCCACACTGCCTTTGTTCTTATCGGGGTCGGGCGCGACCTTGAGATGTCGACACTGTTGTTGCAATGCCGCCCTCGCCCGTATTATAACGTCGTACGTGGCAATTAAGAAATCAAGAAAATCTGGGTGCCAAACAATAGGTGCCCGTCTTCGATTGAGGGTGTTTTTATTTCAGATGGTGGATAGCTTGATAAAGTAACTTTCTTGCATAACAGTCAGAACCAAACTGGTTCGCGGATTTCGTTTCATTGGAACTGCACTCATTTTTCCATTGATTTCATTTAATTCATCATAGTTATTATTATTGTCACTTTATTTATTGAAACAAATACACCTAAATCAAACGTGTCAGGCTTTATTTGAAATTACGCGTTTTGTAACTTCAGGTCCCACTGTCTTATTTTATTTTCTCCCTTTAAGAATAGTTTCAGAAGTTATTAATCACTTGTAGGTTTACGTTAAAAGAGATGCGCGTTATATTTCATAAATATAGCTTTGATGGACCAAATCAATATAACACCATAATAATTGTTTGTCAAGAATTTTAATACAAAAAAAAAAAAAATGATGTGTAAGAAGCAGGGAAGGTGTGAAGCCGAATTTTCACTGAGGCAAGTACAAACTTTATGTTTATTAATTTGGTAATTGATAATAACGCTGTGAAACAATACTGAAGTACTTACTTTTTTGTTATTTATTTGACCAAAGAAAAAAAAACATTCAACTATTTATTTAAAGTGTGCGTGATTATAGACATTATTGTAGAAATTTTTCTAGTCATTGAGTGGTGAGGGCATTCAAAACTGTCCAAAAAAAAGCTTGGATGTAAACAAAAAGGAATGCCAAGCTATTGTGCTTTAAGTATAAACGACGAAAAAGGACACATTCCGAGTTGAATTTAGTAAAAAGTGGCAATAAAATAGCAATATACTGTACTGTATTATAATACTACAAGAACTCGTATTTTTTACCTACTCCCACATATTGAATTTCCGCGTAAACCTGAAGAGCGCCTGAACCAATTACAAGTAAGTACATTGAAAAATACTACTAACTGTCCTTTAACACTAAACGAATGACGAGATGTTTTTTTTTTTTGTTTTTTTTTGAATAATTAATTTTCGCTTGAGTGAAAAGTATATAGAAAAACACAGTAGTTTCAATCACTCATTAGAGTAAATTGTTTTTATTTGGGGGCTGATCTATTCAACGTCAATACCGGCATTTTCCTTTAATACATTTAATTAAGAGAAAATCTAGGTGAGTAAGTAATTACAAGTTTCGTTTTGCCTTCGATCTTACAATTAGTTGAATTAATTTAATTATAGACTCAAATATCTTGAAGGATTTATTGTTTGTTTTAATTTTCAAACTTTAGGCCCGTTCCATTATTTCGTGAGTGCTATATCGCACTAGCGTAGATAATAATCTGATTTCAATCAATTATAGTCAATGCCTTCGGGTGACAGACTTTGCTCTCTCCAACAATTTATAAAAAGATCAATGACTATAAAAGAAACACAGTAGTCAGGGACTAGAAAAGTAAATCGACGTTGATCTGAAGAGGGACGAACAGTAATGGGGTGGAAGCAAGGTAAAGAAAAGATACTCAAATTAAATAAAAGGGATTGCTCGGTCAAAGTAATTCTGTCATTGCACATTTTGATTGGCCTAAGGTATAACATTTTCTGAAATCCTCTGAGGATTATGTTTTGATCTTCTTCCTTTATTGAACTTTGTCAATCTCAATTTTGTTGCGTTCAACTCAATTAGATTTTTGAAGAAAGGGATGAGAGAACGAGATCCTTTATTGCTCTTTGAAGCAAAATTGTTTTTTTAGTATTTTATTCAGAGAGTACAGCTACATTGTCTGGATCTCATGGTATCGTTCCCTATTCGATTGGTGATAATCGATGTAAATTAGTGGTTTTCAAAAACCAGTGGTTTTCAACCTTTCCGCAGCCATACCCCTCTTAAACCATGAAAATTCGCTGTGCCCCCCCCCCCCCAACAAGACCCGAAACCATACTAATATTCGATTTTCGTCAATCTAGCATGGCTCGAAGGAGCCTACTAATGGTCTGTCTTCTCACTATGACGCACCGACGTTTTTGGCCACTCGCGCACGTTTTCAAAACGTAAGGGGAGTGATCACGCAATTGAAAAGTCAAAAGTGCAAGGAAGAGCCTCCTTGCACGCGGACCATGGTTGGTCCGCCTTGGAGTCGAGAAAAATTGACCAAAACCAATGGCAAGGCCAAAAGTTTATTTGAAGACTTATAGAGACAACGGCAGCCCCTTTTGGTGCATTTTGATCAGGACCGATGGCCACGGCTGTGATGGAGAGAATATATCCGGACCCAAGGGTGAAACTCAATGGGGCCCTATCACTTGGGTGAATAACAGATTCAGTGCTATACCCTCGCTTCATTCTCGAAAGAAAGACCTGGCCATATAACCACTGTAAAGCTCCAGTCGTGGCCAAACTCCAAAACCACCAAGAAGGCCGCAGCCTTCTTGCAGAATTATCAAATTAGCAAAAAGTGCAGAAAACATTAACCACTAAACAATGTTTTCTTTCACTGCAGTACTTAGTGGCTCCTCTTTTTATTTTCCTTCGTTCCCTTGCTCTTGAGAGGTTCCGCTAATTTTAATTGATTCCTGAGCTTATATCGATAGTTCTCTGATAGACAGTGCCAAAGCGCTGGCCACACCTCTCGAAGACACTGGCGGAGACTCTGGCACGGCAAAGATTCCAATAAACGATGCAGAAACATCTCTAAGCCTCAGTAGCTCCCAGGAATGGGAAGAGGCTACGAACCGAACGTGCTAAAAGAAACGGAAACCAGGGGAGGGGGAAGGAAGAGCAAGAAAGTCCCCAATGGATGGAACCTCTCAAGAGCAAGGGAACGAAGGAAAAGAAGTAGAGGAGCCACCAAGTACTGCAGTATAACTAAAAAAAAAAAAATCACATGATTTACAATTGGATAGTTATAGTTTTAATTATAATTTATTGGATAATTATTCACATGATTCACAATTATACCACATTGTTGGAAAACATTATTGTTAACGTACATTGTTCGCTTTATAAGACACCCGATGTGGCGTACACAGTCGAGGTATCTCGAACATGATAATAGCGACCGCAAGACGCGTTAAATCCAAATGACCACCAACTTCAGAGCCGGAAGAAATGTATTCCTGCAATGGAACCCTCGAGGCGTCCACTGCAGAGCTGACAAACTTAGATTCCTAATTAACAGATAACAGCCACTATAATAGCGGTTCAGCGACTATAGCGGTAATAGTGATTCAGGAGACACACTTCTCGACAAGTAAACGATATGACATCAGGGGGTACTTACTGTACAGTAGAGAAGCCGATATTAGTCGAGGAGGTTGCAGGCACGGCGGAGTCGCGCTGTACATCTGTGATCGACTACAGTCGAAAAACGTCCAAGAGGTGGCCGTCCAGAAAGGTGCACCTATTAAAATGACGATATGTTCGCCCTATTTACCGGATTTGACATGGAGCATGGATGATCTGATTCAATTAATTCGGAGACTTCCAGCTCCACTTGTGCTTATGGGGGATGTGAACGCGCATGACTCGGCATGGGGATCACGATCCAATACAACATCAGAGGGAATACTGTAAAGAATCATTGACGATGCCAACCTTGTCATCCTGAACAATGGAGCAGCAACTCATTTCACGTCAAGCTCTGGATTGTTGCAATAGACATATCCCTATGCAGCTCATCGCTTGCAAGTTCGTTCGAGTGGAGTGGATGTGATGATCTGCACCACTCGTATCACTTCCTGTTGATTGTTACGCATGACTCCTCCCGTCGATGTGGCCCTGAAAGGAGCCCGAGATGGTATATTCGCAAAGCAGACTGGGATAAATACCAAAGCTACAGCAGAGCCTGTGGTATGATAAGGAATCCAGAGGCCGACGTTGCCACATTCACAAGTATTGTAATCGCAGCAGCAAAAGAGTCGATACCCCGCCAGTCATCGAAACCCACGCGGTGACCTGTGCCTTGGTGGACGGACGAAATTAAAGAAGCGAATAGAGAGAAGAAAAGAGCGTTGTACTACTTTAAAAGAAACCCGTCACTCGAAAATCTCATAGACTTCAAGAGGAAACGAGCCAAGAAGCGAAGGCTGAAGTGCGAAGCGAAGACCAAATCATGGGGCGATTACATAAATTCGATAACGTCAACAGAACCGGCAGACGAAGTCTGGAGGAAGATACGATCACTCAAAGGATCGTCGCCAATTTCTTGGCCCTTTGCGATCCGAGAGGCGAATGACGATATTCTGGAGGGGCCTCGCACCGTGGTGAATCGCCTGGCAGACTATTACCATCGAGTGTCTGCCGACGTCCACTATTCAGAGTTATTTCAGAAAGAGAAAATGCGTATCGAAACGGAAAACAACGACTTTGGAACTGACCCCATTGACGGGTATAACTCCCTTTTCACGCCAGTTGAGCTCGAAAAGGCATTAAAGGGTCTTATGACTGGGAAATCCCCTGGTATCGATGACGTCCTGTACTAACCCATCACGCACCTACCACACGCCGCCAAAGAGCCCCTACTCGACCTGTATAACCTGCTATGGAGGACGGGAGTGCATCCAAAAGCGTGAAAACAGGCAGATGGGAACAGGTGATACCCATCCGTAAGCCCGGGAAGGATCCACAGTTGGTTGAGAGCTACCGTCCCATAGCGCTCACATGTAGTCTGGGAAAAATCTTTGAGTCCCTGGTTAATTATAGGCTTATAACATGTTTAGAAAGGCGGGAACTCCTTGACAAGTATCAGTCAGGCTTCCGGAAAGATCGATCCACGATTGACCTATTGCTGTACCTGGAGACTTTCTTGCAAAACGCATTTCTTGAAAGAAGCCACGTAACTGCGGTATTCTTTGACATAAAAAGCGCGTTCGGCGCAGAGAAGCCTTGGAACAATACTGAAGGAATGGGGCTTTGGGGGAAATCTCTACAAGGTGGTGGAAGACTTCCAGCAGGATAGACACTTTAGAGTCAGAATAGGTAACACATTTTCAGACATGAGGTGTCAAGAGAATGGGGTGCCGCAGGGCTCCGTCCTTAGTGTCACCGGATTCCTGATTGCTATGAACAGGTTATTGGGCGGCATGCCCCCCCTCAGTAAAAATGTCGCTCTATGCAGACGAAGTAGCTATATTTGTCGACCAAGTCCAGATTCCAGACGTCCAGATAAAAGGTTGTTCAGGTAGCAATCAACACCCTTGCGGCCAATGCAGTGAAAAACGGTCTGTGTATTTCAGCGCAGGAAACGAAGGCGATTCATTTTTGTCGGCTGAGGAAGCCCCATGACCTTCCATTGTTGACTCTAGAAGGGGAAAACATTGGATATGTCAACAGCCACAAGTTCCTAGGGCTTAGATTTGATAAGGCACTTCGGTGGAAGTAGTACATCTCGGGGCTGAACGAGAGGTGCAAACGAGACTTAAACCTACTAAAGACCCTTGGGAAACATGAATGGAGCTTCGTTCGCCGGACTTGCTGCTAAGGACCTTAGACGTGTCGGCTAGAAAATCGTAGCTTGAAACGACTTGACACTACTTACCAAAGCGGCAGCCCTGGGTGCCTTCAGACTAACACCTGTAGATACGCTGTGTGTTCTATCATCCAGGTTACCCCTGGAGCTACGTCGTCGGCAGCCGTTGCTTCAATACACAGCGTCCCTAAAGTAGAAGCCGCGGCACTTTCTCAGTGATCTGGCACATGGACACATGTTTGAGACATAGTCAAATTTACCAACACGAACCTGCCCCTTCTTTGTCAGGGTCCAGCAGCTTCTGGGCGAGATGGGTTGTGAGCTCTCTGAGCTTTGCTGCCTATATGCGTCGCCTGCGAGCACATAGGAACTGTCGTTACCTGGGTTGAGAAAAGTGACTCTTGCTAGACGCAACGATCGTGACATTAACGAAAATTCACTTGCCTTGGCAGAAAAGAAGTATCCTGGAGCCTTGCACATCTATGCAGTTGGGCACAGATCCGATGCTGGGACATGTAGTATAATATGCTACGTCAGCATGAGCATAATATGCTACGGCAGCATGACGTGCCATGAGCATCGCTCATGGTTCTCTCCGCTGCCCGATGATGCTTCGTAGAATACTGTGGACTTGTACGCGATATTAGGGGCACTGGACTACGCAGTTAATCACGCAAGTTCCCATGCGGTTGTGCTTAGCTGTTCACATGTCCAACTCGAGTTCAACAGTGATAAGCTAGTCCAACGAATAGCGTCAAAAGTAGTAGACTGTGTCAACAACGGAAAAACGATTACCTATTCTATTCGTATCGGCCAGTATGGAGAAACTGGATGAACCAGCGGACGCTGAAGTTAAAGTCTTAGTAGCATCGGCCGTTAACCATCGGCCAAAAACACCTGCTCCGATTCGACTCGTTGATGAGAAACGATGGCTGTTCGAAGTTATCAAAATGTTCGCACAGGTCAACGAGTCTGTTGAAGCAAACAATCAAGATTGTCGGCATAAAGCAGAATAGAGAAACGCACGTGTTAACCAGGAGTGAGGAAGTCATCATAAACAGGTTAAGGTTAGGCCACACCAGGCTGACCCACGGCCTACTATATGACAAGAGAGCGTAGGCCTCTATGCACGAGGTGTGATGAACGAGCTACACACACCGTGCAACACATTCTCGCGGAATGCCCAGTTTGTGGAGTAAACTGGACTAGCCCTAGATTTCAAAACACCGATCTGGGTGACCTGTTGGCACCGGGAAGTCGTTACCTTGGTGAAGTTCTGGAGTTCCTGCGGGAAGCGGGCGTGCATATGTATATTAGAAAAAGAGCTCAAATTACAAACAAATTAAAACAGGAGTAAAGCAGAAGTAGAGACAACGAGTACCTACAAGAACTGTGTAAGCCAGATGACGGACCAATGGCATGGCAGTCGACGCCCTGGGGAGGAGGTTTTAGTGGGTAGGCCCGGACACGGGGAGTCCCACACTCTGTGCGTAACTGGCATTTCCTTCTCCCTCCAAAATAATAATAATAATAAGGAACTGTCGTTACCTGGTTGAGAAAAGTGACTCTTGCTAGACGCAACGATCGTGACATTAACGAAAATTCACTTGCCTTGGCAGAAAAGAAGTATCCTGGAGCCTTGCACATCTATGCAGTTGGGCACAGATCCGATGCTGGGACATGTAGTATAATATGCTACGTCAGCATGAGCATAATATGCTACGGCAGCATGACGTGCCATGAGCATCGCTCATGGTTCTCTCCGCTGCCCGATGATGCTTCGTAGAATACTGTGGACTTGTACGCGATATTAGGGGCACTGGACTACGCAGTTAATCACGCAAGTTCCCATGCGGTTGTGCTTAGCTGTTCACATGTCCAACTCGAGTTCAACAGTGATAAGCTAGTCCAACGAATAGCGTCAAAAGTAGTAGACTGTGTCAACAACGGAAAAACGATTACCTATTCTATTCGTATCGGCCAGTATGGAGAAACTGGATGAACCAGCGGACGCTGAAGTTAAAGTCTTAGTAGCATCGGCCGTTAACCATCGGCCAAAAACACCTGCTCCGATTCGACTCGTTGATGAGAAACGATGGCTGTTCGAAGTTATCAAAATGTTCGCACAGGTCAACGAGTCTGTTGAAGCAAACAATCAAGATTGTCGGCATAAAGCAGAATAGAGAAACGCACGTGTTAACCAGGAGTGAGGAAGTCATCATAAACAGGTTAAGGTTAGGCCACACCAGGCTGACCCACGGCCTACTATATGACAAGAGAGCGTAGGCCTCTATGCACGAGGTGTGATGAACGAGCTACACACACCGTGCAACACATTCTCGCGGAATGCCCAGTTTGTGGAGTAAACTGGACTAGCCCTAGATTTCAAAACACCGATCTGGGTGACCTGTTGGCACCGGGAAGTCGTTACCTTGGTGAAGTTCTGGAGTTCCTGCGGGAAGCGGGCGTGCATATGTATATTAGAAAAAGAGCTCAAATTACAAACAAATTAAAACAGGAGTAAAGCAGAAGTAGAGACAACGAGTACCTACAAGAACTGTGTAAGCCAGATGACGGACCAATGGCATGGCAGTCGACGCCCTGGGGAGGAGGTTTTAGTGGGTAGGCCCGGACACGGGGAGTCCCACACTCTGTGCGTAACTGGCATTTCCTTCTCCCTCCAAAATAATAATAATAATAATAATCATATTTTATTTCCAGCACAACAATTTTGTAAGGCATTGTCAAAAAACTGAATGAATGTCGTCACGCAGCGTTGCCTTTAGAGTGAAGGGCACTGAAGAACTCATCGATCGAGTACGCTCAAAATCGATGATGAGCTGGCGAGTCTGGTGCTTAAATTTGGCCAGCGAGACGCCGGGGTCCTTGAGGGAGGAAGGGAGCGCATTGTGAAGCCCCACACCCACTAGCCCCAGCCGCACTAGTGGAACAGCCAGGTCATTAGCACGACGCGTCGGGTTTTTATGAGAGGCGGAGTTGGGAAGAAACTCAGCCAGGTGAAACCTCACAAAAAACAGAATTCCGAGGATATATGCGCCATACACCGTCAACACCCCCAGCTTTCTGAACGACCCACGGCACGAGTGGCGCGGGAGCAGTCCACACAGAACACGAATGGTTACCTTTTGCAAGCGGAAGATTTTTGCGGTCCCGCGGAATTACCCCAGACAAGAATTCCGTACGTCATTCAGGAGTAAAATAGCCAAAAGAAAACCAGTCGCAGGGACTCCACAGACACGACGTTCTTCAGGTGACGAAGTACGAATGTTGCTCTAGATTGTTGGGAAGAAAGGCGGTCCACATGCTTGTCCCAAGACAGGCGAGAGTCGATGGAGAGCCCAAGAAAATTGAGAACGATTTGCGGCCATTCATGAAAAAATCAAGTCCTAAGTTTTACCGGCATTAAGGACAAGACAGTCAGCAAGTTCCTTCCAGTGACTTCCAGTGAGATTTAATTCTCTTGAATGACATACGCTATCTATTCACACACCTTTAAATCATACGCTCACGACTCGCTGCTCGCGTGTTATCTTATTCTATTCAGAAATGAGCTGGTCACTCTACACGAGTCAACGTACGAACTTGCAAGTTACTATTCAAACGTAGGCCCGAACAACCGGGGAACAAACCTCCGGACGCGGACTCTGCGCGGTTGACCAAACAAACGCAATCGCAGCGCCACGAAATTCGCTATCAAACAAACGCAATCGCAGCAACACGCAATACGCAAGTGGATGCCACCACCTGTGGCCCCTCCCCCGTGCTTCTGCCACTTTCACTGGCGCAGCATACCATACTATAATCCGTACAAATCAAACTGTAGTTGACGTGCTTTACCATTTTCGGCATTATCGGCAAGTGGAGTTTGAAACTCGTAGAGTGAGGTGTAACTGCTCTCTTATCGCGTTCGCCTTTCGTTTGAATAGCTCTCGTTTTATTTATTTCAAATATTGTTGTTCACTTTTTTGGCTGATTATTTGTTATGTTTTATTTATTTATTTCTTCTTAAAATATTCAACCAAGAAGAGTTCGGTCTGAAGAATCGGTCCAATTTTGAAAACTAGCTGTGAGGATGACTGAAGCAAGCGGTGGGCTTAAAGCTCCGCCGCAGACCGGAGACGGTACAAGTGATGTAGAATTAACCGATTTAAGTAATGTATCCCAGCAGATGCAGGTAAACGATTTGTTTTTGTACAATAAGAAAGATTTCGGATTTGTTCTCATCGAAAGTTTGAACTCCGAAAAAAATGGAATTGCTAGGATTCATCCAATGTCAATCGGAAAAATGCTTTTCTCTCAAGATGCGGTTATCTTCCAAAACATAAAGAATATTAAGTCAGTAGGAAGAAACAGGATAAGCATTGTTGAATTGAACAATTACTCGTCTGCTAATAGTCTTGCTTTGCCAAATTCTTTGAAAGAAAACCATTTGAAGGCTTATGTTCCAACGTTCTCTCTACAGAGACATGGAGTTATCATGAGGGTGGACACACAAATTGGAGAAGAAAAAATTTAAAAAGTTATTAAAATCCCTACAGGTGACACTTCCTGTATTAGAAGCACATTAGAAGGCTAAAATGGCGTAATTATGATAGTGACACTAAAGAAGTATCATAATTATGTCCCGACCTATTCCTGAAATCCATACCTGTACATGTATGAAATAATTTCTTATACAACCTTTGGCTGTATGGCTTATGACTGTAAAAGAAAGACTGTAAGAAGGAAAGAAAGTAAGAAGGAAAGAAAGTAGGAAGGAAAGAAAGTAAGAAGGAAAGCAAGTAAGAAGGAAATAAAGTAAGAAGGAAAGAAAGAAAGAAAGAAAGAAAGAAAGCTAAATAAATAGTAATAAAACCATGAAATTAGTTTTAGATGTCAGGAAAAAAACATAGTGAAAATAAATTTGCGTTTACGAACTTTGGGGCCAAATGGGTTAAAGTCAAATTTCTGTTTTTTGAGAAAATATCAATATGTAGTATAAAATTCGGCCACTTTACTTGACTGGCCGCTCTCTTTTTCACTTTTAGCCATGAACAATGGGCGTAGGAAGAGTGGCCAGGGGTGGACACTTGGTCTGTTGTCCTCCACTACCCTCTAAATCAAAGTAGGACAGCTGTTCACCCATAGATACCACCACCAAAAATTAAAAATCATACAGGGTCACTACTAGTGATGGGTTTACACCGGGAAAATAAAATTTCGGGTTTTTTCCCTGGGAAAAAACCGGGAAAAAACCCAATTTGGGAAAATACTGGGTTTTTATCCGTTTTTCACTGAATGTTGCAACAGACTCAGCAAATGAATAATAAACAAACGACTATAGGTATTTATTGCACCCATAGAATCATACAAACTCTCTGTTTGCACAAAAATGGTTAAAATTCTAACCGTTACGGGAGACAAAGCTGAAGCCGAGCCTTGCCACCAAATATCTATTAATTTTTCTATTTGAATTCATCGCCAGAGGTTTCCTCGTTTGATGACGATGATGATGATTCAGATGCCGTTGCATCAGTTTCGTTGGACCTTTGAAAAATGAAGTGTGAATTTGCCTGCCGAACCTGTTTTCGGTATCCCAGCGTCCAAGAAGGTTTGAGGAGTCACTGCTTTCTGTTTTTGCTTCTTCGAAGATTTTGAATTTTCCAATTGTGGGACAGATAGGTCAGTTTTCCGGCTTGATCAGTCGTTAAACGGTTTTTTTTTTTTTTTTTTTTTTTGCTGTTCATTCAAGAAAACGTGCTAAAGGATCTTTCTGTCGCAGCTGATAAAATTCTAACCACAACGGAAGACAAAGTTGAAGTCGAACAAAGTCCTTGCCACCAAACACTTGGCGTGACCGCCGAGGCACTTTCCCACAAAAATGTCTTCCCCCAGAGTCCATCCTTGGAACGATAGTTGGCCAAATCCACCATCGCTTTGTCGACATTAACTTCATCTGTGTGGCAAGCTTATGAATTGTTAATGCCTTCTATTTGCTCGTCTTGCTCAGCAGCGTCCCCTATGATGATGGGCCCAGGAGTGTCGCAGCGTAATGATTACTAATTTTAACGCTGGAGTCCATTCTGTCTTTCAGTTTTCGTAGAATCAGGGACTGTTCATTCTTGGAAAGTGACGACCGAGGTAAATTTTCAGCGAGCTTTAGCTCATTGTGGCGTAATGCGAGATGAATTATCTCTATGGAGCAGATAGAGACTTCTCAGAGTTGAGGGAAAGGTTACAAGAAGCTGCGCGAGGAAAAAAACTCACGCTTCGAGGCTGAATTCTCTAATTTCTGCAGTGATAAGTTCTATTCAAATTGAACTAATAAAAACCCAATTCGGGTGGGAAAATACTTTCTTGGGAAAAAACCGGGTTTTTTCCCAAAAAACGGGAATATTCCCAATGGGTTTTTTCCCTTGACCCATCACTAGTCACTACCGATTTTGTGGGGTTCCTTAGTTCCAAAAATGTTTCAAACTATTCTTCTCGCAATTTTGTTTTCGTTTTGTTTTTCTAACAAATATTTTATTGTGCTGGTGCATAAAGAAACCATTTTCTTGGAGTTCGCACTCTAAAATCGAAGTTCGTGGATTTTTCTCGCCAAAAAGAAACTTTCGTGGGTCTGTCTCATTATAAACTCATTTCGCTCACTAAAATACAAAAAAATGTTTTTTGCAAAAACAACATTGCCAATTATTGGCGTGTGGTGACGTCATTTAAAAAGACCAATTGTTCGGATTTTGCGCACTAAAACAACATTTTCAGCTACAATTTTGCTGATTTCACCCTCTATAAACCATTTCACGGATTTTTACTGTCAAAACCCCATTTTCGCGGTTCTTCCTCGTAGAAAAACCAATTTCACGGTTGTTTAGTGGCTGTAGAATCAATGTCGCAGATGTTTTGTTCCAATAATTGTGTATTTTTCTCACTAGCACTCTCAAAATAATGTATCTGGCTCATCGTCGTCCGGATAACATCAGTTTAATTAATTTATTAATTAAAAATTCCGGCGACAGAAATATTCATTGTATCCAACTCATAACATCTAGATAAGATAAATTTCGGCGTGGTTTACCGATCAGGAGAAACGCCTGGAGTTTCAAGAAACAATGGGCCTGGGTGGGGTTCGGCTTAGCTTATCCCTCTGAGTACGACTCCCAAAGGCGTCTCCGTGGCGCAATTGGCAGCGTGCTGGACTAGTAATCCAGAGGTTGTGGGTTCAAATCCCGCCGGGGAGCCATTTTTTCTCGAAACTCCAATTGTGTTGGGCTATGCCCTTCCATCGTCATCCGGATAACATCAGTTTAATTAATTTATTAATTATTAAATAAAATATCTCGTGATTCACTCGCAGAATAACACAAACATTTCGCTGCCTTTTCATTAACCTCCAAATTTTGCGGGGTACGATGCGTGGTATATAGCACACTAATAAAAACATTTTCGCGAAATCTGGCTCATTAAAACGCACATTTCGAGGGATTTACTCAGAATAGAACCACATTTATGGACCTGAGTTCCTTGAAACGCCAATTTCGTGTGGTTTTCCTAGCAGAATTACTATAAATTCTCAATTTCGTAGGTTTAGGACCTGCTGACAACCAAATTTCACGATGTTACCTTATTGAAATGATCCATTTCACAGATTTGGCTCTCTAAAAAACTATTTTTGAATATTTTTCAAGTGAAGCTGCCCATCGCTACATCAATTCTGTCTATGCCCATGCTGTGAACTAGACATTTTTCCACTTTTACCAATGAATTAGAGTTTTTGCTCATTTTTATTCTTGAATTAGCTGCTTTCTAAATTTTACCCGCGATTTGGCGTTTTCTCAATCTTAACTGTGAATGGACATAATTTCACAGTTTGTGCTTCTCACACAATTCAGTCGTTCGATACAAGTCTTCCTCGATTTTAACCTAGATCTAGTGATTTATTTCGCATTTGCCATGAATTAGCACTTTATGTCAGCAACTACGTGGCCGTTGAAACGCGAATTTCATCAATTTCCGCAGTGAATGAGCGCCCTATCTTCATTTTAGCCACGAATTAGTGCTTTGTATCGGTTTTAGTCCCCTGGAATTATTTCTGATTTTTTAATTATTTAATAATTTTTTTTTATTGTATTTATTATTCTATTTATTATTCTATTATTTCTTTTTTAAAATTATTCAATTTATTAATTAAATTAAAAGACCCTTTCCACGGACAATTCTGGGATTACTCCCCCTCACCGCTCTACACTAGTCACAACTGTGAATTCGAGGGAGTGGAGAGGCTTAAATTATAGAAATTAAACTTCAAATTAAGTACTTACTATTTTTTACTTGTTTTGAGTTCCGAGAAAAAATTTCTCCCAAGGTGGGTTTCGAACCCACGACCTGCTAGTTTCGCTGCTATAGCACCATCTGAGCTATCCCCGGAGACCACGCAAAGAGCGAATTCACCCATTTATTTTTAATTATTTCTGATCGGAATCTCTGATTTATCATTTGAGTGCTATACCTTCGTTTTATCCACAAATAAGTGTTTTTCGAAATGGACCATTTTCCAACATGAAATCTGCTATTTTGGCTATGAAAGCTTGTGGTACGTGGTATATTCAAATCAAAGATTAAAACTGGCAGGATTTTGAACTTTATTCCCGCTTCAAAGTGACGTCACTGCACTGTAAAAAGAACTAGGTGGTAAATGTTTTCTCCGTTGTTATGAAGCATTTTTTAAAAAATATTGAACGTTATTTTGTGGCTAGTTTAAGGCCCGGTGCAAATTGAAGCCAGCCCACTCACAGCCACTAAAAATAAACCACGCGTCGTTCATTCTGTAAAGCAAATAATTGAATTCCACGACGCAAATTTGTCCCACTCCATTCCCAGCGTAATTCTTGCGTGGGTTCACTTGGGAGGATTTGTCTTCGCAACACAGATTAGTGGGTCGTGGTGAAGACGTGGTTGAGGAGCTTCTATATTCTCTAAAGAGAGCTTTTTTGGGGGCTAAACGGAGTCATGATTCTAAAGCGTGTTCAAGTGTCCAGGGCTGGTCGAGGGCTCATGGGGGGACGGGTCCGAAGGGTTATTGACTGGTGTTAGTGAGGAATTGTGGACAGGGGGGTCCACTCATTTCTCTTTATGAAGTCCTTTTTCCTTTCCATTTCAGCTCTATTTACGGTTCATTTTCAACCAATTTTAATGAATTGAATGAAACAAATATAAACAGTAATTAGATAAAATGAAAAAGTGGAAGCTTGAAAAGTTCAAACTAATTAATCAGCACTATTTAGATAAGGTATTTCAAACGAAAATCGTTGGTCCATGTTCTACACCAATCCATTTTGACATGCACACACCTTATAACATCCATTACATTTACATTATAATAAAGCAAGTGCTATGAAAATAAAAAGCTTGGTAAGAAACTTTTCATGTTTACATCATGACATGACATACAGAACAACCGGTTTCAAAAGAGGTTATTTGGTTTCAAGTTGAATGAGTGTGATCAATATTTTTATTTTTATGGTTTTGACTTTTTTCTTCTTCTACTTCTCCGTTTCCTGAGCTTTCGCATTCTTGTGCTGAAGACGTCATTAGAGAATTTTTTGGGTTTTTTCTCAATTTGAAATCATAGACATGTGACGAATGGATGGGGTGTCAATTCTTTCGAATGGTGATCACCTAGATTACAACGCTATCCAGCGTCCAGGGGGGTAATTGCTATTTCACTAAATTGATCCTTGTAGTCAATCACCGAATTCGCTTACTGCCCCAAATATTTTCACAAAGCCCAAAAAGTACCTTGGAAAATATCGTTGCCTTGGTGAATTTTTTTTACTTTTTGTTTCTCCAATAGTCCGGGAGCCCATCGCATGAAAAATCCGGGTCATTTGTTCGTGTCTGGCACCTGCACAGGACGTTTTTTAAGGTCCAGCAGATGACACTTTAAAGATGACCAGACATTTTCTGAGGGACAGGGTCCCACAATGAAGTGTGCTGGTGATGAAACTCTCATAGTTGGTCATGTACCAGATAGTCCATCGAATAATCATGAGTTATAACAACATAATTATAGCTATACAATATTTGTACATCGCATTAGTAATTATGTACAGCTTTACATACAAGTCCTGACCGTGAGTGACGAAAATTCGTTGGAATCTTGCATCGCCAATAATCCACGAAGTTTTATTTATTTTTTTTGCTAAAACTTCTGCAACCTATAGTTTCAAGATAAGGGTAGATAAACCGCATGAAGACCCTTTCTCCGCTTTTTTTTTGCTTTGATGATGGTGGGGTTTGTTTAAAACTGAAGTTGCGAATAAAGTTTTTGGTGGTGAAGGGAAGGAGGGACAAAGCCGATACTGGTACGTTGGAACTTTTTTAATACTATCTATCGATTATCCACTTCTTTTCTGGCATCTCCCCTCTTGCTATTCCATGATAGTCTGCGTAGAGAGCCTCCTTTATTGACAGTGCTTTTTATAAACAAGGCTTTAATTACATGATGTCGTAACTTGACAGGTCAAGTCACGCGATTCACGCTCGTCTCATGAGGCTGATAAACAATTAAATGAAACGGAACTTTTTTACAAGTCTCTTCAATATTAATGTGCTAACGCCCGGGATCAAGATTCCTAAAAATAATGTTGCGTTGGGGATTGTTTCGCAATATCAGTGAGTTCGTACGAACAAGATCGTGGACGAAATGTGATGGAAATGGCCTGCACGATGTACATTTAGGTGTACCATAGTGAAGGGGTGCAATGCGAGGGCATCTCTACTGCGGAGCAGGGCCAGCTTTGGACGAGGCTCGTCCTGAATGTTCCAGGCACCAACCGGAGGTAATAATTTAATACTGTTTTCAAAACCTTCAGTTGGGTTTTTCGGGCTGGTCCGTCAATCGGGGCTCCATAGCCCAGTTTCGACCTGACCAGGGCATCAACGAGCCTTATGAGTATACGTCGTCTTGTTGTCATATACTCAATTCAGTTCAACTGAACAAATTGTTGTAGCTAACTATGCAAATTAGTTCTTCCACGCCTTTGTATGATAGAATAACCGCAAATCAAGTTGTTCGCTTTATAGACATTTTGGACTTTACCTATCATGATCTAAATCCTTTCTAAAGCCTTGAGTGATAGAGTGCAATGCAAGGACAGAGGAAATTAGGTCAAGTGGCGTGTAGACTAGGTTCAAAGGATACAGTTTTATAAAATTAACTTTTAAGGCCGCTCACTAAAGCTGAAACGACGCCTTATATGATTAAATTTTAGGTGAAAAAAATAAATAAAAAACTTCAGGAAGCCTCTCGTGATTTTACGAGAAGGAAGGGATTTGTGTTAGGTGCATTTTGTTGATCCCCTTAAGTTTCAACTTCTCCTCTCCTTGACCCTTCTTCCCTAAGGAAGATTGATTGCATAGTAAAAGTTTGTCCGGTCTTTCCTCCCCTGCAAGTGGCTTAGAAAAGTGGTTATCTGCTGCTATAAGACTACACAATAACAAAGAAGTTCCAGTTTTGTCCTTGGAAAAGAAGGAAGGAGCAAACGGTAATTTGTTGAATGAGAAGATGTCTAAAAGCACTCTTTTAAGAACGTAGAAGGAAAAACGATGAAAGAACGGAGAAAACGAACTCCTAAAGTAAAATCCAAGGATGAATTTATTACACTAGACGTCTTTTCTTGAATTTATGCCTCAAAACATCTTCAAAACAAGCGGTTTAATCAATAATATTTTCTGATCTTAGAAAAATGATTCTGAAAACGGCATTGTTATTCCACGCGCGCTTCTACACATACAGGTTTGCCCAATCAACAAGAAGTAAACAAGTCTGAGGTTCTATCAAGGGGCAAACCCAAGGAGAACGATTAACATAATGGAGGAAGTCTGGTACGGTGACGTCCTATGAAAACATAATATGACCAAACGGTTCCAATAAAATTGAGAAGGCGTTCTAATGTGCTAATTTTGGGGCAAGTACACAGAAAAATGTCGGAAAAAGCGGTAATTCATAGTGAAAAACGAAAAGAACACTAATTTGAGGTTACAACTGGGGAAAAATATCAATATGCGACGATAGTGGAGAAAAAGCGCTAAATTGCAGCAATGCGGCTATAAAATTGAGAAAAAGCTGCAGTCCATCACTCAGCAGACTCAACTATTATTTTTATAAACGCTCAGTCGTAGTTTCTCAATTAAATAACGGGACTAAAATTGAGAAAAATGGCTTATTCGCGGCTAAAGCTGAAAAAATCGGCCAATTTATGCCTAAAATTGAAGTAAAACGCTCATAATTCACAGCTAGCACGGAGAAAGATGCTATTTCGTGGATCATGATTTCAGAAAACACGCTAATTCGCAGCTAAAAATTAAGAAGCAATTTGCTAAAATTTTAAGAAATAGTGCTAGTAATTCGCGGCAAAAATAAAGAAAAAGCGCTAATGTGATGCTAAAATTGATAAAACGATAATTCATGGATACATGTGATAAAATCATAAAAACAGCTTATTCACGGATAAAACTGAGACAAACTGCTAACTCCGGCCTAAAATTAATATGTTATAACGCTCATTCACAGCTAAAATGGACACAAAAGAACGAGTAAATTGGATTTATGGTAGAACGTGGAATCCCTTCCAAAATAAAATCCTAGATCCACCACTGGCCGCGCCCCAGTTTGGTTTTTTTCTCAATTGGACTTCAAAGGCTGAACAAACAAACATTTTGGCTATGCAACTGATGAGATGACTCCAAACAATCGAGTCTCGGTTCATTTTGTTTTGCAATTGGCCCGGGAAAAGACGCGCTGATGCTCAATTTGGCCATTTTTGAAGCACGAATGGTACAAGTTTTACCATATCCCCCCCCCTCCAGGGGTTGAATGGTCCTCCCAGCTATTTTCAGGGCGGGATTATTAGACAGTCAAACAATTTTATAGCGCGACAGTAGTCAGTTTATCCTGTCCTTAGAGTGCGTGTCACCAATAAGTCGTTACGGTGTGAAGACGGACGATGTTCGGAGTACAAACGTCAGTGGTCCCGCTTGTCGTTGTAAGGCACAAATAACTAAATTTGGTCATTTTTTCGGTGAAAATAGCTATTTTGAAGGCACGAATCGTCATTAACACCATCTGTAGGGCGTAAATGTTCAGTTTGGCCATTTTTAGAACGTGAATTGCAGTACTGGTTTACCATTTTGAGGGTGCGAGTAGCTAGATGTTCTATTTTTGGACACGAATCGAAAAATGCATACTTTTAAAGGCGTGCATGGCTTATTTTGGCAATTTTTGATGCTGGAATGGTCGATTTTGTCATAATCAAGACAGGAATCATCTAAGTAGACCTTTTCAAGGCGTGAATCATCGGATTAACAATTTCAATGCGTCAATATCCAGTTTGGTCATTTCTAAGGCGTAAACTGTCACTATGGTCGTTTCTTGAATAGCCTGTGTGTTTTTTGTAGGGCATGAGTAATCAGTTTTGACATTTTAGGCTCCGAAAATGGTCAGTTTTGCAATTTTTAGAAAGGGAATAGCCAGTTTAGCCTTTTTCCGAGCGCCAATTGTCAGATTTGGTCATTTTTCAGGGCAGGAATCGTCTGTTTTGGTATTTTCAAGGCTTGAATCGACAGTTCAGCTATTTTAAGGACATTATGGAGTCAGCTTAATTATTGCTAATAGCCCGTTAAGCCAAAATGAACGATTAGACTGTTATTGTGGGAATCACCAATTTGGGTATTAACCTTAAGCCATTTTCAAGGCACAAATCGTCCTGCAGTCCATCAATTTTAGGGCGCCAATAGTCCGGCAATCCAAAGATGCCAATGGTCAGTATTGACTATTTTTGGGCACTTTTTGGCGCGCGAATGGTTGATTTAGCAATTTGTTTTGGTTATTTTAAGAGCGGAAACAGCTAACTTTTCTATTTTTGACGTGAACCGTCAGTTTTTTGCCTTTGCGATTATTGTCAGTTTTTCGATTAATGGTGGTTTAGCTATAATTAGGCAGCGAATGGCTGTCATTTTAAGTAGAGCGAAGTACACAATTTATCAAGACCTCCATTTAGCAAATCCTAAATCCACGTCTCCCTACTTGCCTTGTATAAGTATTACAAAATATCAAAACAATGCGACACCTTGCTTGATTAAATTGTCAAATTTATGATAAAATTTAGATTATATTTAAAAATTGAGGAGGTAGGTATTGCGATCAAAGAGGCAGAACTTCTTGACAATTTCATATTAAAGACTACATGAGCCGGTTTTCTTTGTATTTTAATATTAGACTCCCTTTTTTCATCAAGCTGTCGTCGTGTAATTTCACTATAAGCTAGAAATAATCTCAAGCCTCCACCCTACTCGAAACTTCAAATTGAGATCAATATAAAGGTGTGCGGCCTCCATATTTCCTTCAAGGGATCTTCCTCATGATTAAAGAGCTTGAATCTGGTTAAGTTTTTCAATAAAAGTGACGTTCATTCACCTAGCTCTCACATTTGTTTTTTAACAAAAGTCAAGCTGCTGTGTGGGAATCCTAAAACATCAACTTCAGTATAAAGTTAATTTTACCCCTTTCCCATCACCGTTTCACACTGCGGCTCTGTTGGAAAACTTGACTAGTTTCGAACAAATATGCAAAATACGGTTGTTCAAATCTCTCAAAAGCTTCAAATCCCGAGGAATGAGAGTTTATCGTCGATCCCCTTACTCGGAATTTTCCAGCACAAGTATAGTTTACACGCTAACATTTTGAAACGACTCAATTCATTGTATCGAAGCTTTTTATTGCAGCTTCAAATGGTGGATGGGAGGGATGAGAAGGGTTTATAGGGCAATCTTTGAGTTTCTGTTGAGTGCACGCTTGTTTGACTATTGCGTCGGGAACATTTTTCTCTCCAAGCGAGTACTAAACTTGATCTTTCTGGGCCACTGTTTTACCGCGTGCTTCGTGCTTTGCCTGGGGGATACACAGTTGTGTTTTCTTGGATAGCTTTATATTCACTAACTAAATTGACGATGTCGTCGAGTGCGATGGAAAAAGTTGCTTCATCAAGGCCTTCTTGTGTGTACCAGTGAACGAAAGCTCGGCTCAGTAGCATTTTTCTGTATTTTTTGCTGATTGTTGTCCAGACGTTTTTCATTGAAGTCGTATTACTTAAAAGGCACAATGCACGACGGGAATGGGTCATGTCGCTATTAAAGTGTGACGGTGCCTTGTTATTCAATGCAACCTTGAATCCAGTTGGTGACCAATCAGCGAATTGAATAAACTTTTTTTTCTTTAAATTTGCGATGGCTAAATTCACGTCTTGCAGAACAATATCCCCTCGATAGAGCAGGCAGCATGAAATGAACAAGCCTTCATGTTGACCGCAGTCAAGCATACAACTAGACGGATCGAAGCACTCACTCGTTATGTCGACGGCGGTAAATTTTTCGTGACTTGTTGCCTTGGCACTTACAATTGGTGCGTAACTCATTATAGGAAAATGAATTCGTGAATAGGGGATGAGATTTGTTTGAAAATCAGTGAAGTTTGCATTTAAGAGTCCACTGAATCGTATGCTCGATGTTATCGAACTGACTTGCTGAGCGAGTAGTTTATTCAAACTTGTGTAATTCGGAGCTTCAATTTTCAATTTGGCCTCACAGCTATTATAAAGCGACTTATTGTCAGCCAGAAAGACGCAATTTAAAGCCTCCATCGTCTTGTGGGTAGCAAGAACAGTATTATACGGTTCCACCATTGCATTTGACATCTTTACACATTTAATTCACTATAGAAAATAAAAGAAAAATTAAAGTATTTGTGGGTTACTCTGTTACTCGAAGCGACGGGAAAATAGCAACTCCGATGTTGGGAACTTTAGAGAATTGGTCTGAAAGTTGTTCAGCAAGATTTGAGAAAAAACCAGACCCCGTCCCACCACTGAACGAGAAACTGTAGAAAAGCCCTTGTAAATTATCACACTCCTCGGTGATTCGCAATATCGAGTCCATTGATTTGTCGAGCAAAACTTTCATTTGAAAATAGCCCCGAGCGAAATTGTGAGCCGCGTCTTCTATTTCCGTAACGAACCATTTGGGATTGTATAGATGCTTAGCGGCGCTCGATATGATGGTGTCTGTGAACGTTTTAGTTATTGAAGATATATATATATATATTTTTTAAATATTGATTAAGTTTCTCACCGACTGCTGTACGCTCGCTGTCAATAAAAACAGCGCGAGGTGAGTATTTTCCCGGTCTAATGGGCGACTCGCTAAAAAAACAGCTCAGCGCGTCATCCTTGTCGTTACGTACTCCGCAATGTCTCTTTCCGATTTCATCCAGCTCATGTTCCAGGCAGTACAATTGCCAGCATGTGTTTCCTGTCTGTATACCGGCTTGGCCAACGTGGATTGAAACAAAGTCCCTTGGCTGTTTATGACGAATGACAAACTTGTAATAGAGAGACGGCTCGTTTCTCTATACGCTTAGCACGCTTACCATATTACTTCCCTATTATTTCCCCTTTTGTTTACACACAATTTTTGATTCAGATCCAATTTCATCGTTCCATATTTCGAGTAAATGAAATTATTAGCATGGACACATGACAAATGGAGGAGGTGGAGTAGTAAAATGCACAAAGTCTTGTGTAATTAATAACTATATGCACTCAGCATGATATTCAGGCTAAAATAAAAAAAGCTTCCATTCAGGAGAACCTTGGGATTTTTAATAATTAATTTCATTACATAGGCATTCTATGGGCGTGAAGCGCTATTATATTTTGAAACAAAAATCTTGTACAACTTTTTTTATCTATACATACAATAATAAATACGTTATAAATTGAGAAGCCCCGATTGGCTGCCTTGTGCCAAGGTGGTGGTGGGGATGAAAAAATTGAAACGAGGACATGGTTTTAAAATTATTTTGCCCTTGCTTACAGGTCGATTCATCAATACTAATTTCCTTTAATCCATCATCCTTTGGACATTTTATTAAAGGCAATGAAAAGAAGTTTTTTTTCTTATCAAGAGTACAATGTTTCGCCTCTCCCTTCATTTTATATATCCCTATATTTATATTTTCCTCCAACAAAATATTTGTTTAAGATTATTCTTCAGTTATAACCATGTTGAAACGACGGTTACTGGATATAAGGTGCCCCGGCAGTGAACAACAAAACCTGATGCATGGAACAATAAGAAATCAGTCATTTCCGCATGGATTTTTTTGCGTGTGTAGAGTTGAAAAAAAAAGAAAAAGAAAAAAAAGAGCTCCACCACAGAGTACTAGCTGTGTATTTAATCCAAGTTTGATTCCAAAGAGGCTCATTTTCCTGAAAACAACAGGTCTGTTCCAAACAACTTGTTCGAAACAGGGTTGCCATGGGGCCATCCAATAAAATGTAATCAACATAAATTCTATTGGCTGGCCGCATTGCGGCTCTGCTCCGAACGTGTTCCAATGCACCTTGCTGGAACAGATCTAATGCATCTCGTCAAATTTGTCGTGACAAAGGTATTTCCCACAACAACGATTCCGACGTTGTCATCTTCAAAATAATTTAATTAATCATGATCGTCGAAGGATTGCCAAAGGCCTACGAGTATATAATATCGACATCGCGACATATAAAAACTCAACCCCTTTCTTCAAATCATTGACATCTCGATTCTTCAAAATAAAATTTCATTCTTAAACAAAAAAATAACAATAATACAAATTTACATTTTCTTTTTTTTTTTTTTTTTTAATTTGGCATTAGTTAGAAAACCTTAGCCAGAGGTGTTTTATGGGTTTAAACTACAAGGTGACTGTCTTTTAAAAAATCATGCAGGAGTTTGTAGACTGATGGGCAACTTGATTCTAAAATAGTTAAATAATTAAATGGACAGCAGAGGAGACTTGGAAGTCTGCTGAAAAACATATTTCGAGATCCTTCGTACTGTCTGCAGACCATCACTGCGTGCTCCAGCGTCCCCGGTTCCTGACATGTCGGACATTCAGAAGCTGTCGTTAAATTCAATTTAAATAAATAATGCTGACAAAGACCATGATTAGTTCTCAGCCTACATATACTTTTTACTCCGTCCTTGGATAGAGAACTTTCAGAGAACCAAGTTTTATTTAAAACACGAGGGAATATTTGTTTATAAAATGCACCCTTATTTGAGGACACATAAGTCTGATTCCAATCTTCAAGATGGATGGGAGTAATTTTTTTGAATAAATCAAAATAAGGGAATGTTTAGTTCAATTTTACAGCCGAAGAATCGGTATGGGCGGTTTTGGCTAATATGTCTGAATTTGAATTGCCCGTTACACCCCTGTGAGCCGGAATCCACATTAGAGATACCGATTTATTTTCCTCCTTTATATCAAACAATAATTTAATTATTTCTATCATAGTCTTGTGAGTTTTCGACGACATTTTAATGTTTTCAAATGTACTAACTACGCTTTTGCTGTCACACAAGATTAATAATTTATTGTGATTTATTGCCTCAACGTAATATTTAATAGCTTCAAATATGGCCACCAGTTCAGCCATGAAAACAGAGGTGTTGGGATCTAGTAAAAATTGTTTACGACATTGAGTTCTTGGGTCGTAAATTGCACAGGATACTCCCAAATTCGATGCAGAACCATCTGTGAAAATCTGATAATGGTCAGGATATTATAACGTAATTTGTGATTCGGGCACGATGAAGGTGGGGGTACATGGCAAAAGAGAGCCACTGAAATAATTTACTTCGATATCCAACCCATTCTGTAGGAACCACGAAAAAATTGGCCCTGGTATATTAAACATGGGAAGAGAACTATCCGAGTGAATCGAATGGCTGATTTTATTCGTTCGCCGGAAACTGATGGTCAACAAAGGGGATTTCTTTTTACTCCAATAAGAGGTGGTTAAATCAATTAGATTCAACTCTGATATTTTAGCAAACAATGATGGGTAAAGGCCTTTAATTTTCAGCACCATCTTATCTGCCAAAATCGATCGTCTAATTCCAAGTGGAAACTCTCCAGCTTCACTCAACAGTACGCCTACAGGGGTTGACTTGAGTAGCCCAAGGCAGAGTCGAGTACACCGAAATTGAACCACATCTAGTTTACGCAAATGGGTATGAGCTGCATTGTCATAGAATATCGCTCCATAATCAAAAATAGACGAACGGTTGTACGATAGAAAGTCAACATTGTGGCAGGATCAGCACCCCACCTGTGATTGCAAACCATACGCATCACATTTATGTATTTCTCTGCCTTTGTTACGATATTGTTAATGTGATTTGACCAATTTAGCTTACGATCTAGATAAATTCCTAAAAATTTAACTTCAGAGTCAACAGGAAGCAGAAGGCCATCCATAGTAATGCTTGTTGGGAGAGGGAATGATCTGGAGCGTGAGAAAGGGATTACAGTCGATTTAGAAGGTGAAATATCAAGGCCTAAGTTAATCAAAAAGGACCGAAGGGCTTTAAGTCCTTCTTCGAGAATTGGCAATGCTATTGTGGGTGACGAGGCTACCACGTAGAGGCACACGTCGTCAGCGTATCGTAGAATACGCACACCTGGAGGTAAGAATTTCTCTATCGCGTACACATAAATGGCGTATAATAGTGGGCTTAGAATACCTCCTTGTGGCAAACCAAGTTGAGCTATGCAAGGACCTAGCATTTTGTCATTTACGAGTAATTGAATGATCCGGTTGTTCGTTAACGGCACCACTCACAGCACTGTCTCAACACACCAAAGAACTTTCACATAAACTAGATCTAAACAACCCAAAAATTTTACACCAAGAAATCAACACACACAACAGAAAATTTCTAGAAATGGTAGAAATTAGAAAACACAACACGATGAACTACAAAAGAGACTTGGACAACTTATCCAAGATTTACACACCTATCATCACCTCAGATACACCTTAAAAACCTTCAAAATCAAAAAAACATAAAACCACATGTCATTACAAACAAAAGTAAAAAAAAAAAGCCTGAGGACGCCGAGGATCCCTCGACGAAACGTCGCTGACAACGAAAACGCCGGCAGGATCGGTCAAAAAAATTAAAAACCAAATTTTATTATGTTCGAGCCAGTATTCAAGCCAGTGCTTGAGCACTCTTTCGAATGTTTTCAAGACGCAAGATGACAAGGAAATAGGTCTACACGACTCCACAACATTTGGTGTTTTGCCTGGTTTAAGTATGGGTGTGACACAATAGTTTTTCCAGTCAGGAGGAATTTCACCTGTTTCTATGGCTTCATTGAAAGTATGTATCATAGTAAGTTTAGACGAGACAGGTAAATTTTTAATTATAGGGTAATCAATGTTATCCATGCCTGGTGCCGTATTAATAGTATTGGAAATCACGCAATCCAATTAAGTAATGGTGACATTTCTAATTAACATATTTGACATTTTTGGGGTTCTAGGGCTATCAAAACTTATCTGTGGCGATACCATATCGGGAGTGAGTTTTTGTAAAAATTCTTCACACCAGTCACCAGGCGTGATAGAGTTCTGTGCTAGAGCTGGATTCTTTAGTTTTCTGATTTTGGACCATATTTCTTTAATGGGGGTACTTTTATTTAAGCTATCACAATACTCTCGCCAGGCTTTACGTTTAGCTCTTTTATATACTTGTTTAGCACGAGCACTTCGATTCTTGTAAGTTAAATAAGTCGTTAAGTTGGGAACTTGTTTGTAATCATTATAAGCTCTCGCTCTCTCTTTCGTGACGTGCAAACATTCTTGATTCCACTGTAACGGGGGGGATTTTTGGGGCTTTTTTGGGGGTCGTTACAGGGGAGACAGGACAAAATAATGAAAACACGAGTTAACGCTCTAACTTTATTAACTTAACTAACAATCAAAAACCTCTTAGAACTTGTTAACTACCGGGGGGGGGGGGCACAATGAAACTGAGGGAACTAACAGAGCGGCCGAGGCACACTCGAGCCGGGCGGCTGGCGATCGACCCTTTCATTTCGGCGCTTCGTCCACCTGGAAAACTCGGGATTGGGTAGGAGGGGAATTTAACCGGGTCGCCTATTGCGACACTTGCCGTGCCGTTCAAGTGAGCTTTGGACTCCTTGCTCAGCCCTCTGTCCCATGCCGTAATGTTAGGCAACATCGGGACCGGCAACCTTTGTCTCCCTTGCGTAGCGCACGTTACATCCACCCCCTATCGTCCGGAGCCAGCGTCCTCGCTGGCTGACTGGCCTCCGTCGTGTCGGACGGGGTGACGGTTGGTGGGGGGGAGGTCTCATTCGCTGGCGGGTGTTCGGGCCGGTCCTCCTTGGCATCGGTCTCAGTTTGGGTTCGGCGAGATGGGCTGAGCTGGCTCGTGATCGGGTCCCCGGCAAGTGTAGGCAGGGGAGGATCGGGTAGTGGTGCTTGGAATGGGAGGGGGGGGTTAGAGGTTTAAATTTAGATGGATGTCTTCCAGTGCGGTAGAAGTAGCCGAGAAAGGTCGGCCGCCCGGGACTCCATTGTTTAAATAAGTACATTAGTGTGTATATAAATACATAAAATAAAATGGGTACCTGTACATTAAATAAGCTAATAGTATTTACATATAATAGTGTCTCTAGTATACATATATGTCCTTTTCTTAGACCTAATTTTATTTACAAAATTAACCATTAACTAAATATAGGGTTTAACTAACTTTAATTTAACTAACTTATACTAATATAATTATATGTCCTACTAACTAAGCTAGCCTAGTCTTACGATTAATTAGCCTAACAACGTCACTTTCGTATGGGCTTAACTTAGCCTTGTCTTTCACTGGCCCCTCCGGAACTGGGCAACACCACTATTTGTCCCGCACTGGTTGGGGCTTGGAATCGTTTGATGGTCCAGGCGGCGATAATCGCTACCATGACTCCGAGTCCCACCAGCCCCCCTGCACCGGCATAAGCCGCGTGCGTGAGGTGGCGCAACCGTCCGTGTTGTTGGAGCTCCCGGATCGCGGTCTTCAAGGTTCACCGTATACGTTTTGGGGTCGGGTGCCCGTTGGCCTTGCCTCTGCTGTTTGCCAGGTGGTGGGGTCTGGCGCCCCTGGTGAGTGCATGGGGGGGTCGTGTGGATGTTTGCTTGGGGTTTTGTGGTCGGGTTGGTACTCTCCTTGGGACATTGCTTTGATGGGGGGGGGGGTATTGTAAGGGACATGAGGGGTCGTGGTTCCGGGTTCCTGGTCAGAGGGCCGGCGTTGTTTGTCGCTGGTGAGCCCGTAGGGATGGTTGGGAGGGGGTGTCTCCAAGGGCACGCGGCTGCGATGTGTGTCTTCCTTTGGCAAATCTGACACTCCGGGCGGTTATTTAAGGCGCAATCTTGGGCTATGTGCCCGGGGTTGTGACAGCGGTAGCATAATGGGCCACTGGGCACGGCGCTGCTGTTCTTCCGTTGTGGTCTCGGGCTGCCCTGCGGGTATCCTTGAGAGCTCCTCGGAGTTGTTTCCTGGAGGTGAGGTAGCGGGGGAAGTCGTTCGGAGTCTGCGGCCCAATGTACTCGTGCCGTCGTGGGTGGTGGGTTGAGAAGCAAGTCGCCTTCCTCTATTTCCATGGCGTACTGCTTGGCCTGGTCAAATGTGTGCACCCTCTGCGCCACCACCTTCTCGGCTAAGGAACGGCGGAGGCCGCGGATGAAATAAGACAGGGCGATGGCATCCGTCAGTTCCGCCAATCTGAGTGCTTTACAAAAGCGCAGGATGAAGGCCCCCACCGACTCGTCTTCTCCCTGTCGGACATTCACTAGTTGGATCAGGGCGGTTGAAGGGTTGACTCTCTCGAAGCGGTTTCGAAGGACGATGCGGAGCTGGGAGAAAGTGTGGATCGGTGGACCCGAATGTTCATATTTCATGAAGTCTCTGGCCGGCCCTACGAGTTTTTGGAGCGCTGTCTTCACCCAGAGCATTTCTTCGCCGTCAGACAGTTCCGCCCGCCATTGGCATTGGTCGACGAAGTCGTCCACGCTGGTTTTGGGGTCGCCGGAGTAGGTGGGCATGTCGCGGGCGGCGAACAGAACGTGGTGGCCAAGGCTACAGGTAGTCTGGTCCCGGTATGTCGAGCTATGGTTAGGCTGACTAACGGGGAACGTGTCCGAGAAGCGCACCCGCGCCGGCGCTCTATGGTGGGGGGTGGAGGACGGGATATCTGCGGCGTAGCTCATGGCGGGTTGTGTGGGCTGGTCCCTTAGATGGGACACCTCGGGGTCAGGACGGTCCTGGAGGGGCGCCTGGATGAGGAGGGGAGGTGTTGGCGAACGGGGAGATGTCATTTGCGGAGGTTGCCCCCCCTTGCTAATGTTCCTGGCCGCACCTTGTGCCAGGGTCCCCACGAGGCGCTGAAGTTGTTGGACTGCCGTAAGGGTCCCTTCCTGGGCGTTGGTTATGGCCTCTGCCAGTGGTGCCATGCCTACCGCTGACGCATAGGCTTGCCGCGTCTCTGCGATGAATGCCCTTAGCAGCTGGGGGTCAAGCGGTTGCTGTGCCGCCCCGTGACGATCTGCCTCTAACGCGTCCACCCGCTCTCGCAGGCCCTCCATGGCCGCCTGTTGGCTAGCTACCTGGGCCAGGAGATCCCCCAATGTCCGGCTAAGCCTGCCTAGAACCTCCGGCAAGCTTTGTGGCTGCTCATCTTGCGCCATCATGTTGGGTAGCCCTTCTCTGTGAGCTTGCGTGATCTCGCCTGCCTCCCTGCACGACCGTTGCTTCGTGTGGCCGAGTGAGGGAGAGGGGTTGTTGGTTTGTTTACCGCCGGTGTGGTTCGTTAACAGCTTTTGTTAACGTTTTTTTTTTTTTTTTTTTTTTTTTTTTTTTTTTTTTTTTTTTTTTTTTACGTTACGAAGGTCAGGGTCAGGAAATTCTGATGGGGGTCGTTACAGGGGAGACAGGACAAAATAATGAAAACACGAGTTAACGCTCTAACTTTATTAACTTAACTAACAATCAAAAACCTCTTAGAACTTGTTAACTACCGGGGGGGGGGGCACAATGAAACTGAGGGAACTAACAGAGCGGCCGAGGCACACTCGAGCCGGGCGGCTGGCGATCGACCCTTTCATTTCGGCGCTTCGTCCACCTGGAAAACTCGGGATTGGGTAGGAGGGGAATTTAACCGGGTCGCCTATTGCGACACTTGCCGTGCCGTTCAAGTGAGCTTTGGACTCCTTGCTCAGCCCTCTGTCCCATGCCGTAATGTTAGGCAACATCGGGACCGGCAACCTTTGTCTCCCTTGCGTAGCGCACGTTACACCACCATTCTACTGGGTACTTTTTTATTGTTGGTCTTTTAGAGCGAAGAGGCATCGATACTTCACAAGCTTCATTGATATTTTTGACCAGTGCCTCATATGTAGCACTATTCTTATCTGACAGATGTGATCGAAATTTATCCCAATCTGCCCTAACCATAGAGATAAAAATGAATGGAGAAAGCTTGGGCTTGAAATTTGTTGACCGTAGTTATGGTGGGAGGTGCACCTTGTGAACCACAAAGTAACCTCAAGTCAAGTTGTTTTTTATTTACACATGTCCACTTTGAATTACTAGTTTTGTTCTTTTTTCCTCTAGTATGTCTAGAAATTGTCACTGTGAGTTTTTAGATTGTATCACAGGATATTAATAAAGTGAATAACCCACAACTATACTCCGGAGAATCTTTATTTTAAACGGTCGACCATGCGCGAGTTGTAGACTTCTTTTCCGGATATTTCAACGTGCGCAAGAAAGCTCCAATCCTCTTCCGGGAATCACGACCGAAGCCACCGGGAAATCCGTCACTCATGTTTTTTATTGAATACGTCATGTTTCTGAGTTCAAGATAACTTCTTTTTTACGATGTGTTGTGTATTTTTGGGTATGTTTCTTCAGGGGTCTATCCTCTGATAGCAAAGAGAAATACAGGGCTAAGAAATCACGGACGTTTATTTCACATAATAATCGCTCGCAAGCAAGAAACAAACTAATTCAGAAACATTATACATATGTACCAGCACTGCGAATGAGAAAACCCGTGGTTCAAGCACAGCGAGAACTGCATGAGTGTGGCGACTTTTGTTCAAATCCTTGTTTCGCAGTCCTCAAGAGACGGAGCGGCTCTTTCTAAACTCGTGACTGTCTCGCCCATGTTATGTTTTTCCTAGTATGTTGATGGAACGCGATCAGGGCCATTTATTTTAGAAAATAAACACCAAAATACACTTGAAAACACGGCTACGTGCCACGAACGATGACATTTACAGTGAAATCGTGTGAGTCGTCCACGCTTTGAGAACGAGAGTGTTGACGAGTTTGATTTAGTTTTTACCGAAAAAATTCCCTGAAATAACCCATGTTCATTCTAACTCGGGCTTTTTTTTTGTAATACGATGGGGAAGCGAGGTTCGATTTTTCAAAGGTAATTCGACTCATAACAAATAAGAAGGTTAGAACCCACCTCACCCCCTTTCAATGTTTAGAAGAAGTAAGGAGGAATCTAGTCCCCAACTTCTGCCGTTTCGTTTAGATATTTTTTGTGTTGGTTAAAGTGAATAGTCCCTCGCCTTTTTATTTATTTATTTTTTCGGAGATTAGAAAAATGGCTCGTGAACTTGGTGCCCGGCGAAGTAAAGGCTCACAAAGAAGGAGAAGCCAGCTTTTAAAAAACCATGTTGATATTGTTCTACGATGATCGTTGTAGATTGCAGTCATCGCAGAAAAACTGTAGCGGCTGAATTGAATACGAATATGTCAAAGAAGAAAGGGCAGTCGTTTCTGGTACACCGAACACTGAATCCCACCAAAAACTTTAAAAAAACACGCACAGTGTAGTGAGCTCAACGGCCAGAAAATAAGGTTTCATGGGTGATGGTGATACTCACAGTTTCACAAGTGCTGTACACCGTACCCTGTGTCTCGAGTTTGCTTGTCACCCGCAAGTCATCAATTTCGACTAATCTCGGAAGAAACCAAACCCGACATTCGTGTGCTTTTGACGGTGGTCTCTGGAGGGTGTAAATGTGTCGAACACGTCTGTTATGACTTCAAAAGCATAATTTATTACAATCAACTCATAAATAAACTATTCAATTTGACTACACGAAGTGTTTTTACCGTGAGCTGCGCCGGAGTGAAAAGACATTTTGGTCATCTAGAATTCTAGAGAGAGGTGAGGAAAATAATGTTCATCTGAAGCCGGACGGATTCAAAAAATCAAGTAGCCCCTGTCGATTGCGAATCAGGTCTTCCCGACACTAATTATTACGTAGAGAAACTTAAAAAATATGTGAAAAACACTGAACTGCCTTAAAACGTGGGATTTGTATCAATAATGTCAAACTGTCCAAGGGGTTAATGATAAGGTGATAAGGTTTATTATGAGTCGAAACTTCCCCGACGTATTTTGCATTAATCTCAGGGGGGAGGTGAGCATTTTTGTTGATAACCTGACGATATAGAGGTAAATTCAAGGTTCTGAAGGTGTACTTTGGCGGCCATATTTGTGACAACCCTTCTACCCACCCCCCAGCCAATTCAGACTTTCTCCAGTTATTTACCTCTATGGCCCTAACCGATCGCCACTTTCTAAAAGTAGGAAATACTATGGAACTAGGTGTATATAACGTCGAGCTTACACGAATCGGGAGGTGATCAGATCCCATTGGGTCTTGAATAACCTCCCACGTGAAATAGGGAGCAATTCCGGAAGAACAGAAAGTTAAATCAATTGCGGATAGATTACTTGGATTTGGAGAATTTATGCAAGTGGGAGCTCCTGTGTTTAAAAAGATATGGTTGGAAGAGCTTGCTGCGTTAAGAAGATCAACGCCTTTTTTCTGGGAAAATGTCGAACCAAATGCTGTATTGTGACAGTTGAAATCCCCAAGAATTATAGAAGGATGTGGAACCGAGTTAAAGAAGGCTTCCCAATGGTGTTGACTAATACTGTTGACTGGATTGTTATATAGGGAAATTACATTAAGAATGCCACCACACAGAAGATTTAATGACACTCCCACGGTCATCAAACCATCAATGTGATGCAGATTATCAATAACTCTAAAATTCAAGTTTTGTTTGATTATAATGGCAACTCCGGCTTTGCCATCAGACCGGTCATTACGAACTAATTGATATCCATTGATTTTATACGTATGATTTGGTTTAAACCATGTTTCCGATATTGCTGCTATATCAAAACTTTCTTGGTTCAGAAAACTCTCGGCCTCACACAGTTTAAATGCAAGGGATCGAGCGTTCCACTGAAAAATATGCAGACGAAGAACCATTTATAGAAAATATAGTATACATATATACTTATGGATTCGGATTATCTTTATTTTGATTTTCTAGTGTTTCACGAAGCATAATTTTAATATCTTCGGTTGTGAATTTTGATGTGTCAACACCTAGGGATTTTAGCAACTGCTCTATTATAGTAATAAACTCTTGATTAGCAACATTTAAAAGAGATGAGGAAGACGTTGAGGGCGAAAAGCTATGAGGGTTAGAACGAACTAAGCCACCGGAAATATTCTTATGAGTATAGTTATTAATGTGTTCTGTGTGTTTGAATTTAACGGGAGAAGGAGAGCGTAGACGTTTAGTAGATCTAGGAAAAGAGCTGGAAGAGAGGAAATTCTTTTGTGCTATATAATGGAGGAGCTTTGGACAAAGCAGCAAAACTGTTTCCGGTAACGAAATTTTTGGCTTCATAGTATGGAATATTTGATTCACTCATCACTTTTTTAATTCGTTGTTCTATTCCGAACTGAGAGCAAAAATTCCTATCTGTAGCCGAATGAGGGCCGCCGCAATGGATACATTTACTCCTGTCTTTATCACATTCTTTAGTATCGTGTGAATCACCGCATCTCGCGCAACGAGTAGATCCTTTACACTGATCACTAAAATGACCATAACGAAGGCATTTGGTGCATTGAACGACTTTTTGAACATAAGGATGGACTGCACAGATCACGTGGTGAATGAATACATGAGAGGGGAGGACTTGTCCTCTTATGGTAAATGAAACTGAATATGATGGCACTGAGGAAGAGCAGCATCAGAATTAACGCGACGGAAAAAACGTTTGACAAAAAGGATATCGAGCTTTTCACCCAAAGGACCACGAACAACTTCTTTAATTTCATCATCACTTAACGTTTTATCTACACCTCGTATTACGCCACGACGACGATTGAGGTGATGAGGAACGTACATTTTAAACCCATTTTCTTTTATGACCGAAGAATCCATAAGTGAGTTAGCCGATGCGTAATTGTTGAGTTCGATTGAAATTCTATTCGCCCGCTTTTTTTTATAGAAACAATTTTTTCTGACAAGTTTGGATGTTTTTCGAAAATTAATTTTCCGATCGACATTGGATGTATACGTGATACTCCCATTTTATCTTCATTCTTACTTTCCAGATAAAGAATAAACGGACCGTTATCCGTCTGATTGTAATAGAAAGAGAGACGAGTTTCCTCTTTGTTCTTAACTTGGTCAGTTTCGTTTATTTCTACTCTTTTTTCCACTCTTTGGCCCGTTTCAATAGGAGTATTTCCCGTATGTAACGCTTCCACACTTTCCATATTAACATCGGTATCGGGGGGTTTCCCCCCGTCTACCCCACTCATCTCGGTTTGTGAAGTATTAATACTTAAGAGTTAAGTTAAGTTCCTGTCTATATAGAAATGAAAGAGAAACAACAAAAGAAATAAAATAAAAACTTATCGGAAGAGAGACGCTTCCTTGATTAGGGTGTTACTCGTTCGATGCAGGCAAGAGATGTTCACTCGTCCAAGGTTCGAACTACATAACTACTAATTTACATTAAAATCCCCTTTCAGCTTCTTAAAAAAACTAAATAAACCAAATAATTTCACTTTACAAACATCGACAAGTGGACACGATTTTCTTGCGCAATTAGAAAGAGATGGATTGATTGAATCATACATACATATTCCGTGCAAGAACGGCACGTAAAAGAAGAGCACACTATCTGGCTTATCAATATGTGTAAAAATCAGTAACTCTCCGCTAAAATTAAGAAAAAGCGCCATTTCGTGGCTGAAATTGAGAACAAACGCACATTTTCACGGGCCAGATTGTGAAAAAGCGCTGGTTCGTGAATGAAATTCAGGAACAGCGCTAATTCGCGTTTGAAATTGAGAAAAATTGCTATTCCTTCCAACCTTTTTGAGGTATATGCATTGGCGCATTCCTCACGTTCAACACACCGTGCGCTATGACGCATGCCTCTGACGCACGCGAAAAGGTACAAGTGGAGATATAGCTTTATACTTATGAAAGTATACCAAATGTGCACATTGTTTTTTTTTTTTTTTTTAAATTCGGCTTGATTTAATAAAGACTCCATCATCTCTAAAATAAGGTATTGAGGTTTGAGTTGTTATCGTGAGCGACTCATCCCACTTCACTGGAACGGAAAGTCGGTGAAAATATGGTTATCGTTTACCTACTCCCGTAGTGCCTATTTTAGGGCGCTACCAAAGTGATTACATTCACTGAACATGTTGTAGGGAATGAATTCGTAGTGAGTGAATAATTATTCACTAAAATAAGAGGTGCTAAAAAGAGGAGCTAATTATCACAAATAATGTGTTACAAAGCAAACATAAAGGGTAAGGCTGTTTTCTCACTTGAGATTCCGGTATCCGATTCCCGAATCGAGGAGACTAAATACACTACAGTTAAGGCGCTCCTTCACACTTAGATTCCGGAATCTCAAGTGTGAATGAGCGCGTTTGCCGTATTGTATTTTTAGTATCCTCGATTCAGTATCCAAGAGTGAAAACGGCCTAATTCACACGAGCGATTGCAAGAGTTGATCTTTACGTGTGAACACACCCGTGAGAGCACACAGGCATCTGCCTTTGCGATCTCTAGAGACGCAGTTAAGGGCACTGGAATCCTTGAGGGCTCTGAGGGACAAATTTTCCAGTGGTTCCGTTAGAAGAATCATCCTTACCCGCGTCCACTTTGAAAGAATGCGTTCATTCAAAACTGAGGATGGAGCCCAGGACGATGATAGTAAGGACAGCCGTCTCAACGAATTATTACCATTTTTGAGGAAGGAGGGGGAGAGAGGCTAGCTCTCACTAGAGACACTTTTGTCAAGCCAGTCGAAAACGTTCCGAGCAAGCCAAGGTCATTATACCTCCCACTCCGACCGGTGATTAAAGGCGGTAGCACTAACCGAATCAGACCCGTGTTCGACGCCTCTTGCCAGCCATGAGGAAATCTTTCACTCAACCAATGCCTTGAAAAGAGAGTAAACCTGATCGAGCTGATTCACGTTGGTGCTCAGCCTACCTCGTCCAATATTTCTCAAGCTATCGTCAAATTGTAAGACTTGTTGGATGGATGATTCGATTTATTTGTAATGAGTTCTTCTCAAAGAAATGTTACTTTGGGAGATCTTACGGTTGAAGAATTGAATAGAGCTGAAAATGTCGTTCGAGAATAGCCCAAGACGAGTCGTTTCAAGGTTTGAAGGACCAACTTGAACCGCAAATTGATTCTTCAGGCTTTTTGAGAGCACAAACGAAAATTTGGGCTAGAAATATCTCTGAAGATTTTCGTGTGTCATAAATTATGTCACCGGATACATAGTCGCGAGGATGATGAGCCACAAAAACCGTCACATTGCAGGTCAAGGATGTAAGGTACTTAAGTCATTTTAATAAACCAAAAACAAGTTCTGTATTTTAGCAAAAACGAAAACTCTCTTTTTTTATATCTCTCGCAAGACGTCTCCACTCTCACCCGTTTCGTTCCCTACATCTTCATTCCCCTTTCTCGGAAGATCTTCTTTTTAACTATTGATATGAGATGTCGCCTGTTCTTCTTAATATTATTCCTGGGGTACAGCCTTTCGTCAGCTTGTTAGACACCCAGACTTCCTCCCCCTCGACGAACGATCTGAACCTCGTTCGAGAGTCTCTGTAAAGCCTTTGTTTTGCCAGGGCGACATCAATTTTTTTCAGAAACGCAGGGCTTCAGTAAATCGAAAACTGATCGTAACCGACGACCCATTAGCAGTTCGCTTGGAGTTCTTGCCGTGGCAGAGTTAGGCGTGTTTCTATACGAAATTAAAAATTCTCTGAGCTTGTCCATAATCGTCCCTTTTGATTTATTTGCGGCTGTCATTCGAGTTTTGAATGTTCGAACTGCCCTTTCTGCTAATCCATTGCTTCTAGGATGATACGGGTGACCTTAAAGAGAGTGATGCAGTTTGTTTTGCGAAATTGACGAAATTCCAATGAAAATAATTGAGGACCATTGGCTGTGACCATCGAGACTGGAAGCCCTTGCTGAGCGAATATGTTTTTCAGAGCCTCGATCGTTGCTGCCGTCGTGGTAGTCCGCATCGGGATGACGTCCATCCATTTCGAGGTTGCATCCACCAAAACCAACCAGTAAGATCCCACGAATGGACCCGCAAAATTGAGGTGAAGTCTTGTCCAAGGTTGAGAAGGGACATTCCACGAATAAATTGGCATTTCCTCTGATTTTTGTTTGCATTTCTGACATGGATTGCACAGTTTTGCGTATTTCTCAATTTCTCTGTCAACACCAGGCCACCAGAAATGTAAACGAGCAATATCTCGCATGGCTAAAATCCCAGGATGACCCTTATGAATCATCTGGAGAAAGTTCTTCTGGAGCTCGAGGGGCACTAAAAGTCTACCATTCCACATGAGAATGCCTTCTTCGTACGACAGCTCGCTTTTCTTCTCGAAAAATGGATGGATTTTCACGTTCAAGTCCTTCTTATCCGGCTATCCCCTTTCCAAATATCCGATAATTCTGTGATGAAGTCACAGACACGTCCTGTAAATGTGAGCGAAGAAGATGACAACGACTGGCCTTTCCCATTTCCTCCAGGCTACTCGGATGAACATCTGTTATTGGCAATCTCGACAGCGAATCCGCGACAGTGTTGTTTTTACCTTGAACGTACTCTATAGTGTAGTCGTAGCTGCGAAAAATCAGCGCCCATCTTGTTAAACGATTCGCTGTCATCTTGGGTATCTCACGGTCGTTGCCTAGAATTTGAATAAGTGGTTTATGATCAGTTCTCAAAATGAACTTTCTGCCTCGAAGGTACTGATCGAAACGCTTGAGCGAGAAAATCAAAGCCAGAGCTTCTCTGTCTATAGCTGAATAGCGTTGTTCTGCCAGTTTGAGGAGCCTAGAGGCAAAAGCCACAGGTCGCTCCGTCCCATTAGGCATTTTATGGAACATGACTGCCCCGATTGCTTTTACGCTTGCATCAGCCGAAACAATCAGAGGTAATTCCAAAGAATAGTGAGTAAGAGAGCTTGTGGACGTCATTAATGTTTTAAGCCGATTGAACACCGAAGTGCACTCACCATTCCAGACCTACTTGACATCCTTTTTCGTCAACCTGTGCCCAGCAAGTTGTCAACAAAACGACTATAATAATTTATTGATCCAAGAAATGATTTGAGTTCTTGTACGTTCGACGGAGTGGACATTTTATTTATCGTATCCAAGTGATCAGGCAAAGGGCGAATACCATCTTCGTCTAAGACGTGACCTAAATACTGAACACTCTTTTGAAGCCATTTGCATTTTGAGACCTGAGTCTTTATTTCTGAAGCTGAAAGACGAGTCAAAACCTCTTCGATTGCAGTAAAATGATCTTCAATCGTGACTCCACTGATCAGAATATCATCTAGGTAGCATGCGACGTTCTTGATTCCCGAAACAATAGTGTCCATGACCTTTTGAAAAAAAATTGGAGCAAAGCAAACGCCGAATGGAAGTCTCTTGTATTTAAAAACACCTTTGTGAGTTGAAATCACGAGGAAATGTTGGGAATCCTCTTCCACTTCAAGTTGTAGATAAGCAAACTCTGGGAAAAGTTCCTTATTTCATGTGAATTTTAGCCTTGTAGCCCAAGATTTTACCCGAACATTTTGAGAGCAATGAATTGAGGTTATTCTGACCGATTTCACTAGTGGATTTCAAGGAGTTTGTTTTCTGATCACCTATGAAACACAAACGAGCACCTTCAGGCATGGGCAACTTGAAAATTAAAGCCCAGTCTAGATCGAATAAAGGTAAATCATTTCGTTTAACAACAACGACCTCCAATCTTTTGCGCTTCCCAAACGCCAACACCTGAAGATTTAACTTCCCTATCGTTTCCACTGGGAATCCCGTGTACGCAATAAGGTTGGCCGTCGGAGCCAATGGAGGAGATCCTAGTTTTTTCCATACACGTTTACTCATGACTGACTTAGCAGCTCCTGGATCATACAACATTTCCAATCTAACTCCATTAAGTTCTACAGGTACCATAAGCTTCGTCCCACGTCCGTTAATGTTGTTCACGGCGTCTTGACTGCTAAGGGAACTGGCACTAGTACTTCCAGACTCTCCTAACTGTCGTGCTCTGATGTTTTGATTTGACGCCCCAGTGTCAACGATTATGGCGCGATGAGTTTTAACACACACCCTTGCGAAATGGTTTTCTTTACCACACGCATTGCATTTGGAGCCTAAAGCAGGGCAATTTCATCCCAAGCCGTGCTTTGGAAAACCGCACTGCAAACAGTCTTTGGAACGTGATAACAGAGAGTAATGATTGTGGTACGTCGAGGGTGAACTCGGAAAAGTGTCCCTACTTTCCACCGTAGCCACTGTGAAATTAAGAGGCGGGAGTGACAAATTTTGTATAATTTTGTGGTATTATGTGGTAAACTCTCGTTCTTTGGCAGACAAAAGACGTAGATGACTCAGGGCAATAGGGGAAACTCCCTGCATGCGGCTACGTCAAGGCACTGTGGGCCCCTCAAGCCGAAGCGAACGAAGGCCTCAGGGATGAGAGCAACAGAGCTAAGGGGCCTTGCCTCACCTCACATGACGATTTTTTTATGTCCATCCATATAGTTGGGTTGACTTTTCCGATTCATCACTATTTTTTTCACCCTTATGTAGCACTAAGACTTCTTCAGTCGGAGCTGACAGATCGGGGCACCCAGTCAAACGAAGTCCGATTGATGTGGTTCATTGGTCAATTTTAATTCGTAATTCTTCATGGAACACCTACACACAAAACAATCTCAACGTGTAGAAAACGACTGCTGATAACAACGCCCCAATTGACGGCATGTTACTATTAACTGCCGTTTTGACTGTTGTTAATTTTAGAGAACAGACGCCCAGGGATCATTAAAGTTGAGAAAAAGTCAAATTTGACATCGAGTAGCAAAAAAACACACGTAATAAATAGTTGGTTCAATTCTAATATTTTTGAAGCAACGATAATTTATTAACCGCTGTATGCAATACTGCTAAATTTCCTCTTACACACGCCTTAGTTCACTCAGTTCCTCGTTTCACTACATGTATGAAGAAACGCAGGTACATATTAGAGATTAAAGCGACATACTTCATGATGAAATTGACCGTGGAAACATACAAAAAGCGTAAAGCAAGCTTTCTTTGAATGTACTATCCCACCGTTTCCTTCTTATTTTCTTAAACAGACTTGCAATCCTTCTTTCAAAGTTGCAAACATTCATACAAGCTAAAAGTTTCATGTTTCCAACAATGCGAACGATGTAGGGTCAACTATTCCAATATAGGAAAGAGGTGAACAAAGAAGCCCGAGTTTTTGCCCCCTCTATTGCAACTCCGTTCTTCGTGAAAGCCACCATTTAACCAGTAGACAGCAAGGATTTCGGTGAAAGTCTAGTACAATTGACAAAACAAAAGAGGGTTGGATGACAATAGGGTCGAAGGGAAACCCAACTACAAAAACAGAGCGTCTTCTTCATGAAACATATTGAACCCAGTTGCTAATGTCTTTTGGATTAGATTTACCCTTCTTCTCCGCTCTTTTGTTGATTTCTTCCCCTCTTTTCTAGCTCTTTTTAACCCTATTCGGATATTCGACAATTTCGTGTAATTTTTCTCTTTTTCACTAACCATTGCGTCACTGTAATACAATAGCTTTTCATTGTTGAAAATTGACTAATGTTCAAGTTTGTACGAGCTGGTAAACTGAATGATAAGGCCAGACTATGGCCTTTCATAATGAAGCTTTGGTATTTATTTGAAGACGCTGCGTGGCATTTACATTTCACTGGATAACCTTAAGAGGACAAAAAAGAAACGAAACCAAATTCTGTTTGAAACTAAATATTAAAGGTCATTTCCTCGTCGATACTGCTTTATGACCGATAAATCTATCAGACTTTGAGAGTATATGAAGGGAAAGCTCATAGGGCCTAGTGGAAATGGCTCTAACTATTACGTCCGCATGATGTTGGTTATGCCTCGCAAACGACGTCTTGATTGAGGAACTCATACGTCATTCACGATGGTTTGATAAGTATATCCATCTTCGCACTCGGTTGATCCCGCTCTCACCAGGTAATAATCGCCCCGCCTGAGAGAGCAATAATCCATCATCTTTCATTTTGACATTTGGGTCGTATATCTGTCGCTGAAAAGAGAATATTCATGGTTGAGATTTCCACGGTAAGCATATGCCTTTGTTTAATGCTTAAATATTGCAGCTCCTGTAACAGTAATCGCTCAGCTTTATTTTTGGAACAGAAGAGCTATATTTATCGTCTGCCTTCTAATTCTTCTTACGTGCTACATGAGCAGGTTGCGGAATTGAAAATAATAGTATTTCGTTAATGACAACGTGCCTCTTTTAGTTGGTTAAATTAATCAATAAAGTTTAGTGATACACCTTCACTATATTCTTTTGAAAAATTAGTTTCTGAAGGTTAATTTAATTCAATTTCCAATTCCTTATTCCATTGGATAGAGAAATATCTGATTTACCCCAAAAATTATATTTTATTGTCTCCCTTTAATTGAACTCGCAGTGAAAGAACGAACCTCCTATAGTATACTCTCAAGTTGGAAGCAGTTTTGGTATCACCCGAGAATAAACAAACATTTCCCAGGCCACTGGGGCCCCCGAACGTCCCTGACCTATTACACTATCGCAGTAATAAATCAAATTAAATGAAATTTGGTAAATAGCCTCTTATTTTGCTTATTCGGAATTATTATGCAGATTTTTATATAGATCGAAACCTTGAAATCATGCATTGATGCAGAAATAAGAATATAAAATGGGTGCTGTGACTGGTGACAGGGAGAAGTAGCGGAATCATCTGTGTCGCTCCCCCAAAGGTGCTGCATTTAACCCTCACGAGTCGTGACAATCTCACACCAGCATAAGTTATGCAACAACCTGCATGACGTTTGATGTCGTGAGGTGTTTAGCTTGTAAATACGCATGGATTCGCTACAGATTCACAAAAAAGGGACGCATAAATCGGTTTTGCCCAGTGTCAAGTTGCAATTCCCCTATATACGACTAAGAAGAGTTTCTCGGGTGAAACACACATCTTTTAACAAGTTGTTATCAACAGGTCTTTCAACACAACAGGTGAGACTCTATCGCATTGAGAGTTCAGACAGAAAGCCAAAAGCTGCACTACTCCCTAAACCTACCCCACCAGCGTGGAACCTAAACAAATCCTCCCCCCCCCCACTCTTATGAATTCGGTCGTTCAACCCCATCGTTGAATCGGTGAATCAACTCGGCTGTTTTTCATTTCAGTTTTGAACCTACTGTTCAGTTTGTTTCACTGTACAGATACCTAATTCAGAAGCAATTTTATAATTCATAAAATATACGTCTGAAAGGTTTAAAGTGACCTTTTAATTAGAGTTTATAAGTAAAAGCTTACACAAGAATGAAAATATAGAAGGAAAGAGCTGAATTGAATAGTTGTCTACTATTGACATTTTTCCTTCTCCCCTACCTGGTTGAATCCAGTCAATATTTCGTACTTCGCCCACCAGACCTAATTTAAAGTGTCGATCACAAAGCTTCGCATACTTATTTTATTTTACATTCGCTTTTTAACGTTCCAATTTCCTGTTTAAGACTTCAGAGTGAAAATTTTATAGTAGAATTATATTAATCAAATTCTACTTTATTACAACACTTAAGCGAATGCCTGTTAAGCACAACATGAACCAATAATTACAAGGAAGCTGAAAAAAAGATAAATGTTGAACACTATATACGCTGATGAAGTTGGAACGACAGCGTCGAAAGGAAAATGGTGTATCAATCTTACACGCCCTGGGCCTATACGCAGCGCCCTCCACTCCACTTCGTTCACAACGAGCCCTTTTCCAAACTTAACTGTGTGAAAATCACCGAGCATTAGCGGCACTTATGATTTCAATCTCTTCGCACTTATCACAAAAAAAAAAAAAAAAACAGACCACTATCTGTCTCGTCAAGCTTAATAGACTCATTTATCAGGGGTAAGAAGGGAGGTTCAATATGGGTGTGGGGAAAGTCAATGGCTTATTGAAAAAAAAAACTGAAAAACGGAGGGAGAACAGGACTGCTCGCAGAGTGAGGCTTTTAAATGAGAGATGATTACATCGAACACTAACGCGAGAATTTCTTAAGCTCCCGAAAATTTTTGTAGTAGGTCTGTCACCTTGATTTAGATCAGCATTTTCTCAATTATATGTACATAACCGCGAATTACAGCGTTTCCTCAGTTTCAGCCGTGAAGTAGCCGAGAGAATACTCAAAAATCCATTTCACAGCATCGTCCACGACAGTCATGATCATGAAAAAAAGAACAGCTCAAATTCAGAGGAAAATCAAGAGTATAATTATTTAATTCATCTCATAATCCATGTTTCTTGATGAGTTCATCTTGCTCTAGCATATCAGGCATTAAACAATACGCAATAAGAAGCCATCGAAATTGCCCTTGAGCTATTCTAGCCAGAATATAATACCAATATTATAGTGGGAAAAATGGCTTAATTTCGTCACTTTTGAGAGGTACTCTGGTG